>CM055978.1:12590000-12605000 GCA_029531755.1 Holothuria leucospilota
TAAATGCTTCATTCTAATGGAAACAATTTTGTAAATATCCCAGACCCTCCTTGGACTTCGTCCCCTGGACTCCGACTGGAGCCTTTCCCCGTACCCCACCAGGTACCTATGGTGAACCCTGCATACCAACGACGCTTCCACCGACGCTTGAACTTTCATTTTGGTGTGCGCCTCCGGCGGAACGCCATTCTCCCAGTACCCCCTCCCTTCCGACAAGTCTGGCGACGCCACTGTTTAGAATTATGAAATATAACAAAACTTCAATTTACTAGAGGTCTATTTTGTAGGTCACTGAAATATTTAAGATTCTTAACATCTGTCAGGCACGTACCCAACTTACATCATTTCAGGAGAGTAAATTACAAGGAATCAAGTAGTGACTTCAAAATACATAATTTAAGATATATCTCGAAACGAATTATTTGCCTTTTCCCAACTTTGCTACGTTTTGCCTTGTCGAAGATGATTTTCGTGAAGGGACGCACTGGCAGGGCTTAAGGCCCGTGTTTGAGAATAAAGGTATTAGATGAATGGTAACTCACAGTCAACTACATAACAAGTTCAGAAGTCACTAGCCTACATGGCATTGAACAGAAGTGCGCTATCACATGAACAGGCCTACCTATACGAAACTCAGTGGGCACTGTGCTCGTTCCGGTAAATTGCAGGGTTCAGAGCTCACGTCGCTCCGAAGAGTGAATTGAAAGTTTCAAATTGGATAATGTTGCACTGTGAAGTGAAGAAAACATAACTTATATGTGAAGTTTTTCCGCGCGCTTCTCGCTTTCTTTTCGTATGTGCTCGTTCATTACTATTAAATAAAAACACAAATGTTCAAATTGTAATACTTCTGGTCTGTGTAGCGTTGCACATTCAATGCCATTTATACTGAGATACCTAGTGGATGAACATTCTCATACCAACATATTTGCACAAACTCAAGAGCTTTCAGGGCTTCGCCCCAGCTCCTATACCTGGGCTTTTCCGCTAGACCCTTCCAGGGCCTGCTTGGGGCCCTTGGTCCTACGCCCAATGGGGAAAGCTTGTTGCCCCCTCGACGTCTGTGGAACCGTTGGCCGGCGAGTGGATTGTGACTACACCCGATCCTCAGGGCTTATACAGACTCTTTGTTCCGAGATTCTTGGTTCGATTCTTCTTAACGACTATTGTTTTTTAGGGTTATTCTTAGTGATAGGGTTAGGGGAAAAATTCGTCATTTTTATATGTGTTTCTTGCTACGATGCTAATAGCATATCACAGTTATAACTGGAAATGGTCTTCCACAGTTCTAACTGTACATGCTACATATGAAAATTGGTTGGTGACTATCAAAACGGCCCTTCAGAGAAAAAAGGTTCCCACTCCGTCTCCTGGCTATACGTGATTTGTATTATTTACATTTATATATTTACATATATATTACATTTCAAATAAATTTGAGATGACGTGCTTATACCTAACTAGTGTGCGTTTTTGCCCGGTTGTGAGACACATTTTTGAATTTAGTAAGGGGGTTTCCCAGCTGAGTACGTTAATAGTCAGATAAAAAATGTCTTCATTATTCTAAAACTATTTTGACCTGTTTTACAATGGCCATATGGTTTTCAGGATTTTTCGAATATGGTTATTTCCAGTGACGGCACGAATACCTGAGACTGAGGTAAAAATAAGTATAGCACCCATCAGAGAGCAAAATGTTCTCAATGCAAAGCAACAACCCTGTCCCCCTTTAGAGTTCTCCCACCCCCTCCCAGTCCCCAGTGCGACCATTCAGTTGCAAATTCTCTACTGAAAAATCCTGACATCTCTATTTTCACTAGAGAACAACCATACCGCATTTTAGTGCAGTGTTAAATTGAAAATGTGTACAGGTGCTCGCTCGCATTATTTGCGTTGCAACAATTTCGTGATTTCGCACAACCTTAAGAAGTACCCCCTTAGCAATTGCTAGCTAATGCTTATTTATATTTGTTTAGTAGATCTATTTACCCCGGTACTTTTTTTGAGGGGGGTGGGGTGGGAGTTAACTTCCTTAAATTAAAATAGCAAACTGTGTTTAAAAGTGTAGCTTGTACGCGTATCCATATTATTTAGTCGCGTGTGTATATTATTGTTATTATTAGTATTACTGTGTCGTTATTATTTTTTCTTCTTTTGCCTTAAGGGAATGGTTGCCTAGCAAAGCTCTTAAGAGTTTTTGCAATTACTCTCTTTCACAACTTGCCAGTGTGATCAGTGGCGTAGCTAGAGGGGGTGCAGGGGAAGCGGTCGCCCCCCCCCCACAAAGCCTCCGAAGGCCTCTGTCGGAAATTTCTAGTCTCTGTCGGAAAAAAATTAAAAACAATTCATTTGAAACACTTACAACACTTGTTATGTTTTTAAGCAGAATTACACATCGAAATGTGAACGTGAAAATCAAAAGTCGGTCTCAAATTGCCCGGAAATCAAAAAAAAAAAAAGGTCCCCAGATAATAGTCTGTCGGAAATTTTGCTTTTGCCCCCCCCAAAAAAAAATGTCTATCGTCTAGCTACGCCACTGAGTGTGATTATAATACCTTTTCTGCTTTCTTTGAATACCGTCAATATATGTTCAACATTTTATTTTGCACAGTACGTCATGTAGTTGATAGTAGTGCTGTTATTGCTTAATCATTTTTTAAGGGTAACAGTTAATGTATGTATTCTACTTCAAGTTGTGGAAGAATCAATAAATGAAATGAAATGATTGGGGTTCAGACTGAATGAGGATAAACGATGCCGAATCCCCACACCCATCCACGAAGGGTGGAGCTCCGGGTATGAACACATTTGTGGACAATTCACTGATTAATCAGACTTAAGAGTGTGAGTTGAAAGCCCCTCTATGCAATTTTCAGGGTTCGGTTATGACAGGGATCTGCCATTGACAATGGCAGCTCCCTGGTTATGATGGCACTGCAACCATCACTGGGACATTTTTATCAGCAATAAATACTCCAAAAAGGAGTCTAAAAGGTTGATCAGCGGCAGCTTGAGCCCCCTCCTCCCCGCTATACATAAGCTTTGTAGTGCAGCTTTGAAACCGTCAGTCAAAAAGGAAAGTGATACCGAAAAGGGGGAGGGGCTGAATCCGGACCCCCTCCCCCCTGGATCTACGTCTGCATTATATACTATTCATGGAAGTACAACATAATACGTACACTGTTTGAGGTGTGCCTGTTTAGTGTTCACTTTTTCATTCAATATTTGGCTGAAATCTTCTTTCCCTGATACTTTTTTCACTGGATGCATGATTACCTGCTTGTGAGTTATGTGCGCATGTGCTAATAAGTTTTGTAAAAATAACAATGTCAGCAGCGGTAAAAATAAGTGTGAATCATGGATACGCCACTACAGGAAACTGCTTTTCTATTCTCCGGAAGTAATAGGCATACAGCAACACTGTACATATTTCAGAGATATCGTGAACGTTATGCATTGAGGCTAAGGTTTTCCCCCAAATTGCCACACATTCTCTGTCTATAGTTGTGGAATTCATTCACCGGCGATGCCCCGTTCGAAAACTTAACCACGGGCTTGGATCTTCATATCCACCATCAATCACCCCACGCAGTACTACAGCCTTGCACTGCCCTATCCCATCCATGCATACCAAAAAGGTTGTCGCCCCCCCCCCCCCAAGTCGACTGTATTCATACACCACTGTACCCCATCACAGTTCAGCCTGCAGTAAGCTCAGTCACTTCCCAGTGGCATAAGGTGAGCGTGTACGTGTCCGAGGAAGCTTTGCTTATCGGATGAGGAAGTCTGCTCGACCCCGCATTGTCAAGGTTAAATAGATTAAATAGTACAAATGAATAGGCCTATCATAGTTTGGCACCCCGCCCAGCCGACTGCTCATGGACCGTCCTGTGTTAAGTTACCACGACAACAGTGCTACCGCTGAGGTTACAGAGGGGGCATCGGGGTTATTACTGACTCTGAGGTAAGCTATAGCTAAACTAAGGTCAGTGTGGTGGTTATAGCTTACCGCATGTTTACTTATTTCAGTTCCACGAGTAGTATGCCTTACCGCATGCATTTCAATTTGCAATGTTTACTTATTTTCAGTTCCACAATTTACTTCGTGCGGCTCAGTGGATGTTTTATATTGTTCAACACTTTAACCTTTGGTACTTAAACTAACAAAGTACCAGCTCCGTTGTACTTGGAAAGGATGACAAATCGGTTTTACATTCTATAAGTTTATCGATTCTTTGGACGCAACATTGCAGAATTTACAATAAACCCTCAAGTGTACTCTTTTTGGAAAGAAAAGTCAACAGTCACATTTCGTCAATCCTGGAGACACGCCCATTTTACAGTTGACCACTTCAAGCCCACAGAGATAGTGTAACGTCTAGAACGTTCCACCCTCATGTTAATTGTCTGTGCGCTACGTCGAGGGAGGTGATGGTTGTGTTGGTGTTGATTCACTACCGAGAAATGCACTTATCCACTTAAAAAGCCCTATGACTCAACAAGTGTTGCAGTAAAGACGAACAATAAAGACTCAGTCAATGGTAGGATTGATGTTTGTAAGCTTGAACTACTAAAGTGCAACGTACTTAAATGCCACAGTGACTAAGTTTGTTCAATCCTTTCCTCGAATAATATTGGCGGAGGCGATGTGAAAGAAAACAATAGAGTCGCTTACTTTGAAATTTCACAAGTGTTACCAAAACATGTGTTACGTAAGGTCCTGTACCTGTTACTATACTATTGCGTAGGCTAAGCTATGTGGTTAATTCTGAAATTTATGGTACAATGATAAGGAACTTGCGGGAAAATAGTTATCGAATTAAATCATAAAAAATCAAGTTTCTTTGCATTACAAAAAAGTTACATGTAGCTTGAAGGGACACAGTACAGTACTGATAAAACAAGCGCAACAATGTTGCCGAAGCTCCGCTTTTCGTGTTGACCTAAAAGTCTGCAGTCAATATATTTCGGTTGGGTCTGTAACTCATGTTGTTCATACGTAGGTTAGAATTACAAAGAGATAAATATAAATGCAATGAAATATGTATTAAACTCCTAAAGTCTCTGAAAGACAAAAATTGGTTCACAAAGTTAGGCTAACTTTATACTGCACAGATGTTAGTATACAAATAATGAATGTTTATGAGTGTGCTGCTGTGTAGACCTCATTTGTTTTCTATAATTGGACTTAGATAGTAACTTCCGACAAAGAAATTTTACAGATGGTTAAAGGTCTTAAAAGCGATATTTTGCCCCAGCGATATTCCTTGAACTTGTCCAGGGACAAAAGTTCAAATGCGGTTGCCACTATGATTTGGAAAAACCAAAACTGCTCAATTGCTCAATATAAAGGGATAACTTCTAAATTAAATTCTTTACACGCCTAATTCTGAGTACTCTTTAGTCCCGTTTTCCCCTACAAAATTATTTTACTGCATAACATTTTTATGATTGGGATCTACCAGGTATAAATCGTCGATCGCTTTAAGGACCGGTGAATGCGTAGCAACAGGCCGGAGGGTAACTACAGTTCGTAGAGAGCGTTGGGAAAATATGCACACGTATACTAAGTCTAAGGCTATTGAAATATCATCCCCATGGCTTCCCCTTACCAACTTGGTTGGGCTTTCGGCAACGGAGAACAAGACTGAGGCGGTTCCTGCAGTGTCGACGCCCATGTGACTGCACCAGGCTCGTAGCCTGACAAGGTACTGAAGGGGGGGGGGGCGAAATGGCTTCCAGGGGCTAACAAATTTTGAAAGGGGTCAAATGTGTACAAATGCTATTAAGCCAATGTCAACTTGAAAACTTGCTAGGGGCGGAAAAAATTCAAAGAGGGATTCGTCCCCTTTGCCCACTTCGCTAGAAGCCTCAGCTGCACAATTCCTGCCTCCGAGACTGACATATGGCACACGCCTTCAAAAAGCACGTTTTTCTTTTCAAACCGAAAGTTGTTTTTGTAATGTTAGCACAACAGTCAAGCTTAAACCATATGACGCATTGTATTTTCAATCAAGGTGCCATGTTCTTTTTTTTTTAAGAAAGGGCCGGGGTGGGTTCCTCTTCACCTTACGACTTTTCCTAGACAACATCATAGAGCAGGATATAGGATATCCTGTTCTGTGGACAACATTTACCTTAACTTGAAGTAGTGTACCCCGCGCCCCATCCCAATTCACGAGTAGCTTCTTTACTTCATGTGACAATATAAACTACTTTGCTATTAAGGAAGAATAAGTCATTTGTTTATCTTTCATGCTAAATATTTTTTTGTCCAGAAATGTTAAGAAAAATGTTTGTAAAGGAGATACAAGAAGATTTGAAAGATTAAGGTAATGTTTACAATTGAAACTTGAGGCGACTGCATATATCCTCTTTAAACTTTAAGCCAAACTCCTAAACCCATTTAGACATCAGGCTAAGTTGAATACTTGTTTGTGCCTCAACACAAAAATGTTTAGGCCTAGCTTTATATATCACTGTTTCGCACAAGGCCACTTATTCGCACGAACTTGCACAACTTTCAAACGTCCGGCATTTCTTTTCGAGTAGGCCTAACCATCCAACCAATTTAGCTAGTCTATTATTTAAACGCCTGAAAGAGATCACCGCCACATGTTCACGTATCGCCTCCATAGCAGGCTGTGCGGTATATTCCTCATTAATGTCATATCCCTGGTTTGGGAAGCGAAGAGCTGGGCAAACATAGTCTGCTTTGTGGGGTAGCCCATGTACGGTATCCAAAGATCGATACACTGCACTTTGCGTAAACACTTCCACACGATTAAGAACGAGACGTCCTGTACATTTATATATGTTCAGCATAGGCTGTTGGGCGGCTCTAAGAATTTTTGTCTGGGGGAGGGGGGCAAACTCAAGTCCGTATTCAGGGAGGTTCGGAAGACCCCCCTTCCGCAATATTAATGGGCAGCCCCGGATAGTACAATAGGAGTATGGTTATTATTATGCATTACAACAATGCCCCATGTAGTTTTCAAAAGCTCTTCAAAAACCATTTCAGACAGTCAGTCATTAGCTGACTACTTTAGAAATAAATACAACCATATCAACCAATCGCTACTCCATAGGGGTGGAGTAAGAGGCAGGTGAAATAGGCAAAGCGGTTTGATCCATTTGTCACTACAAAATGAGCCCCACCTTTACTATTTTGCTGTTTCTTTCATTGTGTCACAATATGTTTCAGCTTTGCCAAGAAGCCATAAAATGTTGGTTTTCTGGATTGTTTTCAACGAAAAGTTCGAGCATGAAGACATTTGAAAACGATGAAATGACAGCACTATTTTGGATCTCAGTACCGGTCCGAAACGAAATATTTTAAAGGAGGAGGGGAATTCCCCTAACTCAGAACGACGTCTTTTCCTATATACAAATGGCTAGGCCACTAGTCAAATGTCTCATTACACTGAGCTTAGACTGACTGTTTGGTGTGTTTAAATCAATTGAAACGATATACTTTAGCACAGAGGTGGAGAACCTTTTGCTTATAACAGGCCATTTGACTGTCATAAGACCGCTCGTAGGCCAACGGCGCTGTCAATTTGGACAAGGGTAGGGAAACCTCTCCTTCTGTGGGAAACACAATGCGTTTAGGCTACATGTCTGTTATTTTTTGTAAACAGATACCTATGCTAATCTGGCCAGGTCGGGCAAAACTGCTTTTAGTCATGGATAATAATCAACACGGCTAATGGGTTGTGTATCTAATGACCCCGAAAGCTCTGAAGTGTCAGCAAAACTATGGGCGTTTAACTCCAGCATTACCGTTACACTCTGTAAATGACATTATGATGCCAAAGTTAATCAGATTAAAAGGTATCACAGCGTGATCATTTGTTTTAATTACCTCAGGTCGCACTAATGGCAGGTCCATTTGTGATGTCTGAAGTATATATAGTAGTAAAAAAGCAACTATGAAAACGCGCGCGGAGCGCGCTGGACTGTCGTTTTGAAAGCGATTTATTAATGTTTAACCTTCGCATTGCATTGGAAAGTTATTCACTTCTTTAATTTTAAACTCACTCAAGGAAAAGGGAAGGTCTAACCCATCTCGAGTTACATGTTTTATTTATTTATTATCTTTTTTGAAAAATTGAAGGCCATGCTTTGCAAACTTTGGGGGGCAGTGCCCCTCGTGCCCCTATGGCGAGCCGCTAATGATTTTCAGTATACTTTTGTATCTCGTTTCGTTGTGCACAGTCTCTCAAATGGTAACAGCTGGGATTCTCGATGTTCTGTGCATTTAAACAAGTACAATATTCGTAAATTTTGTTCAAAAATGCTCTTTTAGGTCATCAAATGATAATGATAACAAATGAGAAATTTAACTTTAGTTCAGTATCCAGGCTATATGAAACGTTTCAGCGAATTTAGTGCACAATTGAAGGAAGAGAAGGGAATTTTATGTTTTCAAACAAAACCCTCTCCCGAGGTCAAATAATGTTTATATTTATCGAAAATGATTGCATCTTTAAGATATTTCCCTCACCTACACGTCAGGCAAATTTCAAGTCAATTCTATGAAGAAATAGCGAAATGCCACGCATTTAAACACGATGTCGAAAAGTGGCAGACAGGTGACAGACATTTGATGCCACGTACGACAGCAATAGCTCAGCTGAAGCTTTCAGCTGAGCTAAAAATCCTTTCTCATTTCAGAAATTAATTAATGGCGAAACTGAAGTCAACTGAGTGGCTGGACGGCCGATACTAATGGTATGACCCTAACCCTAACCATATCATGGCAATGTGAAGGGCACGGGTAAGGGCAGCCAGTGAGCATGGCAAACATTAAAGCGCATATTCATGAAACATTAAGTGAAGGATTACTAGACTGGGCGCCTATATATATATATATATATATATATATATATATATATATATATATATATATATATATATATATATATATATATATATATATATATATATATATATATAGACATCCGGATATTAGCCGCCGGGCTACTCGTCAAATTTTCTTAGAGTTGGGAAGAGGAGTGATAGGCTACCTATTTTCCCAGTCTCCATGGTGACGACTTCCCCCTCACATACTAAAGGCTTTACCATTACAGTTTTGTCGAAATTCCAGTACGAGTTGATTAGGGTGGAAATTGCCCCCCCCCCGTGCCGACCACTATGTGCCCCCATTTGGAAAATCGATCGAAAATAAAATTTTACTACCTGTGAACAGCGACCTCTGCATGAATCCAAGCGATTATTAAGCAAGATTTAAAATGATCTCAAAAGGCGTTTACAGATGAACGTATTTTATTTTCTGTAACATTTTTTCTACAACTGCGAAACATTTCGCGAGCTATGCGCGTTTACAGCTTCAGTTCTATTTTGCTTTAACTCTCACCTTTTTCAACATTTTGGTTTCCTTCAACTATAAAGGTTCCACAGTTTCCACAGTTATTGTTCTTTCTTGTAAGCGTGATTCTGGAGAAACACGAAACTGCATCGAAGCGAAGTTCTACCCTCCTTTTCCCACCTTTTAGAAGATTTTTAATTCAAACCTCCCATCGTGGCAAACATCATAAGAAACTTAAAAGTGTCCCAATGCTGAGCCCAGAGGTGGCGTCAGGTGGAGGGGTGGGGTGTGGGGTGGGCAAGGGTGGCGCCAGCGTGGGGGCCAGGGGGGCCATGGCCCCCCGTCCGGGAAGGCTGGCCCCCCCGTCGGGGAAATTTTTCGGTTTCGTCGGGGAGCTGTTATGTATACGATAAAATATGTAGTCCCCGACAACGCCCAGTCGCCCCGACGATTTACTTAAATTTGGTCTAAATTAGGGCAAATTCTTCAATCAATCAAAACCCCAAATTTTCCAATTTTCTTCTTCAAAGCCCCATTTTTTCAAATTTTCCATGGAAAATGCCGGCATTTTTTTCAAATTTTCTCCAAAAAGAGCCCAAAATTTTCGGCGCGCTTCGCGCGCCAAAATTTTCCTTCAAACATCGTTTCGGCACTTTATTTCCTTCGTTGAGACTTTGGGTTGCTGGCCCCCCGTCGGGGAGCTTGGCCCCCTGTCGGGGAAATCCTGGCGCCACCCCTGGGGGTGGGGTGGGGGAGGCTGCCCTTCATCTGGGACAATTTTCAGTTTCGTCGGGGAGCCTCAATGGGTAAAATAAAATTTGTTATCCCCGAAGATGACTAGTTCCCTGACGAAAGAAGGGCAGATTCTTCAATAAAAACCCCCAAATTTCCAATTTTCCCTAAGGAAACCAAAATTTTTAATTTCTTCAATAGCACTCTAATTCGCGCCTAAAATTTCACATTCGCCAGCCTTTCGGCAATCTATTGCATCTGTCGGTTTTTAGGGTTGCTGGTCCCTCGTCAGGGAGCTTGGCCTTGCTGTCGAGCATATCCGGGCACCGACCGGCCTTGCTGAGTTTCCATGCAGGTTTTTACCATGGCCGTCAATGATTGTTTTGCAAAATTTCGGTGCGCTTCGCGCGAAATCCCTGCATTCGACGTTTTATCACCTATGAACATTATAAGCACAAAAATACCAGTGAATTATTCTAGCCAAAACTATGTGTACACTCAAAGTTAGAAGGCGGGCATCAAGGGTTTTTCATGTAAGCAATGAAATTCTTTGATGAACATTCGTTATATGTCAGTGGTCACTACCTGGTTTGAGGCTAACTCTCGTACCACAATTATATTTAAAAAAATACCTTTTCCGTCCATGGTGATTGTACATTTCATCCTGTTGCAAGCTGTTCATTCAAAATTAAAATACGATAATTGTGATACTTGTGAACTGTGACCTGTGAAGAACTTGATGAGCTCTAAGTGTCATTCGGAAGTCCGTTCAACTTACTCCGTCATGCTGGCGTTCCCCTTTTGCTGATACCTAAGACTTTTCGAGTATTTTACCCTGGATCCCACCAAAGCTATCCTGGTCCACACCAGGGCCTTATGGTAGTCCATGGTCCCCGCACCGTTGGAAAAGCATTCAACTATTCACATGCGCGCGCTTGCGGTGCAGAAGAAGATAATCAGACCATAATCTCGTTCCGTTAACTTGTGGAGACTTTTCACCTCTCTGTATTGCAAGAGAGCTGGAAAATTTCCACCAGAAGGGGAATTTTCCCGCACTTCCCGGGCATATGCAAACATAGGACCAATTTCTTTAAGCTACTGTGGTGGGCTTGAGATATCATCCCCTGTCGTTCCCGAAAACAGCCATCATCTGACGGCACCAATGTGCCCCTCTTTGTGGCGTTGGTGCAGGCCCGTAGCCAGGGGGTTCGGGGGTTCGTACGAACCCCCTGCCAGACCAATTTTTTAATGGAGTGTTGGCGTTTTCCAGGGCAAATTGTCAATTTGCACAAAATGCACGAAAATGCATATTTAAAACACTTTTCAGCGACAGTGGGTGAGGGTGAAATGGCAAATTCCCAAAATTTCCACGAAATCTGGAAGGCTACTGTGGGGGTGGGGTTTGGCTGGGCAACACTCTCAAGCCAATTGAAGTTTGCCATGATATGTGCCTCTGTGAATCATCTATATAATCACAGTACCCACTTCAGTTTTTATGAGACTGGATCACCGTAAAAGAGCTATTTTAAGTATTGTTGATCATGTGTTTTTTCCTCCATTTGCAGTAGGTTGAAAGGAAAGGTAGGTGTTCATGATGAACACCTATCTAGTGGCGGCGATGAAAAATGAAAAGTGGGGGGCTGAAGGTATGTTCAGCCCCCAATATTTTTCCAAGTGTTCCAAGAAGCAAGGAGAATTTCGAAACGAGGGCTGAACTTCTTCTTGCTTAAAACACTCGGGAAGTGCCGTTTACGGCCATCTTGGGGGTTTGAAAAGCCGAAAATTTTCTTGTACGCTCCGCGCCAACTGATGGTGGCGCTCCGCTTAGATAGTCGACGAACCCCCCCTGGGTAAAAGCTGGCTACGGGCCTGTTGGTGCCCCCCATGTCACAATTCCTGACTACTGGCCTGGGTGTAGGCTACTGGTTCGGAGAATAAATCCAGGTAATTCTTCCAGGACCCACGTGGATAGATCCTATGCATTGACGTCCATGAACATCTTCTTGGAAATCGCCCCGAAGTCACGTTAGAGGACAAACAATGGATGAAATGTAGGCTTTAGTTACAGGCTTACCTCAGCCGAGGGCTCACTTCGATTTCTGTGGTCCTGTGACTTCATATGAGTACGGACTGTTGCCTTCTAGGTCATATTTTTGAGACTAGAAAAGTTGTGTTTATAATTCAGGGTTGCATTCACTTCAACGTCAACCTTGAATTTTCGTTCAGCTGGAAACTTGCGAAGTGGTAACTGGTAACTGATGTAACTATATAACACAACCATTGATTCATCTATCATATTTCTATTATAATTTCCAGTTTTTCATTTTTTTTTCATTTCCTTCCGTTTTTCTTTTCTCCTCTTTGTTACTGACCTTTTGTAAGGACAGGCTACTGAGTGGGGACCTGTTCCCTGGTCCAACTGGCTCAGTGGTAACTGCATCAGTGAATAATTATATCAACTGTCATTACTTACACTGACGCATACTCAACCCTAGCGTTGATGCTTGAGCAACTTTTACCCCGCGGAGCGGACTCTGTCACCCTCATCCCCTCTATAAGCCTTCCCATACTAACCAACCCCGTACCATCATACTACGTAAGCAAAGCTACCAGGCTATCACAACTTTTGTCTGCTTAGCGACTATTTGTGCTGTTGTACGGCACTACTTTAGTCCCCTTTCTATCGACTGTTTTCAAATTACTCTTTAGAGAGCAGAAAACCGGTTAACAATGAACTTGAAGTTTCTAGGATTTAACCTTTGCGTGCATCCTACCAGAACATAGGTAATGAAATTTGTACTGATCAATAACTGCCTTCATGCTTGTGATAGTCAACTATTATCGGGGGCGTGCTCAGAGCGGGCGTAACCGTGTAGGGGAAAAATTCAGTTGGGAATTTAAGATACTAGAGAGGAGAGACAAAAATTAAAGTGATAAATATTATTTGTTCGTCTTCTGTTCAACACTCATCATCGCCCTCATATCATGGTCTTCTTCTGGGTCTATCCCTCAACACACATGGTACCATGGGCGTCAATCGGGGTGGGGGGGGGGCACACGTCCCTCCACATTTTTGGAAATACACCCAATGACTTAAGATTTTTACACAGTAACTTTTTCGACAGAAGAGCCCATGTTCCCCTCCCCCCACATTCGAGTAAGATTGACGCTACTGCACGGTAATGTACTTTCAATCTTTCTCCGCGCTTAACGCAGACCTCTCTGCTGTCAGTGATAAGAACAAATAGTTGTATGCAGATCAGTTATCCAGTGATAAGCGTACGTCATAAAGTATTCAAGTTTGCATTTATTACCGTATTTATCTGTAAAATAGGTTATTTCTGAACAAATTTGCACCGACTTGAACCTTGCAATTGTTTGCACCTTTGTATTTTGCTACTAATCCGTAAAAAAAATCAGTTCATCTTAAAGAGTATTTTCCAAATCAGTGACGGGCTTCACACGCATGAACCTCCATGCCCTGGTAAGGATTCATGTAGGTCCTAGGCAATAGGCAAGCTAAGGATCCGGATCTAATGTTACGATTCCTCTACACCAGTGATTCTAAAAAAAATTGAGGGACAGGGCCAAATGCATAGTTGACATGGTTAAGGTCGACGATCGCAGGGGAGGTCCTAGGTTTAGAAAGAGTACACTTATTTGTGAGAGAAAAATCCGTATTTAAGAGGTCCTGAAGTTGTATCTATGGCGAAGAGTGACACATATACAAGGTGGTTCCTTAAGAGAGCAATCTGCACTCGCATTTATAGTGCCTTAATGGGCCAACCCGACCGCAGCATCACCACCTGACCACGGTTAAGACGAAGGTAAGAAAATTAGCTTTCAAAAGGTAGCAGATTGCAGGAAATTGCAATCTAAAACCCAGATTTTTCTCCATATAATTCTGCGTTTAGCATGGGTGAGTCACCAGTACCATACTATTGTCGCTCCCTGACTATATAAAAGCCCCACCACTTTTAATTTGAAGAAAATATATTGCGATTGATCTGTAACAGAGAAATGATAACATTTCGAAAGCAGAAGAACACTGCTTATTTTGCTCCCTTATTTTTGTCCTGAAGAAGACAAAAATACTTGCAATCTTAACCACTCTTAACTTATTGGAAGGTGTACTCAATGAAACCCAATGGTTCAAAATTATTGATAGTGTTATTTAGATTTACATAATTGGTCTTTCATCATTCCTATTCTTTGATCTCTTTGCACAGTATATTCACTAAAGATAATAATAGTTGTGGGTGTAAGTGCCCTTGACATCGAAAAATTCCGGACACGTACAGTGGCGTCGCCAGACTAAAGAAAGTGGGGTGTCACTGGTCGACACAACCTTCCACCGGAGGGGAACAACAAAGTGAGGGACTGACCGTCGCTGGAGGGGTCATGGTGACTCTAAGCGCTCCTCTTTAGGCGTTGGGGCTTAGGGTCTCACCGAATGGCCCCTGGTGGGGTCCAGGGACAACTCTCCAGTGGGGGTTCGGGGGAAGCCCCCAAAGGCTCTTGAGTTTTACAAAATTGTGAACATTAGAATAGAACATTTAACTATCTGCAAATGGCATAGAATGAGCACTGTCAAGCCGACCACAAAAACAGAAATTACAATTTGACCGTTATTTTTGTTAGACTTACTCGCACCAACGAATTAATGATTGGGGGGGGGGGGAGGTGAGTAGTGGGGACGACGGATCTCTTTCAGGTTTGCATTGGGCTTTAAAAGAAAATCTGGCACTCATGCTCCCCAGTAGAAATTAATATTTAGACAACTACCTTCCGATATACCACTGAGGGGAACCCTTCACATTATAGCATCGAAGGTGTAAGCAGGAGAACAGAAAATTCTGGTATTATCTTTGAAAATTTATTGCAAGTATTTATACTCCTTTTAGAGGTATCACCACTTTATGATCCCTGGAGTTGTG
>CM055978.1:17685000-18022500 GCA_029531755.1 Holothuria leucospilota
ATTTGTTATTACAAATTCTTATTTTGTTACTACAAATTATTAATTTGTTATTACAAATTAAAAAGTAGGGACCATTCTCCCACCCTTTTAACTTTTAGGGCAATTTCAAATGTTCTTGTTGGGGGGGGGGGTTGACGAGGGGAAATTGTCTTCGGGTTTGCAGCGCCACTAAGCCCCCCCCGGTCATGGCCTCCCCCCACTGACACTTTCCCGGCCCGCTCCTGTACAAAGTTCGGTCGCCTGACAGGGTTATGGGGGCGTGATCTATTTTTATCATTTTCTTCCACAAATAATTTGAAAACTATCAAAACTTTCTCAAATCTTTCGCAATCTTTCAAACTTTTTGAATGGATTTCAGCCTAACCTCATTGCTATGCTAATTATTATCATGTAATACCATCTCAAGAATATTCAAATTATTCATCGGTGACGGTCTTAAAATAAGGTTGCTCGTATGCATAGGCATATACATAGGCTAAGTATTTAGGATATAGAGGAACACAGCATTGCAGGAAAGCAAAGATAGAAAATGCAGATAAAGGCATATTTTATGAAAACTGAAAGCTTTTAAGAATTACCAGGCAGAAAACTCGCCCTCTTATTGACAGATACATTTGTTACGCGGAATTGAAAGTGTATCGGTGTAGTCTGCATGCAACCTTTGTGATGGAAATAAATTTAAATTTTGACGCATTTCGCGCGCATTCGTCACTCCGTTCGCACTCCATAACTCAAGTCCATATTAGGATAATAATACACAGATATGTTTTAGAACACTTCCCAAAAATAGAAGTATATTTCCAAACTCTGTGCGGACCGCGCATATAAAGGGGATCTTAGAGCAATGTAATAACATGATTAGTTAATGAGGTATCATTTGTAGCATGATGTGAAAGACTGGTAGCATGTTTTAGTCTTTATACCTTTTTCGAAACATTTTACGACCCGCTTCTACCATTATCGGTAGTAAATGGTGAATGAATAATCATAATTTTATTAAAGGTCAGAAGCAGTCGGCCCAAACTTATTTTGAAACAATAGCTAAATGTCACAAATTTCTTCTTATTTCGCTTCCAAGTATCTTTCATGATATTTTAGAACATAAATATTGCATATTCAAGGTAAATCAAGCAGTTGCTCCTTGTAAATTTTACAATTGAGTGAGAAAAATACTGTCACATGATTCCCAAGAGCCATTCAGGAAATAGGATAGTCTAGTATACAGTTCTTTTTTGGGGTGACTGCATTCTCCCTTTAAGAAAGAGCATTCTTGAAACATGCTTGTTAGTCCACCACCATCTGGTAATTCATACTGCCCCTTCTACTCATTTCAAGTTGGATTGTCTGAATTCTCATTTCTCATGTTAGTATCGCCATTTTGTAATTTCCACACAGCTTCCAGGATGACATGCATGCTACAGCCCGTATTTCTAAACAACAGGGGCGGATCCAGGATTTCTGAAAAGGGGGGCCGAAGTTGTTCGACCTGTGATTGACGGCACTACACCATCTAAGCGGAGCGCCACCATCGGTTGGCGCGGAGCGTACAAGAAAATTTTTGACAAAATAGACCTCCCAGATCGCCGGAAATAGCACTTCCCATGTCTTATTTTTGCATTTTCTGCTTCATATAATTTCATGTCTCAACTCTTAACACATTAATTTTTCCACAAGTTATTAACAGAAGACAGTTATCATAGGCACAGTGCCTTACTACAATGCATCCTGTTCAAGACGTCTAATCAGATCTTTAGTAGTCATGTTCTTACTTGGTGAATATTGAGGGACTTCCTTGAGAAATTTGTGATGAATATCTTAGTTCGACTTGATGCCAGGACCCAGGTACCTTGCATTGACATGTGGGCGTAAATGTACGTTTTATCACGTGCATGTTCCCCTCTGCCTAATTTCTTGTTTTGCGTGGACTCAGTGAGAAAGTGTAAATGACCCAAAATGCACGAGACTTGGCAGCCCTGTCATTGTTTTGGGGTACGTCCAGGTAGAGTGATCATGGTGTTATTGTAGGCCTTACATAGTATCAAAACTGAATGACCGAATTGTAATGATTCCGACCACTATATTTCTAAATAAAATTTTGGTGGTGACGTGCACTGTAGGCCAATCTTAACGTCTTTCAGAGAAAAATCGAGGGGTTAATTAACTGACAGAACAGCATTTGGCCATTTAGTTTGTCATTGATTATGATTATACTTGTTGATTGCTGATTTTTACTTAATTTATAATTCCTCACTTTTCTCCTTAGGAATTTATTTATGGAGGGACGTCTCCTCACTGAAAATTTTAGGGAGGGACGTGTCCTCTCCCCTCCCCTGTTCCCCCGCTTCCGCCGCCTATGCGTAGCATACCAGATAAATTGGGTAAAGCACATCCCAGATAGCCGGAAAAGACACTTTTTAAGGCCTTGTAATTCGCATGATTTTCCATTTTAATTCTCTTGCAGTGGCTTAGCCAGGATTTTTGTTTGGGGGCGGGGCTCCCGTTTACTATCTAAGCGGAGCGCCACCATGAGATGGCGCGGAGCGAACCAAGAAAATTTGAGATTTTAATACATCCCAGATCGCCGGAAATGGCACTTGCCAGGCTTGATAGCAGCCATCAAGAAGTGCAATTTTTGTGAACAAAATGTAAAGTTTGATTTTATTTTATTACACATTTCTGTGAGGACGGTTTAGCTCAGCTGGTGTGACTTTTGGTCCAAGGGTTGCAAGTTTGGATCCCGTTTTACTCAGTGGCGTACCCAGGATTTCTCTCACGTGGGGGGGGGGGCATGCAGCATGTCGTGTGATCGCCGGCCTGGGGGAGGGGGTTCCCCCTCCCCTTTGAAAATTTTTGAAAAATTAGGGTTCCTTACATGCAATCTGATGCCACATATGCTACCTTTTGAAGTAAAATTTGTGTTAAAAAATTTACGTATTTTTAGGAACTAAAAAAAAAAAATCGGCATCAGTGGGGGGGGGGGGGAGGGGGAGGGCATGACCCAATGGCCTCCCCCAGTGTACGCCACTGCATTTACTATCTAAGCGGAGCGCCACCATAGGTTGGAGCGTTGCAAGAAAATTTGAGGTTTTAATACATCCCAGATGGCCGGAAATGGCACTTGCCAGTCTTGATAGCAGCCCATCCCAACTGATGCGCACTGTCTCGTAAGGTATTTTTCGATTGGCTGATGGTATTGTATCAGTATTGTATCGTATTGATTGTACCCAATCGTGTAGTAAGACAGCATGCGTGTGAAAGTCCCAATCGACGTTCAAACTGATCTGCTGTGCGCTTGACTCCCATGCTTCGAGGATGCTGATTGCAGCTTCATTCTCTATCACTCCATTCTCTGTCCTTCTCTCTATCTCTTCTCCTTTCCGTTTTTTCTCTTTTTTCCCTTTCATTTTTTTTTTTTTGCATTTTCAAAAAGGGGGGTCGGGGCCGGGTCGGCCCCCCCTAGATCCGCCCATGAATAATGAGGATTTTAAGCATATAATCGGTTTAAAGACTTGCCAAAGACACCAGAATTTCCCATCTAAGCCACCTAACGTTAACAAAACCATAAGGGGAGTTGTCATCTCTCAACTAAGACAACACACCTTGTCTTGTACCCAACCGAAAATATGCAGGCTTCACTAAATTATGAGGATTTTCAACATAAGATCAGTTCAAAAATTCGCCAGCGATAGCATCATTTTGGATCTAAGCCACCTCAAATGAAGTAAGTTTTCTCAAAGGGGAAGGGACAACCGGCCCTTACATCCTCAGGATGGTACCTGCAGTTGGGTGACAGCGGATCGAAGGATGCTCCCCTGTGCAAACTGTCGCAGGTGTGCATAAGTGATACTGAATCCATGGGTTTTCTGAGAGGTGGAATTTTAAAACATTATCTTCTGCCGTACCCCCTACCACAATCATCAACTGTTGGCGGGACCGCTGACAAAGTAATACATCTCAAAGGAACTATGCGCACCGAACGGTATTTTGCCCCCTCCCAGTATTTTACTTGCCCTCCACTTTTGAAATCCTGGTGCCACCACTGCATCTGTCATAATATGCTGATAGTGCTTTTTCATGTTTCCGATTATAAGTCTTATTTCATATACCGGGGTGACTGGTGGGCAGGGGTGGCTCCAGAATTTGCCCTACAGGGGGGCCAAGCTCCCGACGGGTGGTAGGAAGCAGCCCGAAGCCCCGACAAAGGCCAAAAGGACTAAAAACGCAAAGTTTTTGGCGAGCGCGCCGAAAAATTGTGGTTGAAGAAAATTTGAAAAATTTGGATTTTTATGGAAGAAAATTGAAAAATTTGGATTTTTTTTGTAAGGATAATAGGAAAATTTGGGGTCTTTATTGAAGAATCTGCCCTTCCTATGAGCAAAATCAAGCAGATCGTCGGGGCGACTAAAGGTCGTTGGGACTTCATATTTTATCTTACGGATTAAGACTCCCCGACAAAACTGGAAAAATTCCCCAACGTGGGGGGCAGCCGTTCCCCGACTGGGGGCCATGGTCCCCCATCCCACCCCCGCTGGCGCCACCCCTGCTGGTGCGTGACCGGACAATTTCCACCCGAGTATGATTTCCTAATGACAAATCCCCCTCGGACGACCTCATCCGGACGATTACCACCTTGGCAATTCCCACCCATGAAAATGTCCCCTCGTCAACTTCCCCACAAGAATATTGGAAATTATCAGGGAACCGACTGGTGACGTTCATTTGCATGAAACTTTATGGCGCTGTCCATTCACACTAGCTAAGGAACGTTGATTGTAATCAATACCCCAAAAGTCACAACTCACAAGGGTGAGAAATCAGTCCCTACTATTTAATTTGTAGTAACAAATTATTAATTGTTAAAAAAAAATTAGTAATTTGTAATAACAAATTAATAATTTATAATAACAAACGAATAATTTGTTACAACAATTAAATGAACAAATAACAAATTAATAATTTGTAAAAACAAATTAATAATTCGAAATAACAAAATAATTTATAATAAGAAACGAATAATTTGTTATAACAAATGAATAATTTGTAATAACAGATTAATAATTTGTAATAACAAATTAAAAATTTGAAATAGCAAATTAATAATTTGTTAAAACAAGTTAATAACTTCTCTTTCAATGGTACTAATGGGCTTTCTTAGAGAATAACTTGAACTCTGGCCGGTCATGAAAAAGTACCGGTTTTCACATCCGATCTGAGAAATTAAGTCGAATAATACCAGTGGATTTGCATCTGACGTTCTTCGAAACAGTGTAGACCCGTAGCCAGAGTATTTTTTGGGTGGCGGGGGAGGGGGCACATGGATGTTCCCCTCCCCTTTGTAAATTTTTGCTTATTTCAAAGACTCTAGATACAAAATGGTGTGAGATTTTCCATTTTTTCTTCTTATATTTGTATTCCAAAAATACTGGTCTCGTAATAAATATTTCCTTCAGTGCAAGACCTTTAATTGAAATATTTGGGGGGGGGGGACGTGCCCCCCTGTGCCGCCCTGTGGCTACGGGCCTGAAACTGACTTTAATTGCACACTTAATTTTGGTCAATTGCCTCTCAGAAAATCGGCAACCACAGGCCTCATTTGAAATATTTCACCAATTCTGCTACTAGTAAAGGTATGTTGTTTCAAGTATCTGTAGGAAAATTTTAGATGTGTTGACACTGGAAACTAGGTACTGTAGCTTGTACACGCCGTCTGCGTGCCAGCGCGGGAAACATAAACCCGGGAATAATCGTCACGTGACCGACAAAGCTTCCGTTAATACTATTCCCTGTTAGATATGTGGAGGACATTAACTTGTCAAATTACAACTATCAAATATTCTGGAAGAGCAGCGACAGAAAATGGAACAAAAATATTTAAAATGCACTTAATATGACTTTAACATTTATTGCAAAAGTTTCATTTTCTTTATGAAGAAAGGAAATCTCTCTCTGAGGTATTGAAACTAGAACAAATACAAACTGTCCCAGCAGGCATTGGTGCCCGACCATAGAAATAAAAGTGTGCCCGACTACTACCGTACGCGCAATGCAGTTCAGGGCAGTGCATGCAGTTATGTGTGTCATGCATGCCCGAGGATGATTACATACTTTTAATTCTATGGGATAACCTTATGTAGTGCATTGTGCGTGTTATACTTATAGCCTACATATATAGTTCGTATTTATGGCCCACGTACAATAAGCCAATGCAAGGCCATCCACCGCGGATTCCTGACCATACTTGAAATTGAAACACTGCAAGGACGTGGTAGCCAGCTGGAAAGCGCAAGCAATTTCTCTAAGCAGTGTCGTAAGCCTGTCTCTCGTTTGTGTAATTCATGTGATAGGCCTAGGCCAATATCTAAAAGTAACCGTTAGGCCAAGGCTAAGCCCTAAGTTGCAATTTGTATGTTAGTGTTAGCCTAGCCTGCTAGGCCTAGTTAGTTACAGTAAGGCTAGGCCTAGTAAGATGTTAGGACGTAACGTTAGGCAGAAGGGGCCTTACGATAGGCTAGGT
This sequence comes from Holothuria leucospilota, assembly GCA_029531755.1. NCBI lineage: Eukaryota > Metazoa > Echinodermata > Holothuroidea > Aspidochirotida > Holothuriidae > Holothuria > Holothuria leucospilota. Next base: position 17,691,515 of record CM055978.1, read on the forward strand.
AGGCTAGTCCAGTAGACATTTAAAATTTAAATGACCACGAAAGAGAAGTGAAGTTTGGACGAGGCAATGCCAGATCACTGCAGCTGTTGCCCCATGGCCCTACTAAAATAAGTGCAGAATGCCCGGCAAAGACTGGCAAGGGAAAGAGCCTAGCCTAAGTTAGGCCTAGGCCTAACTGGCAAACGTGTGAAAGAAGGGAGGCCACAGGCATTCAAAGCACAGTAAGGGCCAACATAGCCTGGGTCACTTTGAGTTGTCTCGGAAGTCAGGTGTTCTCAGACAGTCGCAGCATTTTTACGAACGCAGGATTTAGCGTCCGGGACGCAAGAAATTTTGTAGGGACGCAAAATGTGCTGCGGCACTGCGTCCGCGGGACGCAAGATTTTTAGCGGCTTTTGCCTGACACTTAACTTACCACCTAACCCATGCAAATACAGCCAACAATGAATGCAATGCAATGCATGCACAAGTAACTTGAGTAAGACTGTTTTCTTTTCACTTTTGAGACAGTGCGATGTAATGGCATCGTTTTCAAACCTTGCAACGTTAAGATATGTACTGTGCCGTGATGCAATCATGTACGTGGTTTGAAGTACGAGATGTCGTTCAGCGATCATATCACAGTGCAATGTGCCACTTGCAAAGTTGCAGCTCGATTGGGCGTGTGTCACTGCACGAGGTTACGTACTGTATTGCTTGTATGTACTATGTACAGTAAATTAGTGTTTGCACCGGGTAGAGAACCCGAAACATGATCAGTCGGGGTACCCTGACCGTAAACCTTGCAACATGTGACTTCAAAAGTTCAGTGCATTGTATGCACGTAAAATTTGTGACTCGACCCATCGGCCCCACTTCTCTTCTCTGATCGGATCAATCAGATAAACACTACTGTATACATCATAATGCTTTGTTAAATTTTAGGCCTACTTTATTTGTGCCATTGAAAATCAGACGAGAATACTTGATTTGACCAGGGAGTTGCTATTTGACAAATAGCAACTCCCTGATTTGACCATATACTTTTAGCGCCATTAACTTGTGATGTGCGATCAGTCCTATCATTACCTACTGTGGCTTTGTGTCCAGTGTGCCGTAACGTGTGCATCATTGCTATCGTAACAAAAAATAACGATAAGTTTGTCCCTGCAACTTCTGCACTGTCAAGTTGTTCAAATTTCGCGTAAATTTCTTTCTTGTTACTATTATCAAAAATCCGCTACGTATTGTGCAAACTGTTCCTTTGTGGTAATGACAGACTTGACAGTAAAAATCTTTCCGATGCAGCTTCCTGGGCACAGATTTCACCCGTACAGTACCGTTAACTATGTACGGCACGATACGGCAGACACTGCGCATGTCGTTATCACATAAGAACGTTCGTTCGTTGCCTGGCTCTGCATGTTCGATATGTTGTGGCGAAGCAGTGCACGTGACTCTGGAACGCTCCACTTTTACATATAGGGGGTACAGAAAAACGGGGAAATATTTTGCTCAATTTTGCCATATATTTAGAAACTTTGGGGGCAAAAAAGTTTTTAAAATAGTTTTGAGTAGCAATGAAAAATTACGAGCAATGTAAAGGTTGGTATCATCTTAATATTTAAGTCAGTAACAGGATAGAAGATATTTTTTTCGTGCACACATTGCAAGGTACCGCCTTGAAAGAATGTGTACGATGCTACAGCTGACGAAGTGAATTTTGTTTGCAAAAAATAAAACTCTACCATAAATATGAAGTTTTAGCGATTGATTTGATACAAAGAATACTATTTTGGTTAAAATATGTGCATACTTTATGTATACCTAACTATAATACCAAAATTTACTTCTTTAGATGATGGAAGCATGTCATCTTAATTTAAGCAATAACTATGAGATCTAGTATCATAAAAGTCGAGCCAATTGACGTATATCTACCTGCGTATGATACTGTATAGCAATGAAATGTATTTCAAAATTCCAGCACTTTCTTTCACGCTACTTCTCTGCCTTAGTTTTCACATGTTCCCGATCCACACGTGCTGCGTGCTGTTTATGAGCTGTCTTTTGACGTTCATTTATCAAGGGAGATTAGGCCAGCTAGCAAACTATCGTACCGAGTACCTACTGTACAATAAAAGATTTTCTGTCTGCAGGAACTAAAGGTATCGTGCGATACCGATCTCAGTCCTTTATTATGCAAGTTCTAAGCTACTGATTCAAATGTTGTAGGCACCTTCATGTTTGCCATTAAAGTTGATGATCATCGATAGTTTGATTAAAGTGATGTTTTTAGCTGGTAAATAATTGGCTCCTACAAGAAGGCTACAGTGAATTGCACAGGGTTCGGTACAGACATAGGCTACAAAGCAAGTTGCAACTCACAACTTGGTCAAACAATAGTCATACAGTGAATCCAATGGGACGCAAACTCGCTAAGTTGGGACGCAAACTTTTTTAAGCACTTGCGTCCCGGGGACGCAAACTTTTTTTCTCTAGTAAAAACACTGCAGTCGTATAGTAATCTAGTCCAGTGCCATGACTTAGGCCTAGGCTATCGCCCCTGGTACCCAGAGTGGAAAGTATGGCACTTTCTGCAGAGATCTCGGGTGTGCACGAAAGAAAAATTGAAGTGTGCAGTGTGCAGTAAGGTGTCAAATGCACACTTCAAGTGTGCACACGAAAAGTCAAGTGTGAAATAAATACTTGGGAGAAATTTAAACAAAACCCTTGAAGGCCTCCTTAAAGGCAGTAGGCAGTCACCCCATACAGAGTGAGTGTATCCTGTCACTCTAGTTCATGAATGGCCTATTTTGATCATGTGACAATATTTTTGTTAGTGAATTGTGGAATTCAAGGAGAATTTCGCCTTGCTTTACCTATTGTTTGTAACAGTTATGTTCAAAATGTCTTCAGAGGTGCTTGTAATGCGATAAGAAGAGATTTGCAAGAGTTTGCTGATTTTTCAAAGAAAATTTTGGGGCGACTGCCTATTGCCTTTAACATCCAGAGTGGAAAGTATGGGATCAATAACGGATCGTAAGTTCCAAATATGCCTCACTCCAGGGGTCTTGGGCCAAGTGATTGCCGACACTGCATAGGGTAAGGAGTGCTAATTATGACCTGTTGCTAATTATGACCACCTAGTGAATATTTATATTAAACTGAAAATCAGGAAAAGAATGAACAAACATCAAGTAGTCATTGGAGAAGTTCATATTACTTGGGCTGTGCATTTCCGGTTTATTCACTATCCGTTTAACCGCTTTTATTAACCGAATGGTTAACGGTTAACTGAAAATAAAACAAGTCAAGGAATATAAAACAAAATAAACATTTCGGAAGAGCGCCACCACTTTAAATACCAAAAGTTTCAACACTTAAAATGGCGTCGGTAGTGATGATTGTCGAAGTTGAGTGCAAGTTAAAATGTTGCATTATTTGCGATGTTTTGGCAAGCAGTCGGTACACAAGGGCGAATCACGCATTTATTCAAACTTTTCACAAACATGCATACTTTTTGTTATGCCACTGATTACCGTTATCGAGATTTTTGCGGTTTAACATAGCACCGTTAGATAAGAAGCCTATGGACATCACTGGCATTATCCCAGTTCAAGACACACTTCCCCGGCTTACAGCGATACAGTATCACACACGTCTAGAGCAGTTTCGAGTACAAATGTACCGCATACAGTGTACTGTATTGCGCCTTGTGACCTTGGTGCAATTCATGCGTAATGTACATGCCTGCTAAGAATTCCAGCACCGTTATGTCGTAATGGTGTGAAAAATTTTACCCATATGTATTACTGCATGTTCCGTAAAAAAGTGTAACGTTGAGTTTTAACTTGTCTTACATCGCATGCCTTTTTACTTAATACCTACTGAAAACACCAGTTTCTTCGTAATTATGAACTGTGAAACTTTTCAATAATGACAGCTACCCTCATACTGTATGTCAGTGTTCGCACTAAGGAATTGAAACTGGGAGGGAATTCCCTCTCTAAAATTTTTTTGTGCGGGATTTTCAAAATCAAGGCGGGACCTCATCCCTCCCATAAATTTTTTTTGAGCGGGATTTCCATCGCCATCGCAAAACTACTCCCCACGCTAGAGGTACCACTTGCTGTTAACGGCAGTTAATGCGTGTCACTAGTGCTTCTCTCCAAGTTCAAAGCCTCCTCCGATACAGCTCCAATTCATCACTAGGTGTTTTCCTTCTGAAGAATGAGTGAGTATAAATCCTTGAAGTTGAAGTGGAAAATATGAGTGAACTTCATTGGAGATACACATACGATCAGAAATTAATGAGAGCAATGTACGACGTAAAATGAAGAAAGTACATACTGTACATATTCAATACAACACATGTCAGACTCCACAGTCTACAGGTGTGTAACCAAACATACTGTACTGTACATGATACAACGTTGCGTTTGCAACCCTGGGACTGTGATTGAATTTCAATCCAATCAGATTCGCTCTTATTTATACAACCAGCAGCCAGCATATAAGAGCTGCACTGTGAATGGCTAGATTACGATGGTATTTGTTGCTACTGTACCATAATCAGTGTTCAGCTTGGGAGTTGCGATCCGCTAGCTTGGGAATGATTCTATATTGCAATTTATTGTGCGTATTATAATTGCAATTTCTCTGTACAATCACAGCTGCGGAGAAGTGCGCTGGAATTTTGGCTGGATTCAGAACATCAGCTGCCCGCTTATGATTTACTTATGTGCGGGAGCGGAGAAGGTGTGCGGGATTTTCCCGCATTAGATTTAATTATGTGGGGTTCAAAAGACAAAAGCGGGATTCCCGCAATCCCGTGCCTTAGTGCGAACACTGCTGTATGTTATAATGGGACTCGCATGTGAGTACACATGTACACAATACTGTACTGTACAATGTACATACGGTATGTCATGAACGATCGTTCATGCATCGTGCAAAGCAGCAAAGCACATGGCTGGCCGGCCCAGTCCGTTCAGCAAGCTCAGACAGCTGTGCTAATTGCAAATACTGTATACTGTACAATGCATGTACTGTACGTACAGTGCCCCGGTTTGTTCAGCAAGGCCAACGAACTGTGCTAATTATGTTCACAAATAATATGATTATTCATGAAGTTCACCATTGGAATGCTCCATATTTTATAATTTGGGGTTAATAAATGAAACGGTGGAAAGAATTTCACTCACTTTAGCGAATTTTGGGGGTTGGAACTTTTCCAGGAATTATACTAACGTTGGAAAAATTATAAGAAATGTTTAATCGTCTTTTGTTAAAATTATTAGGTCAGCTTAAATGGGGAGGCTTAGTTACAAATATTTTAGTTGCACCTACAAGGCTTGCAAGCCAGGGTTGCATAATTACGCCCAGAACTACATAGCTTGGTCACTATTTTGTGCAGACTGCATATGTTTTGAGACTGATGAACTGTAAACACGTAACTTTGGATGTTACGCTCGAGAAAATTCCCAAAGTGCATTTATCATGAACGATATTAAGCATATATTTTTCTGCTGTATAGAAGTAACTTTTTAGTCTTATCTATCAAGTTTACGGTGCTCCACACTTTAAAAGGTATGTTGGATTGTGTGTACCGCATAGTTTAATCCCTGCACCTTTGATAATTTTAATCCTTTTCAAAAGTTGCGTGAAAGAGTTTATTGTCACATTATTTCGGCAAAACACTCCCAGATCATGGGGCGAACGGATCGATATACCAGCCAAAGCTGTGCAGTGCAGACTGTGCAACTGGACTTTTTTTTATAAAGGACTTTTTGAAACCTTTTGTAATTTTTCATCCAAAGTTTACCCATTGTTACGTGGTTTGGGGCAAGCAACTTCTGCGGTTTACTGCATAAATGAGTTTAGGTATAAAGGTGAACTGCGGCGACAGATTGATTAGGATGCAAAAACGGTTAAACGAAACAACATTTGGCAGTCAGTTCACTGGTCAATCGGTGGGTTAACCGGTTAACCGTTTAACTGTCACAGCCCTACATTCTACCTACTTTCATGCCACAGTATCTAGGCTAATTCGTCTTGATTCATTGTAAGTTGCAAATATTTTCATGAATAAATCTGCTGTCTTTAATAGTGACCTTTTCCCAAACAAGGATTTTTACGAAATTCCATAAGAATTAGACAACCAATGTTGTTTGCCCTTTGCTTGATATAACACTATGATAGCAGACTTTCAATGCTATTCCTCTGATGAGAAATACCAGTTTAGGTCATTTGTATCTCAAAACCCCAATTAAGAATTGTCCCTTCCATCTTTTGTGGGGGGAGGTCTTAATTACCAACAGGTAGTTGGCATGTGTTGCTAATTCTGACCACTAAATAATATGCAGTACTAATCTGCATATTCATGAAGCACAAAAATATTTTGGTGTCCTCTTGGAAAAGAAAATACTTTTCTCTTCATGTTTTATTGATTCACAAATTCTAACACCTTCTATAGTTCCATGTAATGATCATATATTTTGGACACTCCCAAATCTCCACGTTTCATCATAGATTCCATCAGAAATGAAAAAGTGAACATTGCATGTTGCACTGAAACCCCTTGATTATTTACAGAACTGAATGCAAATACATCCAATAAGTCTGAAAATGGTTACAATTAATGTTTGCACTGGGTACCCAGGTACCAGACCGACAATGTCAGGACCCGGTTCTGAAATTGCTACCCGGATCCAAAGTTTCACTAACATAGATTGCACATGTGACAGAACACCTAACGTGTTACTTTTTCCTGGCAAAATTTATCACGCACACGCCTAAGAACACTTGTCATGCCCATACATAAGATACATTGGTGTTATATTATATCAACGTGCAAAGCAAAATTTCTATTATGACTTTACGACAAACTTGTAGCGTAACAGAAGTTACATTTTCCGGTACCCGGGTACCTGACCGACTATCAACTTCGGGTACCCGATTCTGAATTTTGGACCCGGTGCAGACACTAGTTACAATAAAGGTAATGTTTCATAGTTTTTCAATCAACGAAATTGGGGAAAATAAAAAGGAAAACAACCTCTTTGTTAGGGTGGTCGTAATTAGCAGCAGGGTGGTCTAATCTGAGCAACAAGTGGTTGAAATTAGCTACAAAAAAAGACAAATTTGAACACAGATTTTTTGCAATCATCCAACCAAATTAAAATCTGGTATTCATCGTAGATGTGAGCAACATGTCTGGTCATACTATCATAAAGAAATTATAGGCTTGCAATCTTTTGCCTGCAAAATAAAAACATTTTTCCCTTAAGCGGTTGGATATCCCCTCCCTTACCCTACATCATTCAATCAAGTTACTAGCATGCCATGATCACGACTTGTGATCATCCAATAGGCCAAGTCAATATAACGTATACCTAGGGTTATATGAGGCAATCGACATCGGTTTAAAAAATCAGGTTTGCAATGTGAATTTTCAAGTGTGCAATAAAAATCTAGAAAAAAATCTTGGGTGTGCAGTTGCCATAATTCCCATACTGGCCTGGTACTTACAGTCCCTTAAAATGGGCTGCCCCACTTATATAAGCTAGTCCTAGGCCTATATTGCTGTAATCTCAATTGTAAGGCATTATGGGATACAAACTGAGCTCCAAATTCAGTGGGTCCCAGCCTGGAGTTTTGGACCCCTTAAAAGTCTGAAACACTGAAATGGTCCACCTGGAATTTTAGTGTGTCCAATTCCCTTTTTAAGTTCAACCCTATTTTCCCCTGCAGCAGTGATGGAAATAAAATTTTCATCTTGCATCTAAGCAATACTAGGCTACTATACAGTTTCCAAAACTGTGTAACAATTAACCTCAGATTGAAGAGCACTTTTGTGGAATGTCCCCATTCACCTCCTCTTTCCATTGGTTTATTTTTCTGGGTGCAACTGACCCTCACTGCATCAGAGGTCACCAATTGCTTTGCATTCAAGGGTAAAATCACGCCTGCAAAAAGCTGGACGTAAAGACGCATTGCGTCTGCAAAAATCATGCTGCAGCTAGAAATTTTCATCTTAGTCCCAAATTAAGTAGACCAGGTGAGCTAGAAATTTTGGTTAAATTCAAAGTATGTGCGCCCGCAAAGTTTTGCAAGTTTTGCAGCCATGGGTAAAATCATGAACAGGTAAGTGTTATACCAATGATTTCATAAGGGTTTTCAGTCCAAGAGCCCAAGGTCTCAACTTCAAGAAAATTGAAAGTGAGCAGTGTTTGTCAAGAGACCTAAAAGCATTTCAGCATATTATGAGTTGGGAAGCAGAAGGTATATGGTAGTACCAAAATGACTACTACTTGACCATTGTTCAAAAATTTCTGAACACCCTCAGTGATGCAAGTTACTACAGTACCAAAGTTACATCACTGCTACACACCTAAGACTGTCTCAGAATCTGTTGCAGACAAGGCATTCTTTTGCTTATTTATGATATGACCCCACGTGACCCCTTGATGACCTTTGACTCCAATCACTGACCATCACTGACAACCCATTATCCATTCATCATTGTGTCCAAATTACATTCAAATTTGCACAGGCCTGTATTTGTTGGTGGGGCAAGTTTTATTATTTTACCTGTGTCTGATAACAGTCTTGTATAGGTCTCTGGCCAATTTAGCCAAAAACTTTTAAAATAGTCTATGAACTTTAGGCAAACAGTGATGTCATCCTATCCATAAATAAGATTTTATATGTTACAGTTTCATTTGTAGCATAAGAAGCCTTCTAATTAACTTAGTAATTGTTGAGAAAATGGAACCTACTTGCACTGATAATTTTCAGTTTGCAATTCCTTGGCACGTTTCCAAGTGTGCAAAATGTTGAAAATTTTTATGATGTGCAGGGATGGAAATAAGAATTTCATCTTGCGTAGCAATACTGCTACGCATTTTCAGAATTGCGTAGCAATTTACCTCAGATTGTATAGCACTTTTGTGGAGGGTCCCCATTTGCCTCTTCCTTCCATTTGTTAACTTTTTTTACTGCCACAGGAATTCCCTGAATCATGATCACCACTGCTTTGCATTCAAGGGTGAAAGCGTAGACAATTATTAGTATTATATTAGTTAATGATTCATAAGAGTTTTAAATCCAAAAGGCCAAGGACCCACTTGTTTTTCAAAAGACCCAAGAAAATTTAAAGGGCTTCATTCTTTGCCCCCCCCCCCCCCAAACAGAACTTCAACATGAATGAGTCCTGTGAGTTGGAAAACAGAAGATATGCTCTGTATAAATACTGGTATAACCAGCAGTACTGTACGAAAATGACCTCTGCATGACCATTGACCAAAACATTCTGACCACCCTCAGTGATGCAAATTACTACCACAGGTACATCACTATACAACACCTTCAGCTTTCACTGTTGGAACAGAGTACTTTTTACTTAAGGAAAAGATCCCAAGTGACCCCTAGATGACCTTTGACTCCAGTCACTGACTATCATTGATAACCCCTCTAATGTCCATTCATCACTGAGTCCAGTTTACATGCCCTCAGATTTGCCCAAGTATTTGTTGTGGGGGAAGTCATATTTTTCCACTTTCTCGTAACAGTGTTATATATGGCCAATATATGGCCAATATATACCCAAAAACTGTTAAAATAAAGTAAGAAATGTAGGCAAACAATGATGTCATCCTACCCATAAATAACACTTTTCATGCATAGCACAATGTTAGAGAACAAATACAACATTTATAACCACTTTGCAACAACAATTCTTGAACGATTTTAATGGGCCCTCCAGCTGTGGGAGCTTGCATTAACTTGTGCACAGATACACATGCTGTAGGTTAGGCTCGATGTATAACACGTTAGGCAATGGAAAACGTTATAAGCCTTTCTGTAGAAAATTGCCCCGTAGAGAAAAATACTTAAGCTGAAACTTGCGAAAATATTTCAGATTCCTATTTGTGGGTGTGTTGCACATGTCACTGACATGATTTGGATATTCTTGACCAGTTTGGGTATTTTGGATGCTTGAATTTGGACGATCAGTTTGCTTAATTGAGACATACTGTCTACAGTATACACTGAGTGAAGAAAGCTCTAGCTGGTCTGTGCAATCGTACTATGACTTACATATGGGACTAAAATCTTAGCTCTTTATGTTTGGGATTTGTCACAATTTTGAGCACATATTTACTAGTTCCAAGTTGACACTGCTAGACTATTAATGGTTTACATAAAATTAGGTTAATGTTTTGGGTCGAGATTCTGAGGGGTACAGTACTCTACAGAAATTTGTTACTTCAGACACATCGACGTTGGTGCATACTGTACATGCATGTACTGTATTACTGCATATGCCACATGAAAGACACACACCACAAGCTGCACTAGACAATATCTGACATATGGTACGATACATGTACCATGCACGTCATTTGAAATTTGTTTTACATCCGACTTACATGCTGCTATATTCGTCAGATAAGTAGGGGAAATTTCTTAGTTTTTTGCGATAAATGAACAACTTGGGAAGGGATTGAAGACTTTCAAATCTTGGTTTTTATAAACAGTATTCTTGTGATGATTAAGGAGGGACTCATAGCCACAGCCACATCAGAAAATGCATCGCAAAAAATGCTACACATACTAAGAACTGCATCGCACGAAGGTGCACTTTGCATCGCAAATTGCGATGCGATACCGCTTATTTCCATCACTGATGTGCAGTAAATTGTTGTAGGCCTACAGTGGATGAATTCATTGTATGAGAAATGAAGTGATTTTCATTGCTACAGGGTTCATGAAATCGTTAGTATGCACCCAGACTGTGCTGTATACCTTCATGTTATGTAACAGCGCAGTTCAAGTAGTACTGTCCTACTAGTTGGATGTTTATGGGGTTGTAGTTCATTATTCCGAAGGGTTGTTATTACAAATATAGCATTGGAATCATTATTGCGAAGGGTCATTGCTCCAAAGGATCGTTATTCCAAAGGGTGGTTATTCTGAAATAAGAATAAGGGTCGTTAAATTCGCAAGGACCATTGTTCTGAAGGGTTGTTAACTCATTATTCTGAAACAAGAATTTAAGGGTCATTAAATTCCGAACGGATATTTAATTCAGATTACAAGAATAAGGGTTGTTATTCCGAATAGAATATAGGGGTCGTTATACTGAAGCGTTGTTATTCCAAGTAGAGGATAAGGGTTGTTATTCCGAAAGGAAAGTAGACAGGTGGGAATTCAGAGGGGGCTTTCCCGGCTCCAGCTCCCTCTTTTTCAGCACCACTTTTTGAGATGGCCTCAGAGCTGCTGTACAATATGTATGCTTATTTTGAATCTCATATGCCAGGAAATACCGTTTACGTGTCTTATTTTCAAGCTTCACCCCCCCCTCCCCATTGAGGCCCAGTATGTTTGATGCCCACAGGTGCGAATTTTTGCACTCGTGGAGTAAGCTACACCTTTTGTGAAATCCTGGATTCGCCCCCTGGTAAGGGTTTTGTGTTTATGCCATTTAACTGAGGGGATGCGGACACTTGAACTTGGTGGACCTTTTTTCTTAACTTATGGGACTTCGGTTTGAACTTAATGGAAGTTCAAAAAGAAGTGTTTTTATTTTATTTGAAATTTGATTAAATTGGCTAAAAATTTCAGAGTATGCATTTTTCATGGTAGCCTACACATAGAAAAAATTTGAAATTTTTTTGAGTCAGTTGAGCAACAACTTTCTCCAAGTTTGGGTGATTTGAATGGAATGACCCTTAAGGTTTCTGCAAAAGGACAGATTTAAAAATTTCAACTTTGCTTTTAACAATTGGTATTTCTTTTCAGATAGTTCAGCAGACAGACATACAGTACCCTTGAAGGCCTGTCTATACAACCATGTGCTTGTTCATGACCATTGTCATACAAATGTTTGAACATTTATTGAGAAGATGTAACAAGCAGCATAAAGTTTGAATCCTCCATAGTTGTTTGGACATCACATTCAGATTTGTTGGGAAAGCAGTCCACATGATCATACATTTGTCCACAAGCATGGTCATTCAGTTACAAACCCATGCCTCCATTGTAACTGTTAAAGGGAAAATGCAGTCATCTCAGTCAGAATTACAGTAGTATACCCCATCATCTTAATTCATGATTGGCTTGTTTTGATCAAGTGACAATATTTTTGTTACTGAGTTGTTAAATTCATGGGGAATAACTTGTTCGTTACCTTTTGTTTGTGGTAGTTATGTTCAAAACATCTTCAGAAGTAGGTGTACTGTAAGGCAAATAAGAGGAAATTTTCAAGAGTTCTCTGATTTTTCAAAACAATTTTTGCCTACTATTGCCTTAAATGTGGCCAAAAGAGCATTGTGAACACATTGTTGAGGGCTTTTTGGTAATATCAAAAATTTTAAAAAAGGCCTTGTCAAATAACACTTCTTTTGTTTCTCTGTGTAGTGTTTGCCCCATCATGGATGGTTGAAGCAACTCCACTGATGCACAGATCAGCTAATGTTTTGAGTGAAGGTTCATCATTGTCTAATTGAGACAAATCCTCCAGAAAAAAACCATGTCATCATTGAGAGGTAAAAGGAAGAGCGGCAGGCCACCAAATACAAAAGAACCTGGCAATCGTAAGTAAAATACTACTGAAGGCCTTGGTGGATAGTTTGTGTATAGTGGGACAACTATGGCAAGCCAAATGTTTAATAAAAAGAAAATCCAAGATAACGATAATCCAAGATTATGGACTGATAATCTAGATTATCTATTTATTGAACATTTGGCTTGCCATAGACAACACATTAACTTTGCATTTCTATTCATTCGTAGGTTGTCTGTTCTTCATTAGCCTGCAGAGCAGATAAAGTATCACGTCATCCCTATAAAACACCGATGTTGTCAGGCATTTTGGCCCAAAGGATTTCATTTTGCCTCAGAAAACTGCCATTTTATATGTCCAGGGCCCTGTTTCATAAAGAGTTACAACTGATCTTAGGTTTGATCTATCAGGCAATAGTCCTGTTGAAATGAAACCCAAATTGACTGTAGCTCTTTATGAAACAGGGCCCAGAAGGCAGTGGGCTCAATTAATGCAATGAAGTATTCATTACAGAAGCTTTACAGCTTTGCAACCATTTAATGAATGAGTCAGTCAGTCAGTCATTTTTTGTCTTGTAGGAGATGGAGGAAGGCAGGGAGACTCTGGTCAGCGACCTGCTGTGGTTCTTCCGTTGGCGGGGAAAGTGATTTATTTAGACATCCAAAAGCGGACTCCTAAAATGATAGGCAAATTGAAGTCAGATCTGATGGATTTGGGTGCTGTGAGTATGATTTAAGATACTGAATTCAAGGAACTGTGTCTAACTATACATTATGTAAGTGTGTCAGTGTTTCAGAGTTGTTTAGACTAATCTTGAAATCTAGTTTACCTCTCCTCAGGATAAGTGTCAAATTAAAATAAGGGGGTGGGGGAGGAGAGGAGGAGGGTGGATGATTAATTGCATCTTGTTTATAAGAAAGATAAGATGACACTTAGTTTCAATGAATTGTTTGGAAGGTGATTTCGGTGCTTAATATGTATGATGGTGGTCGATGAGGTATTGTTGTAGATCCCATCAATTTGAAATCAATCCTGAAAAACAACAGCAAGTGTACTGTAGTTGTAATGAATGCATTGCCATTCTTTTACTGAAAAGTAATATATACCTTTTGCATATTGGTCCAACTTGGCACTGTGGAGGAGTGCTCAAATATAGCAAAACACAAAAATCATGACATGATTCATCATGGTTCAAAAAAAAAAAAAGCAGTAATGTGAGATGCTTCTTGTCAGAAATTTTGGTATATGGAGGGACATTGTGGCCAGTGGAGGAAAATTCATTTTGTATATTTAAAAGTGTAAAAAAAAAAAAAAATTGGAAATTTGACTTTGTTTGGGAAAATATCATCACCAAGCATCAGCAAGATTCATGAATGATATCTAGTATGCTTGGACATATAATTTGCAGTTACTGCATGATGGAAATCATACTATCCCTAGTCCCTGGATAACCCTTTTATTTTAGAAGCTGCCTTGTAGTACCATCATTTTCCTGACTACTTTCCCAAGTGATTCCAAAGTGTCCACCTCAAAGAACCAAAATGCTGACGAATGATTTCTATTATTCAAGCTTTCTAATTCTTTCATGTAAGGCATAGAAGTGCTATAACTCTTTATATTTAGTATTTTTGTGCTCATTTCATGCTTACAATGTTAAGTACTTTTTGTCTGCTTACTTACACTCTGGGATAGGAAACTCCAATCATTGCTAAATGCACCCAAGGAATCACGGGAACTGGGAGTATGAACAGTAGGGTGACGTCACAAGTCTATTGTTTATACTCCCAGTTCGCATGATTCCTTGGATGCATTTAGCAATGGTTAAAGTCTCCTATAGTAGTGGCACAGGATTGTGTACAGTAAAGTCATAACATAAATTTTGAAGGAACATAGTTTTACAACTCTGAAGTCAGCAAAGCTAAGTTTGTAAATCTGCTGTAATTCTTTTATTTTACAGAGAGTTGAACCATTTCTGAGTAAAGACATAACGCATCTGATAAGTGACCGACCAGAAGCAAAAGATTTCTCAAAGCCACAGGGATATCCATCTGGGGCAAGTCCAGCTGTGTCTACCCCAAGTCCATTTCAACAAGGGAAAGAGTAAGTATTCTGCGCTGACCTTCGTTTGAGGTCAAAAACATTCTTGAATCAGCAGTCTCTGCACTTCTTTGGGACAAGAACAAAATTCTCATGTTCTTATTTCCGGTGCTTTGGCTGAGTGGATAAAGGCGGTGGCATTTGAAGCGATAAAGCTTGGCACCGGGAGGTGCGGGGTTCGATCCCCAGCCAGGTCAAAGTAAGGTGGGTTTTTCATCCAAGAGCAATCTATGGTTTTCCCATCTGAACTGGCTGTGTAAATTCAAAAGAAACCAAATTTGATTTAAATTGTTGAGTTGTTTAGCCACCTGATGTGAAGTTTTGATTTATAAGCCATTTGAGTTGTTTCCACACTTGTGATCACTTAGCGTTGTAAAATAAATGCCCTTCAAGGCCTCAAAGTTTTATTTCCTTTGTTGAAAATCACAACTCTACTAGTCTGTAGACAGTCAAGTCCTGTTTTCAGATTAGTGAGTAAACAACACTGTGACTTGGAATGAATAAGTGTAAGGAAGTCAGACACTTCGCGTCCATAGGTGTAGCAAGCAAAACGTACGTAGGCCCTCCAGGTTTGGCTTCCAGCATAAACAAAACATGACATCTAATGAAATGGGTCTTTAAACATTTACACAAATTTACCAGTCTGTTGAAGCAAGGCAGTGACTTGGCACTCCTTCATTTTAGTTACAAACATTAATATTTTATAATTATTCTTCCTGACTTACAGTTCTGGAGCAGCTGATTCACCCGATGTACCTAACTCTCTAAGCATGGTGACGAGAGGAAGGGCAATAGCCAATAAAGCTGACACATCTTCAAGGGTAGGAGATGGCACTGTTTCCTTTCTTTGCAGTTTTCCCTTTTAAATTTTTTAATGCACTAAGGACATAGTTTTGATCAAGTCATGTATTTAAATAAACCTTTTAAGATAATTTGCTCTCAGTAGTTTTAGTTGTTCTAGTTGTGTCGAATTATAAGAAGTTTACAAAACTTAAGCTAAAGACTTTTAGAGGAAATAAAACAAAGTGCCCTGTAGAATGCTTTTGAATTGAGCAAATTGAGTACTTCCAGTGATAACATTCCAGAGAAAGTGTTTGGACATTCTGATTAGAGTCTGTGATATAATGTGTTCTGTGTTGAAGAGTCTGATGATGCTATTCAAAGCTTACTGTTATTTAAAATATCTCTGGAATTCTATTCTCTTTGTAGGCCCAAGGTTCCACCGATGTCCTCAATAATGCTCG
Source organism: Holothuria leucospilota (assembly GCA_029531755.1). NCBI lineage: Eukaryota > Metazoa > Echinodermata > Holothuroidea > Aspidochirotida > Holothuriidae > Holothuria > Holothuria leucospilota. The sequence goes on from CM055978.1 coordinate 17,707,406, forward strand.
CAATATGGGTATTCCTGTGAGGAGCTTAGATAGTATCCTTTACATTAATCAATGTTCAAGTTTTTGTCTGTAATAAAAAATTGTCTTTACTAATGCCTGCCTCTGAGGACTTGCTTTTGTTCTTGCTTTTTTCAGTGTTTTTGCTTTTTAAAACCTTCTAATAGACCTTATGCATTGATGTCATACTGACATCATTTTGGAGGAAAACAATGAAGCACACGTGCACTAACAGCATAGATTTCGCACACACGTGTAGTAGACTTATGCGCATATACGAATGGTTGAAAAATCAGCTTTCTGCATTAAGTTGGTGTAACTTGCAATGATACACCCTTTCCCTCCAAATGAGGGAGCACTTTCTGCCCTGTGACATCATATTCATAAGGTCTATATTGTCCACTGTAAGATGTATACTTTCACTGTCTGGTTTATAGATTTTCATAGCAAGATGTTTACATATTTGTAGTAAAATTGCCCCTTGGCAACATTATTTAGGAACTCTTCATAAGGAGAAGTTTATTTTACTTCAGTATGTTTTAATTTTGGTTCATTCATTTTGATTTAGTCATTCTGTAATCTTAAAGGAGGTCAATTTACAAGTCAGCCTGTTGTTTACCAACATGGTATCATAAACTTGACTTTCACTTTAGCTTCTATATGTATGGTTTGTTGCTTAGAGCAAACTCCACAATTTTTTGTGCGAGTTTTGATATTTTGGTTAAGTATCTTTAGTTTTTCCTTACAAATGCAATTCTTCAGGAATTTTAACATACATCGAAAAAGAAAAGGCTAAATTAGTCCTGGCTGGCCATTTACCTAAGGAAAAGGTAAGAGTCAATTACTGATAGGAATTTCATTTCTTCTTCTTGTTTGGATTAGTTTGACCTAATGATGGATAAGTTTTCACATTTTATGGATTTGTACATATGTATGTTTTGAATGTTTTTCATTTGCTAGCTTCAAATTGTATGTGTATGTGTGATACTAACAGTGGAATGCAGTTGTGAATTGTGCCCCCAAATTGAAAATATACATAGACTTACTGGAGACAAACTTGTTACAAAAAGTAGCCCCTGCTTGTTGTAAATTTTGAGTGGAATGGGCCCATTCTTGAGGCATCAGGAAGATAACTTTTTGTGGAAGATATTACTGGTTTTCATTACCAACCTGTCAGTTTTCTTGTTCCTGTCTAAACCTTCATGAAGACTTTCTTATTTCACTGCTAGATTTTGACCATATTTTCGAAACTTTTCTCAGATTTGATAATTTCTTTAAAGTGATTAATTATTAAAATAGGAAAAATTCCAGCACATGATTGTAGTTGTTGACAAAGGAACTCCATGCTAATACATAAGGTTACACAAGGTAGCAGTAGCTTATTGACTGTATATTTGCAGCCTTGGTATACATTATGATGGATATCTTACCACAAGATGTAACTAAGTTGGTTTCACTCTTTTTGTTTTAGGGAGAGTCAAGTGGCCACAAATCCAAAAAGAAAGGTAAATTACAAAATTCTAAATGGTGCAGTTTTTATTACTGTAGCTACCACTCTCAGCTAAATTCTTTAGGGCTTGTTTGATATATCAAAAACTTAGATGGTGTTGATGTCTGGAAACAATTTACTGAGAAGTTCTGGGTGTAGATGAGAAGCTGCAAAGATGTAAGAGTTCAGGAAATTTCCTGATTTCAGGAAATGGGAAGTCTTGAGCATAATTCTCAGGAAATCCATTTTACTATAGCCAAACAGTTCCGCTGTGGTCACGGTGGGGTAAAATGATAGGATGGGTTAAGTTTTAGGGTGTTTTTAAATCTCTTTACAAAAAATGTAAATTTCTACTGCATGAACATATCTGAAAAAAAGAAAAAGCACAATTTTGCACCTTGGCCTCATCCTGATGTGAAGAGTTTTCACAAAGGGGAGCCCTCCCCTTAGACCTCTCCCAGACTGACAGTCCTGGACAACACAATTTCAGGAAATGGACCTCTACTTTGCCTCCATCTCTGCTTCGCTTACATCTCTGCTTCTGTTAAACCAGTAAATTTCATTTTTTCAACTGGTACCTCATACTGTAAGTGGACTCACTCTTAGTTGGACATGTTGTTAAGCTAGTCTGAAGTAGAGTTTGAATTAGAAAATTAAGTAGGGTGGAGGTGGAATATTTCCCCATTTCTTTGGGGGGGGGGGGATCTGGGAGGGGAGGGGAATCTGGGAGGGGAGGGGAATCTGGGAGGGGAGGGGGGATGGATTCCTGTCTTCATATAGATCTAACTTTTGCTTATTTAAAAGAAGTAGGAAGCAGTGCATTAAAATATAAAAAAATTCTCATTATGTCAGCTCATTTTGCAAACTGTTGTGTTTTTTGATGCAATTAGTGCCCAGGGATTTGTACAAAAATCTTAAGTAACATTAAGATCATGTTAAATTTGGGAGTTTATTTGTTTTAGATTTTCAGTATGTACAAAGATGAATACATACTAGTTAAGCAAGCACAGAAGAATGCCTTCAGAGCAAAGGTCTGCTAGTACAAAAGTCTACTTCTAAAGGGTTAGAGCTAGGTTTAAGAATTAGCATGAGCGTTAGGATTAAGGTTAGGAATAGAATAAGGGTTAGAGTTATTACTGTTGTGAACCTTTAGTATAGTGGATACTGCTAAAGAAGCACATACAATAATTGTTTTTGATGTTTCATCTCACTCTATGCAGAACGAAAGTTACAAAGGTATTACTTGAAGGTGGAAGATAAAAGTCGGTAAGTGTTAATTCTTGAAGAAATTACAAAAATGTGAGAGGTCTTGAGTGTGTTTGCTTTCTATAAATCAAAGTTACAGTAGCATGAAATTTGTTTTTGTATTTTAAATCACACAGAATTTGAGGTTAATTCTTCTGATTTTGACTAACATTGACCTAATCATACTGTATATTCTGCCTTCTTTTGAAATTTTATTGGCAAAGAATCAGATCTTTATAGTCCATGTTGCTAGAGGACCCATTGGCTATATGTTGCACCTCAGCAGCTCTCTGTACCTGTCCCCAGTGTTGTTATCTGTTCTCTAATCTCTTCAGCAAACAAGCTTCCAGGGCACTATTGACCACAACTTCCTCATCAAACAATAGATACATAGCTTGCAAGGTATACTATGGAGACGATTGTTTGAGATAAGACATGCACCTTTGCACAACCTTTTCAGTGCAGAGAGCAAAGTGTGAGAGGATGACTCATGCTGAATAAACTAAGTCAGAAAATCTACCCAGAAAGGCACATGACAGGATTTTGAGTTCTTAGAAGGTGCACCATTTTAGTAATGGCCAATTTGGCGGCATGCCTTAATATGTATGAAAAATTCATTGTGGTTTTTCATGTTTTCTGGTTTTCCCTTCTTGCAGACGTTTTCGTCCTCAGTCTTCAGAAATGGATGTTTGGCCTAGAGTTGAAGTAGACTCTGAGGGTATTTCCAGTCCGTTTGTAGAAAGAATTCATGACAGGAGGGTCCAACAACGGTCAGCAGCACAGCAACGTCCAAGTCAGGCCGCCACTACACCAGCAGCTAAGTCACCTGAACGAAGGTACTACTAGAGTTTATTCAGTATTGATTAGGAAATCTAGAAACCAAGAAGGGGGAAAGGCCGTGAGAGGACAACTAAAAAGAACTCAGGGGCTGTGTTCTAATGTGTCATCTGTACCCTGTGTGGGGTGTTACCATTTTAAAAGTTTGTGCAGTAATTTTATTTGGTAATCTCTAATGAATATGCAAGACAAGGAGTTGTAAAGAGTTTACTTTGTAGTTGTGTAGTTGTAACAACCACAGTTGAGATAAAGGTCAAGCAGTTAGAGGGGACAGTTCATCATTTTAGCAAAGAGTAGTTTCAGTGATTTTGATTCAAGTTATCAATAAGAATTAAACAGGGCTGGAAAAAATGTTTATTTCCCAGGAAGGGAGTAAAATTTTCCACAATTCTTTCTGTATTTTCATGTACAAAAAAGCTAAATTTCCCTCCAGTTTCCAAAATGTCCCATATTTCCTGGGAAGGAGCCTCCCATCATCCCAACTTTTTCCACCCATGAAGAATGTTATAAAATCCATCGCAGTTATCACATCAAATTGTCTTTCAGAAGGTAGAAGTTTAATTTGTGCACTTCACTTTCATGTCTTTGTACACATCTGTTGAATGTTGGAATTTTTGTTTTACCATCCACAAAAATGTGAAGACCAGTCACCTTTAAGCAATTACTTAGCTTATGTAAAGCCAGTCATACCCTGCAAAGTACATTATCTCACTATCAAGTGTGTTAGCAGTACTATAAAAACTTTGCATAGTAACATACTGCAGATGGGTAATTGATCGTGCTTTTTCTTTCTCTATAGACCAGTCAGGGTCACTACCTCTCTCGTGCATGGGTTGGAACCATCCACCATGAACCCTTTACCGTAAATCCCCCCTTCCCTAAAAAAGAGGCTTTTGAATTGTCCAATAAAAAACTTTTTAGAGACCAAAACTTTGTCAGAGACAACACAATTTTGCATGTAAGCCACCTTAGATACGCTAAAATTTTGCAAAGGCAAGATCTCCTCCTCCTCTTACTTGGTGTAAAGTAGCAAGTGGTTGATATGGTTGGGTTTAGTTGCAAAACTAAAACATTGTGTTGCCTAGGAATGAAACGTTTTTTTTTTTTTTTCGGAAGTATGATCCTTTTAATGTTATGTGCAGATGCACCACTGTTGGTCTACTGAGTATCTTCACTTAACCTTGATCTGTCCTTGAATTATTTCTAGACCCTTGCCGGAGGGAGCAAAGAAGGCTGCTGTTAGGAAACAAAAGTCACCGCCAAAGAAGAAAGGGAAAGAAAAGGTCAGAGGTTACTGTGAGTGTTGTAGGGGAAGATACAGTGACATAGATGAAGTAAGTGACATGAATATTCATAAATCGTGTGTGTATGTGTGTGTATGACATTTAATGTTATTGAATATTAAAGGGAAATATTGCGTTTGTTTTACAGAAAATTTTCCTATTTTTAAACCAATATTAACAGACACAGAATGATAGAAAATTCAAAATAAAGCATTATGGTAGCTTGCTTTGCAAGAAGCAAGGCTCTCACATGAAGAAATTTGGTAATTTGTTGCACAAAAGTAATTTGTTCACCCAAACTTTCAAAAATTCAAATGATGCAACATCCGTTCCTCTTGTAATGCATAATATTTTGAGGAGATAAAGCTATTGCTAGGGTTTATTGGTGAGACTGAATGGTTCAGTAATGATTAAGAGCATTTTCTTATATGCCATGGTGGTGCATTTTAAACGCAATATTTCCCTTTATAGTGAGATGTGCTCAAAGACGCATGTCAGCGGGACTTAACTTTCATCACCAGCTCATCATTTTAGTTTTCACTTTTTACGTTTTCCACTAAATTAAGTCACAATATTGCGCAAAAAATTTGCTGTGTGAGGAGAGGGTAACTAGGCTATTTTGCAATGTGCGCAGACATTGCTAGTATGAGTTCAAATTAATTTTTTGTACATTTGTACAGTGTACTGTGATATAAGATTGAAACAAAGGATGTGGGTGAAATGACATATGAAGGGCACTAGGGGTGAAATAACATATGAAGGACACTAGGGAATATGTAGACAAAACAGCTTGTTATTGAATACTTGTGACCAACTTAGATGAATAATACAGAAATGAAACATCAAACACAAAAGAACATAGTAAAACAACCATAGGGAAAGAGGAGCAGTTGAAGTAAAAGGAAAAGGGAAGGAGAGGCAGAAAGAAGAAAGGATGAGAGCAGGAGCGCAAAAAACAAAGACAGAATGCTTAATTATAAATGTTCAACAGATTCATCTTAAGCTTTATTTTAAAAGATCCAAGGAACTTTGGATTTGTATTTGTAGAAGGCAATGACCGCCTCAGATTAAATCAGTAACAGTAGCAATTTTACCATGGTGAGAATATTGACAAGTTCCACCAAAAATATCATGTGATGTCATGTGATGTCAATATTACTATAAACCCCTTCTTCATTTTGTCATTCTGTTTAATTCCAGATAGAACATGTGTGTTTATGAAAGTTTCATGCTCAAATGGACTCTTCTCCAAAGCTGTCAAAACATTCTGTAATTCTGTATTAACTTTTTTTTCAGCATGTTGAGAGTCTAGGACACCAGACTTTTGTTCAGAATAAAGATAACTATACTAGCCTTGATGCCATGATCTCTGAGGGACCAAATATGGAACAGTTTCTTAATGATTGTCTCCTATACCATGTCAAAGGACTCAGTGCAGGGTAAGGACATCGTTCGTATATCCTATTCTTCCTCATAGATTTAAAAATTAGTGATGCCAGTTTATACACTATTGTTACATGTTATTCTGTCAGTAGTGGTGTGGTGATAAACTAGTATTTTCACTTGTGAAAGTGCCCACTCCTCCCTCCCCCCTACACCCACACAGGTGTATACAGTGACAAACATACATGCAAAAGAAAAGTCTTGCTCAGAAAATAATACAGTTCTATTCATTTCAAAACTCACTACAAGGAAATAAAAACTGGTGAAACTCTTGAACAGAAAAATAAAAGATACTGCAGCTTTTAAAGGGATTTGCCAGTGACAAAATCAATGACTTTAAAAAATGTAGAAAATTTTTCTCTTCTAGGAGGTGAAAACTGCATCTCAATAGCTTGTAGCATTTGGAAGATACTAATTTTCAAAGAAATGCAATTTTTTCTCGAGATAAACTGCATTATGGGAAATCTGTGATGTCATCACAGCACATTAATTTGACAAAGCATTGAATTTCTTTATGATATTTACACTGTTGTAGGGGATATTTAGTAACTTTGTTTGTTATGCTGTACATATGGTGTAGATTTATGGTAAACCTACATGGAAAGATATTCAAACATTCCAACAGTATCAAATTTCAAGGACAACAGGACATTCAATTATAAAGGAAAACAAAAGAAATCTGAGGCAATGTGCCCCCTTTGTATAACATTCTGTGACCTTGATGAGAACTGGAGGTATTTTTTAACAAAAATAAGTAGTCTTTAATATTAGATATCTCGAGTTAGGAAAAGAGTATTGCTACGGGGTTTAGAGGGTATGAACTGAAATTTTTTCTCTTTCACATGGGACCCGTGTGAAAAGCCACAGGAAAATGCATTGAATATTTTTTTTGTTAATTTATGCTTTTTTACAGCATACATTTTTCCCAGACAGAATCGCACTCAGAGGTGCAAAATAAGTCTCAGAAAACCTTTCAAACAGGGAGGAATTATCCATTACCTAAATTTGAATTGTTTCTCTAAGTAGGAGGCACTCAACATTTTATTCTTCTATGTGTCTTTCAGTTTTGACATTGAATGGAGTCAATTTTGGCTGTGAGTCGAGAATGTTATCTTGGAAAGATTCTTTAATGAATGTCACCTTTGAAAGTGAACATTCAGAAGATGATAAATCATTCATGATAAATCATTTGAGTCAGTCTGGTGCATAGAATTTTTAATAATGTACTTGACAAAGATGATCAATCAAGGATGACACTTTCCTCTAATTATGAAAATGAGTTTTTATTTATTCTTGCACCTATGAAACATGTGAGGAATGTGTAAATATTGACATGTCTGCAGTTTGATTATCCCTCATACATCTAGCTAGTCATCAAGAGAAACCCTGAATTACTCTGGTGCTCAGCTTCTCTTACAAGTGTCAGATTTTCTTTCCTTTTTTTTCCCCTGTGTTTATAAGGTTTACATGGGATTTTTAATCATGCATGAGCTGTTTCTAAAATCCTAGTTCATGTGGTTTGCTTTGATTCCTGCAAACCTTTGAAATGTTAAAATTCAGCTTAAAGTTGTCAATGGTCAAGAAAGAACTTTAGGATGAACAGACTGTTATTGAGGATGGACAAAATTGGGAATCTGGGCTTTTTGCCAGTAAATTTTGCTATTTGGAGGCAGAGTTTGACAATTGTGGTTGAATAAGGCTTTTTTGCACAGAAAGCAAAAGTTGTATAGATAGAATTGTGCTTTATTCTGATAGTGTTGTAATGTTCAAAACTATAACATCTCATCTGATAAAGATGCTGCTGGCTCATCATGGTTACTGTTGTACTAACAAAGATCTCCAATTTTCAGAAATGTTCTTTGAAATATAAGTAACACATAGTCACATATGACAGTTGATTTAATTTTACTCATTCTAGTTTGGTATTCAAAAGAGCTACCCAGGAAAGTGTTGTGGGCTACCAGTTTCAGTATACTTACCGCCAGTTTGAGTAATCTGGCTGCCATGTTAAATCTTGCTTTTAAGTTAAAGTAGACACCTCTTCTTGTAATGACCACATTTTTTGTACCATTAGGATGCATTTTTTGGTGTTTACAGTAAACAAGAACCTGAAAAAGTATCTGATGCAAAACCTTTATCTATCTATCTTCATTTCTTCTCCCACTGTAGAAATGAAGCTCCTGAGGAAAGCGATGAAGTTGTGTTAATATCAGATGCTGCCCAGGTGCAGGCTGCAACATCACCACATAAAAAGCATCCAACTACATCAACTCGTAAAGAACAGCGTCAGAAGGAGCAGTCACCGAGAGGGAAGACACCACCTACACAGAAAAGATCCCCAAAGTCATCTACACTGAAGAAAAAATCATCATTCAGGGGTTCTAAGAGACGAAGATCGTCGTCTCCTGTGCATCAAAAGGGAACACCTTCAGAGGGAGAAAGGAAGATTGGCACAAGGCTTTCACCAAGATTGAGGTCCCACAGCAGTCAGGTTCCACAAACCATTGAAGAAGCATTACAGGGAGACCAACAACAGGATGTAGGTGGCATGGAAGGAGAACATTTAGGCAACATGGTCGAGCATTCTGCTGGTGGGGATAATGGCAATAGGATTTCACAGACTTTGACTCAGGAAGGCTTGCCCACTGTTTCAGCTTCAAATGCTCAGGAAAAAAAACAACAGAGTATCTTAAAAGGTAAAGAAGATGCTAGTTTTCAGTCTCCAAAAAAGGTTACAGGTTCATCTGCAGTCCCTACTACATTCTCTCCCAGAAGAACTTCTCTGTCTCCCAGATCTCGCTTATCCTTAACTCGTAGGAAAAGGAGAGCAATGTTAGATATGAGCCCAGCTGCAGATACACCACCAGATAAGAGGAAAAAACAAATTGATGAACTTGAGGGGGCAAGACTGGGGGTCATTGATGGAGAGGTAGTCGGGGAAGTGGGCAATAGAGAAGGAACTCGAATTTCTCCAAGGAGGAGGAGAAAGGAAAATACAGATGTTCAAAGAGATTCTCAAAGGGATCATCTTCCTGAAAAAAGTTCAGTTTCTCCTGTCTTCACAACTCCAAGCAGACATAAGAGGAAACTGGCAGCAAAGTCAGCTGAACCTGATGAATGTCATGCTGTTGGGAAGTCAGGGGGTAGGGAAGTTGGTGAGAAAAATGTGACAAATAAAGATGTTGACAAAGAAGTTTCTGAGAGCTGCTTACATTTAACTCAAAATAAGGATGTTGGTAGACATTCAAAGAGCGATAAAATGAGAAATAGTAGCTCTTTACATTCCAAAAAATTTCGACAACCTAATATGACCAGCAGTATTCTATCTCAGGAGACAGAGCCCCACCCAAGAAAGCAGTGCATCATGGGAAGTCCATCAAATCCCTCTGTGCCTTCAGGCCATTATCAAGAGAATGCCTCTAGCACCACTTTGTGCCAAGAGAACCGAAATTTCCCTCAGGGAGCAACAAATACCTCAACAGGGCAGCCTTTTTTAGGGCATTCCCACACAGATTTTGGTTTGAACCCGAGGGGCAGTAGGGTTGGGAGGGGTCAGAGTGACATTACAGGGAGTGAAGATGAACGCTTGAGGACAATATTCCGCAGTGACCCTGCTAGTGAGGGGAATTTTGAAGGATTTTCCAATGAGGAGATACATGAAAGTGAGATGCATTTTGATAGTTTCAACCAAGGTGAGAATACTATCCTCAAAGAAAAGCTAAAGAAAGCTGCCCTGGATGTAGTTTATGTTCCTACCTCAGAGTTAGATCCTAAAGTTGAAGATGGGTCTGACTCAGATTCAGTTTCTAGTGAGAAGAGTGTGGTAGAGGTTGATATTGTTCTTCAGAATGTTGAGAATTTCCCATCAGAGGGCTCAGAATGGGAAACTCAAGTCCATGGGTTTATGACCAAGTTAGACGAAGCCTTGGAAGTACGTGAAAAGCAAACAGTTAAACTGAGGGAGGAGCTAGAAAAGAAAAAAGCTGAACTAGAAAGGAAAAAACTTGACCTTGAAAATGAGAGTTTAAAAGAGAATAGAGTAACAGCAGCAGCAGCGGCTGCAGCTGATCAGGTGGTCCCTGGGAATGAAGAGATATCCAATGAGGTTTTATCAAGGGCTGAAGATAGGCAAGTAGTGACTTCTGTTAGAGAGGAAGAGGCTGGCAGTCTGGCAAATTGTGGGGGAAAGAGAGAAAGATTTAAAGCACCTAGGAGAGAAAGGAGTCTGAGACTGAAAGAACAGAAACATCAGTCAAAGGTTGCAGAAGATCTACGACATGAGGAGAATCCTGTCTTTGAATCTCCTCCACCAAAGCAGGCCCTCCAAGAAATATCAAACACAGAGCCAAACAGCAAGAATGTACAGAAGCCTCCAATTATATGTAGCACTCCAAAATCTAGGCGAAGGTCTCTAGATAAAAGTAGCATTCCACATGTAACTTTCTCTCCTAAAATTTCAGTTGAGGATCAGGATATCATTTTGGAAAATTATGTCCATGATTGTTCAGAAAGAGAAGTCTCTTTTCCCAAACTTTCCAGCCCTGCACAAGAAGGATGGAGAGTGTCTCCAGTCAAGCATGTTATACAGAAGAATGACAGGGAAGAACCATCTACACCTACAAAAGTACCTAGGCCTCCAATGAGGAGACGTTCCTTTTCAGGGTCAGAGGTCACTCGTCCTTTGCTTTTTCTAAGACTTAAAGTCTCACCATCTTCAAGAAGACAGTCATTGCCTAACTTCCCTGTTTCCCCACCCCCATCACCTTTCAAATCTCCTAAGCATGGCACCCCGTCAAAGAGGTCACCTCCAATCTTTGCCCTTTTGTATGATGACGGGACTCGTCGAAAAGGGCTGACCCCAATCTTGGTCACCAACAGGAGACCTAATTTTTCCAGAGAAATTCTTCAGCCATCTTTAAGACTATCATTATCCAAGCGAAGGGCGAGGAGATCAGCTTCCCTGGACAAGCAGATGCCTCGGACACTTGCTGCTTTGAATCTAAGCCTGCCACATATTTTTGATGTATTTGAGTTTCATGATGAGGAAAGTAGTGATGAACAGGACGAAAGGGAAAGTTCCCCAGGAAAAAAGAAAGTAAAAACAGTAGAGTGTGGGACACAGACCCCAACTCGCCGGAAGAGAGTCAGAGCAAGGTCTTTATCATTTTCCAGCAAACACAGGGGAGGAAGGTTGAAGCATCACCCTGCACGCAGGAGGCTGTGTATATCAACAGAAACAAATGAAGGTATGGGGTTAGGCCAGGCTAGTACCTCTGGCTATTCACCTAGCAACAGGGCTGACCAAGTCCGGAACTCTGAAGATGTCATTGGTACCTTTGAAGGGAGTAATTTAGCTTCCCCATTTGATCTTCCTATGTCTTTCTATATGTGACTGTGAAGATGCCCCAATGGGTGAGTAAAGGACTGTGATGTGGATTACAGCTCAGGGAATATTCTTGTCTACAGTTTAATGAACATTTCTGTAGAAAAGCAATTCAAATTAAATCACAAAATGGCTGCCTTACAGTTAGTATAATTGTTACTCTCTGCTTTGGATATATTTGGTGCACAGGAAGTTGTTAACTGGAATAGTATATTTGCGTGAGTTATATTTAGTTACGAATGGTTTACTTTTAAGGGACTGCAATAATATTGCAGTATATATAACTTCTGTAAGTTAATTTATACATCACATCTCTGGCACCTGTTCCTTAGGGATGATCTGTTTTTCCCCCATTTTGATGAAAATATGAAAAATGTTCTTTTTGGAGCCCCTTCCCCCTTAAATCATACCCTTTAAAGTGTGAAAAATGCCAATTTTAAAGCAAAAATCATTTATTGCACTTTGACAAAGCATACAAGAGTCTTTTACCACCACCTCCCCCATACCCAAACATTTTGATTGCTTGCAAAAATGATGAGAAAATTGATGACCCCCCATGACAGAAAGACGGATCCGCATGAAACAGAGATGTTTTAGTCATTGCAGGGTTGGGTAAAGTAATTAAACATTTGTTAAACATCATAGCTGGCTGCAGCACCTATCCTTCAATCAAGGTGATACCTTAGTTTAGTGGAGTTGGTAATGTGTGGACCAACTATACCTCTGCTGTGCAGGTAAGACCAAATGTGGAGTGAAGGTAGAAAGAATAAGACAGGCAAGTTGTTTATTTTACTGGGTTGTGAGAAGTCGTGGAAAAGTAATGGATATTTTCTTTTGAATTTTGCATGCGTTCATATTCATGAAAAAGGGCCAAAAGTCACAGAATTTTAGAATAGATCCAGACATGATGATTGAGGTAGATCTAGTAGAAAATACACCCTTAAAGTTGGAAAGTGTATGCATGCTATGCCTAGAAAAGCCATGGGATGCCACCTGCAAAGGTCATGTAAGGTTACGGAATTACAGAAGAAAGTACAACAGATTCTGTTTTAGTTACAGTTCTCATACCAGTCATACTGAACAATACAGTGTTTTTTTGATGGATGTGTAATTAATGTTTACTCAATAAAATGCGAGTATGAAGTGCTCAGCAGACTTCAAGTGATGCAGGAAAGATTTGGTCAAAGCAAAAACTTTAGACCCCCTGAAGAAAAGTGGCGTGTTCAGTCACTATAGGCGCTATGACTGATTTTTCCTCTCGACGGGAGGGAGCAGCAAATCGATCAAAGTTCCTTATCGTTAAGGGGCCTTTCATTGGTTATATCCATCAGAGTACAAAACATGCTCCCTCCTAGAATGTACATTGGAAATGATTTGGTTTGGCCATTAATTTTCATTTTTGAAGAGCATACATGGGTCTTTGACCCCTCTTCCCAGTGTAAGTTTTGTATTCTCATCAAAAAGTAGATGACCCCAAGGACTTTTTCTACATCACTGTGATTTAAGAACTTGCAGTAATATTATTCAGGTTCTACATCACATATACTCTGTGTTGCTGTGGCACCACCTAAACCTCACATTAAGTACATCTTTAGTGTATCTTCTACATCACCTGTCAACTCTACTGTCCTTCATTGAAGCCAAGAACACCCCCTTAACCCCGACAGTGACACCTTTGACATTGAAGGGACTTCCCCAAACTACACCATATTGACATGTCTGTACTTGACACTCTGTGATCCACTTGGTCAACAACTGTTAGATTTTCAAGCAGTTGGTAGTGCTAGAATGACACCTATTTACATTCATCAGTGTATCTCAAATTTCATGTGGGAGGTCTGATTTTTGTTTCAGATTTGAAGGGGAACTTTAAGGTATAGCTAGTGCAAGGAAATAAGAGTTCACTTGTTAAGAGTATGCAACATTCTAAGGCATGGGGAAAAATATTTACAACTGTAATGATTTACTGTCATGGTTGTTGTGTGCTTGTTTTATAAGAGTAGAAGTGAAAAAGTATTCAGAACATGACACGAAGGAGTTAATGGTCGAGGAGAATTATTGGTGCTAGGTCTCAGAGTCTGGAAGGGGATTTCTTTCCTCAAATATTTTAGGTGGGGAGGTGTGTCTCAGTGAAATGTAGCAGGAGTAATAATATAAGCAAAGCTAGCTGGTAATAAAACCAGTGAAGAAATTCCTGGAAGTTATTTTTCACCTGGTATGATTGTTGGAGGAAGTGCTGGAATTATACAGTCTTGCTGCTTGATGCAAACAGTGTGGGCGAATATGTCCATTAGAGTATCTTTTTAAGTCTAGTTGCCTGATACAGGTGTTGGTCAATTGATACTGGGCAAGAATAAATAACCAAGAGTGCTGATTTAGTGCTGGAGTCAGAAATGAATGATCACCATTGACCAAGTTTTTCTACTGGTCCTGGCACACTTTGTCATTAATTAAACCCATGCCTGTGGAGAATGGAAAAAGATAATTTGATAAGGGGTGGAGAGGAGGTGGTTGTGCTACTGGATTAATGCATTTTGAACTCCTATTTCAACTCCTCGCTCAGGTTGGGATTAGAAAACAGGAAAGTCCCATATCACACAATGCTTGTGTATGTGATTAGTGATGTAAACGGGATGTAGTTGACAGGTGGACATACCCTAAGAGTTGAAGACACAGAATGTCTGGGTACTCGTGATGTTTACTCATATGTGGGGATGTTTACTTGTATTCAGGGATGTATTTCTGTATGCTGGGATGTTAAAGGGAAATATTGCGTTTGTCTGGCATTTTATTGAATCTATCCTCGTTTACTTGCAATCAGGTCCTGTTCGATGAAAGAGAGGTAACTAAGAAAAACATCCTACCCCCCGAGCACTAATTAACGAGTAATTAACCTTTCTGTAACAACGAATAGATTTGTTCACCCAAACAATTATGCATGCAAAACCACACCTTCATCACCCCTGATTTGAAATCCACCAATCAAATCATTTCTATCAACTTACGTCAGACAATATCAAACGCCTTCTACAGCATGTCCAAAAAGTTCGGAAAATATGGACTAAGTACTGTACAGTACTTTAGTGGGAATTACTACTACATTATGTCTGTATTAGTGAACCAGGGAGTTTCTATTTGACAACCTAACAGAACTACTGTTACATTACAGTAGGTGGTCTTATCACCTCCCTGGTATACTATACACAAAGTTACAGTTATTCCGTAATTCGGATTGCAGCCCTTGGGCCTTAGCAGGTTTGATTTACTTTCGAAACAGCCCAATGTAAAAGAGACTGTTGGTGCTTCGACAATGGTACAAAATGAAAATTTTACGAACCTGTGATGCCAGTGGTTGCCACTTGTCCAAAACAAAAGAAATATGCAGGGCCTATGAGTGTTTCGCAGATAAATTAACGCGTTTGTAGTGAGTCTAGTGACTCCCCTGTAACGACTAATAACGCACACTCCCGGTGAACCAGGGAGATGACGCTGGTCTCCATGTGTGAGTTTTGAATTACAACGTACAGCACGGGGTGGTACGGAAACTCTGGTGGTAGTTTGTTGTGAGCAGGGTCATTGGAATTACGGTAAGCAAGGTCAACACGAATTGCGTAATGGGGTGCATATATATGTCCTGACATGACCACTCTTCCTAAATGATTATGCAGCAGTACGGACGTTGCATAGTGTGGGCGAGGCTTATCATTCTATAATGAGCCCGTTAGATACAAAAATTGCTGCTTCTTTCTTTCCATATTTCTTGAGATTAATGTTGATCTGCTGCAAGTTATTTGTGTTCCATGTTTGGAAAGGGTAAAAGACCACAATGGGATTAAATTAGAGTCATGTCGTGGTATTTTTTCAAACGCAATATTTCCCTTTAAGGTGGGTCATGGCCAAGTAGCCCCAGACACTTTTCTGTACCATTGTCGACAGTTGGACATCCCCCAAGACACAGAATGTCTGGGTACTCATGTGATGTTTACTTATATGTGGGGATGTTTACTTGTATTCAGGGATGTATTTCTATGTGCTGGGAGGTTTAGGTGGGTCATGACCAAGTAGCCCCAGACACTTTCCTATACCATTGTCTGTGATATGTATGTAAACATGTGAATGGAGTTTTACTAGGAATAGTAAGGATTATACATTACTTCTTAAGTGTCACTTTTGATAAGCAAAAAAGGTAAGCACATGACCAAGCAGTTGCAAAATTCTAGTGAACAATTTTGTTTGTATTCTGTGGTTCTCATTTTCCACCAATTTGCCCTCTGTGTTACACCTTGTAGTCCCCAACTAGTCTTCAAAGTTGGGCTGCAATTATTCATAGCATTCCATTCTACATGTCCAGACACCATGGGTTCTAAACACAAATTAGTAGGAAAATATCACAGCATGTATCAGAACTTCCTTCAGTTCTTAGCATTGAGTGATATGTGTCACATGCCAATTAGAGAGACAGAAGGGAAAAACAGCCTCTCTGCCCTGATTACCCTTAGTTAACCAGTATATCATTGGTCAGAAATTTACTGAGGAGATTAGTGCCTGTGTGAGGCAAAGCTTTTGACTTGCTGTAGGTATAAATATCATCGCCCAAGCCAGTCACATGCTACAGTTGTGTACATTGTAAGGTCAGGTCAGGTCAGGCACGGTGAAAAGTGTGGTGTGCACTCTTGTTTTTACAAATTTTCGTGATGTAAGGTGTTGATAGTCTTTGTAGGACATGCAAGCATGTGGGAAACATGCATGAGATGAGGTCATGTCAAACAATGCATTCTCAAGAATGATCTATTGAAACCATACTGGATAAGGTAGTGAAATTTACTTATTGCAAAAATTACTGGTTTGTGACCATCACATCAGATTCCTGGGGTAAATCAAAAACTTGATTGTGGATCTGAGTGAAAATGTCGTAGACAGTAGTCACTTTGGAAGTTTGCTTGAACTTTGCCCATTTTTAGTGAAAGTTTGAGGTCCTTAGCATGACTTAATTTTAGACAGGTTCTTTCAACTTCTTTATGTGGACTGTGTGAAGTCATATCATTTTTACTTGATATTTTTTAACCATTTTGTTAACACTTTAATTTTTGTAGACATGTACTTTTTATGCATTTTTTTCATTTTTTTAGATCTAATATATATAACTGAAGACACTCTCAATCAATAAATAATTGTATGTACACCTCATAAGGGAGTTACATATAATACTCTGATATCTTGATTCCTCAGTGCCCTTTGTTAAGAGGACACTGCATAGTGTCCTAAAGTCAATTTTAAGTGGAGTGTGATGGCCAGAAACCAGAGTGTGATGGCCAGAAACCATTGTGTTCATGATGTTTGGTTCCTGCTGGGAAAGCAGGAAAGTGATTGTGTCCATGGGTGCACAAGGCATGGAGTGAGACAGGGCTACAGTCTCCTGGAGTTGGGACAAAGCCAATTTGGGGGGGCAATTTACTGGAAAATGTCAGGGGATTTAGTGTCAACAAAGGGTTTAATTCAGCCCCTACCCTACCCCACCCCAAAGAAAGACCTGTATGCCTATGGTTAGTATGTTGGTTCACTTGGTTGTTAAAATTATTTTTGGTGACATGAGGGTTTTTCTTATAATGAATGTGGTTGTGTCTTCCAGAGAGACCTATAGCAGGTATTACACACTAGCAATACTCTGGTATGATCTGAGATATATACAGGTAGATGGCCATGTACTGTTCAGGTTATCCAATAATTATGAAATGTGCCTTAAAAAGTTTTGTTTTGTCTACTTATGCTTGAATCTGGTACCTCAAAAAAATGGGTGTTCATCACAGTGAATGACTGTATCCATACATTGCAGGCTTATAAAAACTATTTGAAAAGAGAAGGAGATATGTAATGTGGTTAGTGTAAAGACTGTACAGTCTAACCCCAAACACATTTAGGAGTATGATCATATCTCTAAATGCAGTTGGTGACTTCACTTTGAATGACATTAATTCTAAGAGTAGCGTCACTCTGGTTGGTCAGTGATGATAGTGCAGTCTGTTGTGTTCCTGGTTGCTCACACACAGTAGTGTGTTGGATATAGTCTTGAGAAACAAAGACTCTGTGCATACTACTGTAGCTTTATCGGGCAGGTGTGTTAGACAGGTGTTTTTTGTTTAAATTAGGGGAGGGGCTGGAGGGAGAACTTTTACTGTCTGGGGCAAGACAGAAGGGCCTCAAGGCACGAATGAAATGGAACAGAGAATCATTTTATTTTCCATCAACAGCAGCAGCATTAAATTTGGGAAGCAGCATTTATTGATTAGGAAAGGTGGAAGTGCCCATAATAGCCAAGCTAGTGTGATCTGTCCATCCATTGGTCGAATTGCTGTGAATAGTTGTTCAAATAGGCTGCATCTTCATTCAGTTGATTTTGATGAAATTAGAGCACAAAGATCCCTGGATGATTTTGGAAGAGGGATATTGATGAATGTTATTTTAGATTTTGTCTGAAAATAGAAAAGTACTTCTCTATCCCACAAATTAAAATGGATCTTCTTTGAAAGTTGGTCATGTCCAAAGCTTAGGAAAGGTATTAGTTCTATGTTCACAGTAGTCTTTAAGTGACAGATTAAATGTATTTAAGAATAGAGGTCAAAGTCAGCATTCAGGTGTCACTAGGGTGGCTATTTGTTAGGCTTTTCGCTGGACAGTCAGGCTTTCCAGCACCCTGTCCTCCATTTGGGTTCACAGGGCGCCGGACTTTGAATATTCCTCCATTCTGAAAATCCTACCGTAAACCTCCTTCATGCACAAATTTTCAGAGATAATTTCATTTTCAGATACAACATAACAAATTACATAGTGATTGCTCTTGTGCTAACACATCCATTGGAAGCGTGGGTCCTCTGTAGAGTGCTTATTCCTTCTCATGGAGATTCAGTGAAAGCAAAATTAAGTTATCTTGGTCTACTTGCCCATGGATAGGCATTTCCCATAAAGTACATAATGTAAACATGCTTTTATATGACTAGAGGTTTTGTTTGTGTACCCTGAAACATTTACTCATTGCAAGTACAATTGCACCTCCATGCATTAGTTTGGTCTTGAAATGTGACCCTACAGCTTTTGATTAGATACCGAATGTCAGGGTGTTCTGTCCGTTGTTACATGGTGTTTAAGGTGTGCAGAAGTTAACATTATGTGTTCCTTATGCAAGTTATTTGTGCAACAATTTTTAATCAGTGTGCTCTTTTGTCGTTTTCATATGCATTCCGCTCCCCACATCTCCCATTTCTACTCCAAGTACCTACGTAGGAGGCTGTATGGCATATTTCTTGTTCAGTCATATCCCTATTAGTAAGCCTTAAAGAGGGGCTGAGGAAATGGTGTCCGCTCTGGGGGTAACCTCCCCAGCAGCTAAGGTGAGAAATAGTCAAAATGTTGACACATTCATAGCTTGCCACCAATCTTTAAAAAAAGTCTTTTTTTTCGTAGGTCATGGCTTTCATTTGTGTTGCTTCGTGAGTGGTGTAGTGTTATGTTTAACATAGGCTACAGTACCCTACATGATATCCCAGTATTATGGTAAATTATAAAAATGCTATAGCCATAACCCTCAAAACTTGTAGGTTGTGGATGTTTTATCTTATGTATATATTTACATACGTGGACTTTATATGATTTAAAGAAAAAGAAACTGTGTTTTCATCTAAACAAATGCGTTACCTTTTTATCGTTTCATCTTACTATGATATTCCGTTGTTGTGGTTAAGCCCCCAGGTGTGGGTTGAGGGTGGGCCCTATACCGCAAACAAAGGGGGGGGGGGGAGAGAAAAAGAAAGAAACGAGAAAATAACGTTTTTCTACAAAGGTATTCAAGAGACATCTTTCTGGAGAGGCTGGATGGAGCAAGTCTAGTTGAAATCATCTCAATTAAACTGACAATCCATTTGAATGGTTTATGTCAAGATGGTGGGCTGAAGTGTGCAAAACACCTGAAGGACGGAGCAATGGTGCTAGTCTACAGATCTATGGGCATAAACGTAATGACGTACCTGGCTGGGGGAAGGGGGGAGGCATTGCTTGCTTCATTGAATTATAACAAATTTTGTGTTAAAGAGTGAAAGTTTCTGCAAGATAGGGGGTTGAGATGGCAATTAAATTTTTCCATACAGTCATTCTAGTTCAGACACAAGGCTGGCAAGGGGATCATGCTATCGCTAGAACTACTATTCCCCTCTCCTGATTTAGTCATCTCTTGTTGAAAGTATGCTTGTGACAAACAGACAGTGGTTTCCAATCAAAAGTTACTCAAACAAGTGTTAACATAGATGTATTATCGGAGGGGGGGGGGTGGAGGAGTCTGGGGACTGTAGCCCCCAGAGTTTGGGAATTTCTCGGCCAGATTTTTGGGAAAAATTCGAGCAATTTTCTTGGATATTTTCGATTTTTCTCCAGCCAAAAAGGTTCGGCCCTTCAGAAAAACAAGTCCCATATGCTACAGGAGGAAGGGTGAAATGTTGTAGGGATGAATGGTTGATATATTTTAAATGTTTTCTGTCACAAATCTTTCACAAACAACCTAACTTTTTGCCCAGTTTCCTTTTTCCATTTTACTATCTCAAATGAGGGTCTTTGCTTCATTCAAAAGTCAATCATGTGTTACCTTTATGCTCTTCTGGTTAAGTAAGAGCAAAGATTGACACTTGTGAAGGAGGGGAACTCTTTCCACCTTCCAAGTTTTCAGAAGATACAAGATAAACATATATAAAGGAAACTAGCGTTTTCTAGCGTACTACGAAAAGATTGATAAATCAGACTTATCACCGGAAGACCCATTTTTGGTAGGAAATTGAAGTCTTGAAGCACTGCCTGAATGTAATTTTTACCATAAAAATGCGGGATATCTCAAATGGAAAATGTCGGCGCTCATGGCGAGCAGTTATCGCCCTTCACCCCTCACACTCGACTATCCTTATAACGAAAATAAATCACATATTATGGCAAAAACCATTTTCTGAAAACTAAACGAACCGACGTCTCGCACTTCGTGCTAGCATCTGAATATTGAAATAACCTCAGATTCGCCTGTGGAGCGCACTACCCTTAACATAACCTGTATCGTAGCCATTGACATAGGATTCCACACATATGAAATGCCATAAACTGTAACAGAGTATTTGGAGCCGACTTTCTGCGTGCTAAATATGTGATGCTGCGAGAGCTTCCGGGGGCTACGCCCCGTGAACCCCCACCGGGTTTGTGAATGTCCTGAGTGAGAGCTTATGGTATGCAGGGCCGTTACATTGAGTTTTTATTAATCGAAGATGTTCATATGCTACTTTGTGCAGTATTTTGCAAATTTTTAAGTAAATTTAATTCCAAGAAGTGGTCCCAGTGGGTAGAACTCTATGGAAAAGAGGGTCATCTGACCCCCTCTAGTTACAGGCCATGCTCATGTTCTTGACCTGTCTCTCAAACGTATCTCTAGACAGTATGGCAAAAATGGTGCAATTCTCTTCCCCAGTTGCCCGTAGGCCGTTGCCCACATTTCTTGCAGAAATTCATATAACACCTCCGTCCCGGTGGCAGAGCACCAGGATTTCAAAATTGTGTGTGTGTGTGTGTGGGTGTGTGCGTGTGTGTAGGTGTGCGTGTGTAATAGGGTGTGTGTGTGAGGGGCAAAGGAAATTGTGAGCAAAATCCTGTGCGTGCGCAGTTGTTCCTGTAAGCTGCATACCTTTGCCAGTGGCACAAACAGCAGTATGGAATGGGGGGGGGGGGGGGTGCACAGATGTTGATCAATGAGAAGTCAGACGATCCGCGTGCAACCGGAAATGAGCGAGAGAGGGTAGTAGGAATAACAAAATAAGGGTATTGGACTAACAAGCATGCATTTTAAGTGTATCAACATTCACTATCTACCGATGAGTGCGTGCGAAAATGTTTCAAAAAATATATGAAGGTAAAATCGTACTTCCAGTCTTTCACATAATGCTGTAAATGATACGGTACTGGCAAATCATGATATTAGCTTGCTCTTAGATCCCTAATTTATGTGCTCTTTCCCTACATAGGTTGGAGATGTACTTCTATTTTTCGGAAGTGTTCTGGAATAATTCCGTTCGGAATATTGCCCTAATGTGATTATGAGATATGGAGTGCGAACCTTGACGAATGCGCGCGAAGCGCGCCTAAATTTTGCATTTCATCATTAACAAAAGTTGCATGCAGACTCTCCACCGAGACACTCACCTTTTAATTCCCTAAAATATATATCTACCAATAAGGAGGCGAGCCTTCTGCCTGACAACTTGTAAATGCTTTCAATTTTCATAAAATATGTCTTCCTCTGAATTCCCCTGCTTCGCAATCAAATTCCTGCAATACTTTGCTCCACCACAATTACTCCTATGCACACGAACAATCAGCCTTATTTAAGACCCTTACCGATGAATAATTCAAATAAGCTGTAGGCGGTATTACATGAGAATAATTAGCACAGCAATGAGGTGAGGCCGGAAGCGCGCGAAAAGTTTGATAGTTTACGAAGGATTTGAGAAAGTTTTGATAGCCAAGTTCCAGAACAATTTGTGATAGAAAATGATAAAAAATAGACCCATAACTCACCACCACCGCCACTGACCTTTGCATCGGAGCGGAACAGGGGAAAGTGGGGGCAGAGGCCATGACGGAGGGGGCAAATGTCCCCATCACCCCAATGCCCCCTTGCTGGGGCCAGTGCTCTGTCCGGTCAATATCCTTTTCACTGTCTGTCAGCCAGTCGGTTGTGCAGAATAAGGATTGTCTATCCCTTCTACAAGTGCATATTTCGTCAGATATGGTAAGTTTTCGCGTATCCCTCTTTAAATGTTTCTGAGCGCTGTTGGTCCAGGAACCTGCTGCCCCTAGGAAATGTAATACCAAGGGTCATGATGGGTTTGGCTTGGGAGTATCCCCGAAGTTTTTTGGCTTCCTTCAGAATTGAATTGTGATTGGCAGCTTTTGATGGCAAAATTTCATTAACCGACCAATTGGCAGGTTGCGTGCTGAGCAGGTAAAAGAAATTATACCGCAATGTTACCAGTTTAATGCAAAACTTCGGACCAAGAGGTGGTGCACGACCTTCGGACAGAAAGGGTGATCGTGTCCTTCTTAGATCGAGCAGGGACCACTTGACCCAAGATCCGCCACTCCGATGTCTAAGACAGCATCAAGCCTGTAGCTAACAGAGGCGCCCGTAGTAAATTGGGGAGAGACTTGTGATTTCCTAAACCCATCTCTCCCTAGATCTCTCGATCCCTCCTGAAAGGTATTTTTCCCCCGAAAAAGTATTTAGCGCCTTCAATACCGTACCTTGTCTGCTTTAAAGACAAGCCAAGACACTCGGCGACGACCTATGCAGTCCTAGTTAAAACACAAAGGACATGTTCGGTCCTAGTCGGAAGGGAATCAGCGAATGATCAAACGGGCAATGCTACTCTTCCAGAGCATTCGAAACAGTTAAACACGGAACAGGTGAATTTCAAGAGGCCGAAGTCCGACTAGCCACGGATTCTTGATGTACCCAGCGAGGCGATCCAATCCGGCCCGTAAAAAACCCCCAACCTCTCGACTTACAGGCCTGACCTTTAAAAAAACATGGTACGGGTAAAAGGAATCGTACAGAAGAGGTTTAAAGAACAAGCTGAGATGAAGTCGAGACATTTGAGTATATACCTACCTAAAAACACATACTTCACTGCTATACCATTCTTGTATCTACCTACTACAAAACATGTACTTCACTACTGTATACCATTCTTGCCACGGCCCTTTTTCCAGTTGTGGCTCACTGGCTTGTTTTCCCTACTCCATTGCTTATGCTGAGCACCGAGCACAATGGCAGCAGGTTCCATTTTTAAAGTCTTTGGTATGATCCGGCCAGGAGTTGAACCCCAGACCTTCCGGCTGCAAGTCGGATGCCCTCTAACCACTTGACCATGCAGTCGGTTATTTTGGCTTGAAAATGAAGTGTTTTCACAGAGGTCTTTCGGGAAGGGGTGCCTCTCCCCTTCAGAAAATGTTTGAACAAGTGCCTATGCTAGAGGAGCAATGACCTAAGGTCTTCATGCGACTATTCAATACAGCGTCGATTCACTCATTCATATAAAGTCGCTACGTCACTCTACTATATATATATATATATATATATATATATATATATATATATATATATATATATATATATATATATATATATATATATATATATATATATATATATATATATATATGTATATGTATATATATATATATATATATATATATATATATATATCTATATATATATATATATATATATATATATCAAAATTTTAGACTATTACAAATCTTTCAAAACCAGTTTTCTATTATTGTGAAATAATTTAGGCCGATAGCCTATAATTTTCTAAAAACGATTAAGGTTTGCGGGTCAGGCATACTTTCCTATATCAATTAAATCCTTTTCTCAGATTATAGGTAGGCTTAGTTCAAATAAAGACATTACCTGCATGGGTGCTCACATGAATAAAATGTAGGGGAAATGCTTTTTACCGTGGGGGTTTCAGCTTCATATATTCTTACGATTAGCTGGTGCAGCCTATATCATGCACCATGAGTAGAGAAGGCGCGAAACCAGATGTGAGGTCTTGCGATTCGCCCCGATAAATTTGTCATAAATTTGACCGCTTTTGATGCTTATCTACAAGACTACATCCATATGAAGTCCTTTGTCCTCCATGTGTAAATTAGAAGAGGTACAACATTTTTGTGCGACGATCATCGCAAAAGTGTTGGTTGAAAATTTTCATAGCGATTTGCGAAGATGCTGCCGGTAGTTGGAGTGCTATAGGCCCTTCCTTGTGCGTTTTGGGGTCCACCTTACTGATTAGGTTCAGTGAGGTTGAAAGGTGCCCAGAGGTTCAGATGCAAAGCCCCGGCAACTTTTCGGTATTTATAAACTTGTGGACATCTGAATGGACCTTTTATTGTTTGCAAGTGATACCAGATGGGCGATTAATCAGCAGGTCAAAAAAGAAAAAATCTCATTACTTTTGAAATGATAATCCCAACTAACGAACAGTCGACTTGCTGATAAGGGTGTAGTAGTTGGCCTGGAAAATTGGACGGTAGGATGGGGTTGCAATGGTTTCCAAGTAATAACTCCATTCAAGCTGTCGTACAGAAAGCAATAGTCTAACAGGAAGCGGTCGCCTTTATGAATAAACTGTTAGCGGTTAGTGCGATATGCGCGAAGCTTGCCGAAAAGTTTTATTGAGCGTTCGGAAAGAGTATGTTTGGTTTCCGAATTGTGTATCCAAGGACCTACGTCTACCATTGATACTTACTGTAGAGCTTCAGGTCGCAAAAACAAAAGCGGGGGTCCTCCAGCCCCAAGTTGACCACCAACACGACGGTAAGAAATTATAATTGACATGCCAAAACTTTCCAACAGTGGCTACGATGTTGGGCAATCGTCCTCTACCCCGTCTAGCTACGCCACCGATTCTCGCCCCTCCGTGTGAAAGCCCCATCATTCACGTAGCTACTAGGGGAGGGGGAGAATGGGACCGCCCCGTTGAGCAAATATTTCTCATTTTTTCTATTCCTCATATCGCTATAGTTTGGTGTGCAGGTGGGCAAATTTTGTCTGTTAAATGAGCTGTTACATTACAAAAACGTCAGAAAAATGCGAGTAGTTTCGCTTCGCGCGCAACCATCCACAACCATGAGTAGGCTATTCCATTATTACTTCGTGTAGAACAGCACGGGTGAACTTTGCAAAGTCCCAGGAAACCTTCACCATTACCCATCCTCCCCTACACCGTCAAGCCATTTACACAATCCCGGCAATTAGCTTAGTCAGAAGGATTGGCTATAATTTAAACGGTTTAAGGGTATACCTTAAGTAAAAAGTGTCAATTGTGATTTTTGTGGTCTGTTTAGTACGGTTTTTATCCAATACCATTTGAAGAAGGTCAACGTTCATTCTAATGGCCATAATTTCAGAAATACAACAGAGCTTCCTGGGTCCAGGGGGCCTTTGCCCCTGGACTCCACCAGGGGCCCTTATGCAGCATGTTCGGGGAAGCATCTCGCGCTCCCACGGCGGCTTGGGCGTCGTTTTGTCATTTTAACTCGAGTTCGTCAACGTTTTAGCAAACGGCAAACTCCCGAGCCCCCTTATAGAGGCTGCTACTAGTAAGCAGAAGAAGTTGTCCTTGGTAGGCTCCTCAATCAGGCCCGTACGCAGGTTACCTTCGTAGCAGGTGTCGAGCATGTACTCCTCTTTGGCGTACATACTCTGTTATTACGAGTGCAGCCAATATAGGTGCAGGAGTAATACACGTCCGCCGGGCGAGCAAGTACGCAGGATTTCCGAGAGGGATACGCCGAATAGACCGTATCACATGGCATCATCTTTTGTTTACGTGGCCATGTTGAGGGCACACGTGGAACGACAAACATCAGGGGCGGATCTAGGGTCTTTTCTGAGGGGGGGGGTCCAACATAAAAAGGGCACATTCATTTTTTTTTAAAATTTTGGTTCCCATAAACGTCAGCGATTACACAACTTACCGCATATTGACAAAGAAAGGACAAACCAAGAAACATGCAAAAACTGGAATCTAAACGGTGAAATTGCAAAGCGCGCGAAGCGCGCGAAATTTTTTGGGTAAGCCTACACTTATAAGAATTTGTACTAATCTAAAGCTTATATAGAACAATTGAGAGGACAGTTGGGCCCTATCGGGCATAACTTTATTGTACTTCCCTCCTCGAGTCACTTGACGTACCGTACGACAGACACAAGTGAACGTTAACCAGGTTTAGCGAAATGAGATCCAATTCCCGACATTTACATAAACCCATGTATTCTACTTATTAACTTGAAAAGGTGGAAAGGGTTTGTACTATATTTAGCTATAAGTATAACCGAACTGAGGAAGAGTGGACAAAGCGTACCGAAAATTTTGGGTTTTATCCCTGAAATTACCCTTATGAAAGCCAAAATAAGTAAACCGACCATGGGTGGCGGCAGAATTTTTTCCAACAGGGGGCCGGACCATGTCAGCTACCCCAAGTTCCGACATTCCCTATTTCGAGGGTATGATGAGAAGGGCAAATGTGGGAGCCTCATTATCCCATGCAATTGCAGGCATATTTTGCATTATATCACTTAATACTTCATGATCCGAGTTGCGCACTGTTAGTGTTCTTTGAATCTGGATCGTGAAATTGAAAAGCGCGCGAAGCGGGCGAAATTGTTTGATAGGCTTACACATAAAACATATGACGAAACGAAAAAAGAACTGTAGGGTTTGTAGACCGTATCGGGTGTAACATACATTGTATCGAAACCACCTGGACTACACGATGAAATAGTCAAACTTT
Organism: Holothuria leucospilota; assembly: GCA_029531755.1. Classification (NCBI taxonomy): domain Eukaryota; kingdom Metazoa; phylum Echinodermata; class Holothuroidea; order Aspidochirotida; family Holothuriidae; genus Holothuria; species Holothuria leucospilota. The sequence goes on from CM055978.1 coordinate 17,734,464, forward strand.
GCTCCGTAAGTCGCTCACCAACTGACTGTACCGCATGACACACACAAGAGAACGCCAGCTAGGCTTTGCGATATGGGATGAAAGTTACGACCTTTACATAAACTATGTATTCTGCCCATATGTTATCTGTTAAGGTGGACAGGAATAGTGCTATCCTGCTATGTGGAATGGAACTATTGAAAAACTAGAGTGACTCTACAGCGCGCGTAGCGCGCCGAAAATTTTGGGTTCTTATTACAGAAATTATCCTCTTGAGAGCAAAAAACAGGTAAACCGTCCATTAGTTGTCGTCAGGGACTGCGTATTTTCGACTAAGACTCCCCTACGAATCTGTAAAACTTCTCCGATAGGGGGCCAGCCTTCCCCGACGGGTGGCATGAACACATCCCCCACCTGGCGCTACCGCTATCTCGGCTGGGGGAGGAGGTTAAAATACTGTATGTTGTGTTCCCTATATAGTTGCGTCGCGACTGTCAAAAACACTCTGTCAGAACAGATGACTAAAGTCAAATGTTTGCTTTTCATTTGCGACAGCAGACCGGTCATCGGTCCAAAGACGTCAAAAAATTGAACCGACTGACACTGCGTTATTTGACCTGGTGGTGATTTTATATAGTAATTTTAAAATGAAACAAACACCGATTTGTCTATTGTGACTTCTGGTCAACTCTTGGCTGTGGACTTTACCTAAGACTGGCTTTTTATTCCCATCACTAGGGCAACACTATAAAAGGAGAGTAATTCCAGACTATAAATATCATAGCGAAACATATTTACCTACTCTCTCTTGTTCACGAGAGGATGGATACTAGAGGGTGGAGGGAAGGTTTCGTAGATGTAGCGTTTATGGAGTGTGAACAGATCATTATTTTGTAAGACCAAAAGACTAGCAGTGACCTTTTGGAATCAATATTAAAACCAAATAGTAATACGTTGCACATCGCTAGTGAGTATGACGTAATATCTGCGTGTTTTGTGTTACTCTGAATGCCCAAGCACGCCACACGTGGTTCCAAGCGAAAAGTGATTAGAATGCCTTATTGTCACGCAGACATACCGTAGTCACATTCTCTGTAAAACGATTACACTGTTCGGGTTTCGGGGCGGCCTATATAGGTTACCGTAGTCAAATATATTGCCGAAAGTTTCTGCGATACATAGCTAGACTTTTAGTGGATTGATCGATACTGGATGGGGGTAACCAAAATCTCCTCGGAACTGGACAACACTGTCATTACCTGTGAAACTGTCTCGTTTTTTTTTTTTTTTTTTTTTTTGCTAGTGTGGAAAAAAAATTTTTTGAAAAAGGGCACATTGGAAAATTTGAGGGGGGGTCCGGACGCCGGCGACCCCCCCCCTGGATCCGCCACTGAACATATTTTGTACACTGCGTCACTCCACTACACTAAAATTGTACACTACACCGTGCATGCACGGTATATTTTTCAAGCATTGCCTGACTTCGACTGATTTACCATATGAATATGCATGTCTGCGCCTCGCTTGTTACCCCAGCATGGCGGGTTTTTTTTGCGTTCGCCGTAAGAAGAAAATGTGGCGTTGGTGAAATCTATAGATCCATAAATGTTGAATCCTCATCCGCAGGGAAACTACAAGGGGCTTTCCATTAGTTGGCACCACAGAGAACAGGGCCGTAGCCTGGGCGAAATCTCTAGGGGGCAGTTATGACACTATCTAAGCGGAGCACAAAGTGGTATGCCTTCAGATAGTTAACACCCAGGCGGACCCTTCCTATTTCACATGATCTGGGTACCATTGCGAAGGGGAGATGAGGGGAGGGGAATGGGGGGAGGGGTACATGTAAGCTCCGGCTTGTTGGTAAAGCTTTGAACTGATTATATTTTCATAAATTGTTATTAATTAGTGATATTATTCATATTTTATGGCTGCGCGGAAGGCAGGAGATGCTGTCTAAGAGGAGGGGACGACGTCCTATACTTTTTGAGGAATTTTTGTCTTTGTGAGGTGTCTTGGATGCAAAATGGTGCTATCTTTCTAAAGCTTCATAAAGCGTTGAATTGATTACATGTTTAGGAATCCTCATTATTGATTGATTTTTTCTATCCCGTTAGGGTGTATTTGAAGGGGATATTACCAAAGGGGAGGGATCACACCTCTACTCTTCGAGAAATTTTTCTTGTTCTAAGCTCCCCTAGATCCCCAAATGGTGTTATCTTTGGTGAAGCTTTGGACTCATAACATGATCCAAACTTCTAATTATTTATTGCATTCTTCGGCTGTGGCATGGTACCCCTACAAGGCTGATACTCAGTGCAGGCTTCCCCCTAGCGCTCTTAGTGCGACACTGGAACAGCCACCATTAGTTGGTGCGTAGCCATAGCGTAAGCCTTTCAAGAAAATGGGAGGGAAATGACACATTTTAGACCATAAAAGTTGCATCTAAGCATTTTTACTTTTGAATATCATGTTTTAGAAACAAATTTAGATTTCAAGAGGGAAAGTTAGATTTTATTTGAAGAGGAAATGCAGTCACCCCAATTTGAATTAGTGTACCCTGGCATCCTATTTCATCAATGGCTATGGAAAATCATGTTACAATATGTTTCTCACTGCATCAGTTGAAACATTTACGTATAGACTAACTTCTTGGTTTACCCTGAACATGCAATATTTATGTTCAACATATTATGAAAGATACTTGAAGTGAAATAGGGGATAAATGTGAGATTTAGCTGTTGTTCAAAATAAGTTTGCGGCGGCTGCTTATACCCTTAAATGAAAAGTTACTTTATAAGCTCATTGACTTTAGCTAACAATTAAAGGTAATCATTGGCTATTTTATCTTTAGCCAGTGTATATGGTGGTGTTTTTAAGCGGTTTTTCTTGAAGGAGGAAGATGGCTTATTTGTCAGGCAGGGAAACCCACATAAATACACGTCCATGGCGGGGGTCCCGGGATCTCCCTCAGTGGGAATTTTTTTGGGGGAAAAGAACCCTTAAAGGCAATTTTCCAGATTTGGGGGCCTTGAAATCATAATTTGGAGTGAAATTTTCAGCATTTCTGTATATTTCCTCAAGTACGCCAACTTCCATTTACGGTTTGGAAATCTCAAGGGTCAGTAGCCCCCCCCCCCCCGCCTGCCCCCCGCAGGCTAAGGCCCTGAAGAATGTCGTAATTAAATCCATCCGAGATACGGTAGCTCCATCGGCGAAAATTGTACATATGGACGGGAAGCAGGGGAAAAATCTTGCTCTTCCTGGTGCATGGCACATCCGCCCAGAGGCTTAGAAAGCAGGTCCGTTTATAAGACAGTTTTCAGTTGAGAGGCGGAGGGGGCAGGGGTTGAAAAAAACCCGGAAAGTCATGAAAATATCTCAGCGGAGCGCACCACTAGTTAGCGTTTAATATACCGAGTATATTTTGGCCAAAATACATTTCAAGCTGTAAAATGGTAATTATTATGCCTTGTATGTTCCATTAATATATGTCTTATTTAGAGATCTCGTATCTCAGAGATTTACACTGTAGCCTTAAAAGACCCTGGTACAAAATAATCGGCAGAGTACGAATCCCTTTTCGACGTGGCAATTGGAGCGCCTTTCATAAGGCATGATGTGGTTCACGCGTGCCTTATGCATGGTGGGCCCTTGTTGAGTGTCATGGGCAGGCGCGTAGCTACGAGGGGGGGGGGGGCTGGGGGGCCTGGGCCCCCAGATGTTTGCCAGCCCCCCAAATTGTGCGTGTCCTAATAAAATTTGCAAGAAGTAAGGACGGCGATCGATGCCGTGACCCCCATTTGATACCTAGGCCCCCCAAAAATTCCATTCTAGCTACGTCCCTGGTCATGGGTAATACATTCATGGGGGTCATGGGGAATATCTGGGTTGATAACAAAATAGGACAGAAGCTTTACATGAACAACGAAAATTCAGAAACCACCTTCTACTGGCAGTGAGCAAGGGAGAAATAAGAATAATCGAATGGGTCTAGGATTTAAAATCAAGTTTCAGAATACTTTTTTTTTTCGTTTCCTCAATGTATTAACTCTCAGGATCTTCCGTGTGCGCATGAAGCGCGCAGAAGAAATGCTGTTTGAAAGGGATATATACGGTAACAAGAATTGTATACTTCAAGCTACGCACGTTACCGTTCTCTTGATAATTTATTGGTACATGTTGCCCTCTTAAAGCCCGGCTCCAACGAGGGCTGAAGATGAACCTCAAAATTTCGGAAAAAGTTTTCAAGAGAACTATTCCTTGTATATTATTGCCCTTAGATGCTGAGTGTAATTCGTGATGAACGAACGCGAAGCGCGCAGAAATTTTGAATTCAAAATACCTTTTTTCATTACAAAAGTTGCATGCAGACCTTGCAAACACTTTTTCAGTTTCCAAGCAAAAAATGTCTACCATGAAGGCAGTGGTGACTTAATCCTCTAAATATTTCGATTATCATAAAATATACCTTCCAAAAGTACAACGCTGTGTTCCTCCTTAATCTTGTATAAACTTTAAAACAATTGAAGTTTGACACCCCTTGACGTTGAATGATGTCAATGCATTTTAGACGGTTATAAGCAAAGCCATGAGTTTGAAAGCGGGTGGAAATTAGTTGATTGTTTTCGAAGAATTTAAAGAAAAAAAATTGATATGGTTTGGTAGTTCTAATTTGATAAAATCAACACCTATGCAAAGGAAAAAACTTATCAACTGTCGGGACAGCTGATCCCTGTCTGGAACGGCATGCACTGCAGGCAGGGAGCTGTTTTTTGGCAAATAACAGCTCCCTGCTGCAGGTGCATTACCTCGTCTACGGCGACAAAATGGCCACATCCCAACTCGTTTACCGTACCGACCGCGAGACTTGCTATAACAACTTAGCGATTGAAGGTAACGTATAGTAAGGGAGAGACTACGGTTCTGTAATATTAAACCAAAATATGAGGGAAATGTAAGAAAACTTATAAATTTTGGTTCCTGTTGATGGAATGGACTCCTTAAAATCAAGAACAGGGAGACTGTCCGCCGAAGGGAATTACACACTTTATCGTATCATGCGTGACTGAGGCTCATTGACCACCTTGGACAGACCTGCTCGCTTCCCTTACCATAGTTTGAGCAGAGGCTAAAACTAAAGATTGGAAACGCCCTACACTGCAAAATAACTTATTTTAAAGCACAACCGTGTCATTGCGGACTCAAATTTTCTTTTCTATCATAGGTCTACATGAATTTCCACGTGCAAGCAGATTAGAGAAAATTTGACGCTCTAGACTGGGGGAAAGTGCGCTCGAAAATCCAAATTTTCACCATAGTTCAACGCAGTCTATCGTGCATTGGGGACAAAAATATGGTGGGACGAGACCATGGGCGTCCGGGGGGGGGGCAAAGGGGCACTTGCCCCCGGCAAATAAAAAAATTGAAAAACGAAGAAAAAATAAAGAAAAAACGAAGAAAATATAACATCAGCATTTCTTAACAGTTCACTCAGTGTGAATTCTGCTCTCAAAACAAGAGTTGAATAAAATATCAACACTCAGGCCCCAGCAGCCCCTCCCCCAGCATATTTTTGGTATTTTTTAAAGTTTATATTTACGATATTGCGATTTTTTTCCCTTTTTGTATGCGGTAAATAGGCCTTGGAAGTGCCATTTCCAGCAATCTGGGAAGTATTTTGGGCCAAAATTTTGCGCCAACCCATGGTGGCACGGAGCGCTGAGAGTCTGCCTATGGGCTTCTCCCCCCCCCCCCTGACAAATTTCTGGCTACGCCTTTGTCAACACTGTGTGAAAAGTAGCATCTAAACTCTTTTCTGGGAGTAAAATATTTCCCCTAAAAAATTTTGACCCCCCCGAATTTTTTTCTGCGGACGCCCATGGAGGAGGCAGTAAAATGAACTCATGGGAAGTTCATACAAGCTGTCACAACCGCCCCTTAAATCACCGCTTGTCTAAATAAGTTAATGAACATAAAACCATAGTGGCCATTCCTTTTATTTATTTCAACTTTCAAGAGTAAAACTCATTTAGGAATACAAAAATGCTAATCTTACATGAGGCCCTCAATATAGTTTACAATTTAAGAAGTATAAAAGTGAAAACATTTATATATGTACAATTAAAGAACGATCGGTTAATGAAAGTAATACACAGAAGTGAACCTAGGTGATTCCTCCCGAATTTACATCAGACAGAACAGCTCAGTCATTGCAAGAAAGTTGGTATGCAAAAGAAAGCAAATGTATAGCCTTAACTTCAGGGGCGTAGCGAAGGTGTTATCTTTGGTGGGGGGGGGGGGGATTATGTTTTGCCGACGGATCTGGTAATGCGTAGTGCGAAAACGAGCTTTAGCGGATGGGGTCCAGGGCCCCGCCTATGGATCCAGGGTGCGCAGCCCCCCGGAAGCTCTGAGGTTTGAGTATATCTCTGGGTGAAAAATTAAGTCTCAGGATGGATATATTTTTGTTCATAATGCACCATCAAATACAAACTAGATCCCCACTAATTTTAATGTGTTAGGCTATTCGTCTCATCAGGCCGCTATGGTTGGGATCCAGAGGTCCGCCAGTGCTTTAGCTAGGACGTTTTCTCAGTGCGACATTTACTGATCTGTGGCCTGGGGGAGGGGTCTAAGGGGGAGGGGGCCTTTAGAAATTTTTGGAATTTGTAAGGTGCCTAGATCACAAATGGTGCAATATTTGAGTGGATTTCTGCCCTGATGAGGAACCTCAAAATTTACACCCGGGTAGAATGTGCGTGTCAGATTCTTTTGTGCGACATTTGTCGTCGTTTATGCGACATTGTCGCACAAATAGAGGCTGGCTAAAACACTGGGCCCGTCTAAGGACCCCTAGTGGATTCCGGAGGGCAAAGCCCCCGGAAGCTCGGAGGTTTACGTATATCTCTGGGTGAAAAATTAAGTCTCAGGTTGGTTCATAATGCATCATCAAATGCAAAGATTCCCATTAATTTTAATGTATTAGGCTGTCCCTCTTGTCAGACCGCTATAGTTTTAAGCGGTTGGGATCAAGAGGCCCGCCACTGTTTTAGCCTGGACGTTTTCTTAATGCAACATTTACTGATCTGCAGCCTGGGGGAGGGGTCTACGGGGAGGGGGTGCCTCCCCTTCGGAAATTTTTGGAATTTGAAAGGTGCCTAGATCGCAAATGGTGCAATATTTGAGTGGATTTCTGCCCTAATGAGGAACCTCAAAATTTACACCCGGGTAGAATGTGCGTGTCAGATTTTTTTGCGCGACATTTGTCGCCGTTTATGCGACATTGTCGCACAAATAGGGGCTGGCTAAAACATTGGGCCGACCTTAGGGCCCCTGGTGGGGGTTCGGAGTGCTTCGCCCCCCGGAAGGTCGGAGGTTTAAGCTTAATCTCTCGGTAAAAAATTAAGTTTTATGCAGGATTGGTATATTTTGGTTCATAATGCATTATCCAATGCAAAGATTCCAGTTAATTCTAATGTGTTAGGCTACTCCTCCCGTCATGCCACTAAACTTCAGGAGCTGAACCTGTCGTTCAGAATTGGAACTCTGTGTGTTCAGCATTTGAACACTAGACGCGTCATGCGTTCAAATACGGTAAGTGGATAGGCGTCCGGCTTTCAAAGCAGGAGAAAAAGTGTTCAGAATCTTAACACAAGCGTTCAAAATATGCTTTGAACGCCAGGATCTGAAGATAGGTTCTGTATCTGTTTCATTTCGGTGTTCAAAAGTTAAAAGCCTGAGATTGCAGTGAAGGGAAGACACGCGCGGCAAGCATTTTTTCCCCAGGATGTTTGTGGGTAAACCGGATCCTCAGAAGTTTGCAAAATGTGTTTGAAGTCAAGGTTAGGGTTTAGAAGACGGGCTAAGGATACCCTCTCCATAGGTAATCGGGTGCTGCTCCCCATGGTGGTGATAAAAGTGAGGAATAATGCGCAGAAAGTGGTTTTTCAAGAATGTCATATGACCCGAAATAGTGCACCTATTCGGAAGCCGTTAATTCCCTTTCTTTTCCCGAGTTGCCGACGGACTCAGTCACTCGTCCAATTACACCGAAGGCCGTTGATACGGCCGTATACGGCCGTCACATGCATAATCAATTTGCCGACGGGCCTTCAACTTGAATGGGCCAATTTGATGAAGAGCCGAAAATCGAAAGAGCCGAATAATCGAAAATCGAAGACGATAACAGACTTGCCCGTTCTCTCTTTCTTTTCTCTTTTCATTCTCCGTCTTCCCTTTCAATCCCTCCCTTTCACTCCCTCCCTTTCTTTTCCCTTCTTCTCTCTTCTTTTCCTCCTCTCCTCTTTTCCTCTTCTTTTCCTTTCCCTCTCCTCTTTTTGCCGACAGACGGAAAATTTGCCGACGGGCGACCAAATATTGTGACACCCCCCATAACCCCCGCTCGCTACCGCCCTGCTTAACTTCGTTTTGAACATCGAGGGTACTCGAACCAATGATATTGTAAGCCCTCGAAGCGCGCGGAAAAAGGGATGTGTTGGAGTAATGACCTAATCGTGCTTATTATGTTATCCTACTAAAAAGAACGTGTTTAATTTGTAACAATGTCTGTTTCTGCATTGAAAGAGGAAGAAAGAAGTCTTGAGTAGTGACGAATCACCCTTAATTCACAGTGAGCCACAACTGGAAAAAAAGGCCGTGGTCGTCTCGACTTGAACCAATTGGTTGGAAACTGGGACGTTAAACCTCATCTAACCTAACCTAACCTTAATTCACAGAGGGGGTTCGATGTCAAAGGGGGGATCGACTTAAAAACGAACCCATTGACGAACCATTCGAACTCCCTGCGTAGGTTACGGGCCTGTCAATCAAAGAAAGAAACGATAACCACTGAACTGAGAGAACTTGAACACTTCCTCCGTCAACTTTTTGATAGGCCTATCATTGTTCTGACTATTGAATCGTACTCACTATGAATCTGAAATCTTTTATGTAATCCCGGGGGGCTTCGACGCTGAAAACTAAGAGTCGGCCTATAACTTAAACAATAACAGATTTACAGTGTTGCTACGAGTCACCCTTTGGTCGAGTCACAAGTCAAGTCAAGTCATTCGTCACATTTTCAAGTCAAGTCAAGTCAAGTCAAGTTAAGCACATTTTCAAGTCAAGTCAAGTCAAGCACATTTTCAAGTCAAGTCAAGAAAAGTCAAGTCAGAAATTTTGGTCGAGTCAACTCAAGTCAGTTGCTGGTGTCTACAAGTCAACAAAAGTCACGCTAGTACATAATCATAGTAAATTTAAAACTGGTATTTCTTCTTTGGTATGACCTATAGACAACTGGTTCCTTTCTTCCTCTGAAGTGTACCTGTCACTGACTGCTATCTTTTTCTACATGGTTTATCACAGGTACATTGTTTTCACATATCTTTACATGAAATTTGCCAGGAGTACGTTGCACATTCCAAGGTACTACACGTGACCTGTGTCACACACACAAATGCTATAACTACTCGGGCAAGCAATATTAATGTATATCTGCTGGCCGTGGCACAATTTCACTTTCACTTTGCCACGTAAGGCTAACGTTAGATGTCGTCACACAATGATCCACAGATGGCCAAGCCATGGCGTAACATACACTTTTATCGAACAAGGAGGTCAATGACCTAGCAGTAGCACTGTGTACTTCTCGGAAATAAACTCTCCGTCAATAACGAATGAAAATGGCCACAGTGACCAGGGGCAGGATTTGATTTCTGAAAATGGAGGAGGGGGAAAACCCGTGTGAACTGCCAAGGCTAGTCTCGGGGTCTACGGGGAGGGGGTGACCCCCTAATTTTATAAATGTGAGATCCAGAACTCAGGGTAGGTGCGCGCGAAGCGGGCTGAAATAATCGCCGGGAATGGCACTTGCCAGGCTTGATAGCAGCCATCAAGAAGTACAATTTTTGTGAACAAAATGTAAACATAACATAAACCTCCATAAACCTAACATAAACCTACTGAACTACAACAATAACAATTACACTAAAACTTTTGTTGATCATTTGTTTACCTTATCATTGTTCCCATTGATAAATAAACCAACACACATTATGCGTGGCTGCAGTTCCATTATTGATAATATCTTTACAAATGTGATCAGTGATAAAGTCAGTTGTGGTCTAATACTAGATGACGCAAGTGACCACTTTCTCATTTTCAGCATATGTAGTTTGTCTATGAAAAGGAATTATGAGAATAAAATACTTTTCTGTAGGAAAAAAGATGAGGAATCTTTGAACAATTTTAATCTTCATTTAAATCAGGAAAAGTGATATGGAGTTTTTAATGCAGGGGATATAAGTGATTCCTATGATAAATTTATTGATATCTTTTGTAAGCATTATAATTATTGCTGTCCTGTAAAGAAGGTTGTGTGCAAAGGTAAAAAGTCAGATAAACCATAGTTTACAAATGATTTAAAGAATGCATGTAGAAAGAAAAACAATTTATATGTGAAGTTTATTAGAAATCCTACTCTAAGTAATGAGCAAAGGTACAAGAAGTATAAGAATAAGCTTACATCTATTTTAAGATTATGTGAAAAAGATTATTTCTCTAAACTAATTGAAGAAAAGAAAAATGATGTTAAAGGTACTTGGAGAATTTTAAATGATATTAAAAGAAAGAAAAGTAGTGCTTGTGATTTTCCCGATACATTTGTGGATGAAAACAGAATAGTTACAGACCCTTATGAGGTTGCTAATGGATTTAACCATTTCTTCATTAACGTTGGCCCATCACTGGCAGCGAACATCCCACATTGTGAGGGTAATGTCTGTGATTATCTTGGTGAAAAGCAGGCTAATTCTATGTATCTAACACCCATTTCTGATTCTGAAGTATTAAATGTTGTGAAAAGTTTGAGTAAGAAAACATCCTTGGATCACAACGGTATAAGCATGGAAATTATCAAAAAGGTTATTTCTAATATTGTTAAACCTTTTGCCTACATTTGTAATAAATCATTTTAGATGGATGTTTCCCAGATAGCATGAAGATTGCGAGAGTTATTCCAATTTATAAATCAGGTGAGAAGTGCAGGTATACTAACTATAGACCTGTTTCATTACTTTCACAATTTTCAAAGATCCTCGAAAAGCTGTTTGAGACAAGATTTAGCAATTTTATTGAAAAAAATGAAATCCTTAGTAATAGTCAATATGGATTTAGAAGTAACCGATCATTAACGATGGCATTGATTGAATTAACCGAAGAGATCACAAACTCTATTGAAAATAAGTTATCTACTATAGGTATCTTAATCGATTTGAGAGAGGCTTTTGATACCATAGATCATAGAATACTCTTAAGGAAACTTGAGTATATTGGTGTTAGAGGTATGGTTTTAAAGTGGGTTGAAAGCTACTTGTTTAATAGAAAGCAGTATGTTGATTTTAATAATATGAAGTCCTTACTCAAAGAAGTTGTCTGTGGAGTTCCACAAGGGTCTATTTTAGGACCCAAATTATTTATATTGTACATTAATGACATCTGCAATGTGTCTGATATATTAAGATTCGTTTTGTTTGCAGATGATACAAATATCTTCTGCTCGCATAAGGATATTACTATATTATTTGATAGGGTCAATGAGGAACTTCTGAGGTTGTACACTTGATTTTCAATTAATAAACTTTCCCTGAACATAGACAAAACAAATTATATTTTCTTTTCCAACAAGGCATTAAAACCTACCTTAAATATCCATATAAACTGCGTTAATATTGAAAGGGTTTATTCAACTAAATTTCTTGGGATTTTGATCGATCACAAACTTACATGGAAGGATCACATTTCAAAGGTATGTGGGAAAATTCAAAATGCATCGCCCTTCTGAATAAAGTCAAGAATGTTTTAAATACTCAGTCCTTGTACATTTTGTATTGTTCATTGTTTATACCCTATCTTACTTACTGTGTAGAGGTGTGGGGAAACACATACAAATCAAATTTAAACCCTATTTTCATCAAGCAAAAAGAATCATTCGTATTGTCTGCAAAGCAAAATATTTAGATCACACAACCCCATTGTTTAATAGTTTAAAGACGTTGCCCTTTTTTCAGTTCATTAAATTTAGAACAGCTATCTACACGTACAAAGTTTTTAACAAAATGCTGCCATTAAATCTCCAACTCTATTTCACTATATCATTAAATCGCTATAATACTAGAAATTGTGGGAATTTTCATTTAAAAAAATTCAGAACTACAAAAAAGCAGCTGTGTATCTCGTACTCGGGTGTGACTATATGGAATTCTATTGATGCAACTATAAAAACTGTAAAACCCTCACATCTTTTAAATACAAATACAAGCAAAGTTTACTTACCGCTACTTATCAGTCATAATATTTTAAATCTGGGTAATTATCTCCTGTATTTATCTTTTCTATCTTACATGGAACCTTAAGTTGTAATATTATTCATCATATGTAATGTATATTAGCCGGAGGAAAACGCTATAAGTTTCTTACTTCCTTTTCCTCCCTTTCTGGTACTCTTTTTGTTCTGGTGAATCCGTTGTGATGTATTGTATATGTATGTACTGGAAATAAACTGTTGTCATTGTCATTGTCATAAAGTTTGATTTTCTTTTATTACAATTCTGTGAGGACGGATTAGCTGAGCTGGTCGGACGTTTGGTCCAAGGGTTGCAAGTTTGAATCCCGTTTTACTCATTGGCGTACCCAGGATTTCTCTCATAAGGGGAGGGGGGGGGGGGCTTGCAGTATGTTGTGTGATCGCCCGGCTGGGGAAGGGGTCTAAGGGGAGGGGGTTTCCCCTTCCCCTTTGAAAATTTTTGAAAAATTAGGTGTCCTTACATGTTATCTGGTGCCACATATGCTACCTTTTGAAGTAAAAAATTTGTGTTAAAAAATTTACGTATTTTTAGGAACTAAAAAAAAATCGGCATCAGTGAGAGGGGCATGGCCTAATGGCCTTCCCCCTGTGTACGCCACTCCGTTTACTATCTAAGCGGAGCGCCACCATAGGTTGGCGCTGAGCGTTGTAAGAATATTTAAGGTTTTAATACATCCCAGATATCGCCGGAAATGGCACTTGCAAGGCTTGGTAGCAGCCATCAAGATGTGAAATTTTGGTGGAAAAACGTAAACTTTGATTTTATTTTATTCTCAAACACATTGGGTTTTGTCACAATCAATCCGAATCCATTCAGACTTATTCAGAGTGGGTGAATTTTTTCACCCAGATCACCAGTGGGAGGGGCTCCGGGGGCGGCGAATTTGTGGGGGGGGGGTCGCACCCCAAGCCCCCTCCCCGTAGCTACGCCACTGGGTAACCGTCAGCTAATTTGTTGAAGATGGTAGTAGTTGGTCGAGAAAGTGGACAGCGAGAGTTGTAGCTACGTTTTGGAAATAGTAGTTTACTCAATCTGTCCTACAGGAAATAATAACGAGACAATTCCACAAATTTTCCTACGCACAGCCGTACAGCAGTGCTAATGAACATCAATTTATTTCAGGCTCATGCAGGGGAAGCACGCCGAAAAATATATCGAGAGATGTGATTCCCTACACATGGTTAGAGTTTGGGATTTTTTTGCAAGGACCAGGGTGCATTGAATGACGTCCAGTTCTTTCAGTGACTCTTATGTCAGAGCTTCAAGTCACAATAGTGTGGCGCATAGGAGAGGCCCATGCTTTGAAAGAAATCTTACCGTGCAAGACAATCTTTCTATCATTATGGTATTTGATATCAATGTTTTCCTTCATTTAACATTGCAAAATTTAATCATAATAAGCTATTGAAAATTCACTTATAGGTTCTCGTCTGGCATCGCTTCGTTTTTTTTATTGTTTTTATTATTTTTTCAAGTTTTCAAAAACAACTGCAGTTGAAAATTTAAAAAGGGAAAGTTATGCCAGTAAGTAAGGAATTTAGGTCCTAGCTTTGCTATAAGAAAAAAATCAAGCTCGACCACCACTGTGCTGGTCGAAGACCCCACATTTTCAATGGTCGTGGTAAGGACAATGCACAGGGAGCTATCGGCGACCGGCTATACATGTACCTTCACTGAGAACTATACAGTCCCATCAGAGTTGCACAAGCAATATTATTGAGTACTGTTTTACGCAGAGGCAACAAAATTATTATAGAGAGGAAAAAATGAACAGACTCATATTAAAAATCTCGTAAAAAAGTCCCTGAACCACACTAGGAATCATCCAGATGGCAACCCTGTCTGTGCAACATGTTGCTTTTCCATCGAAACCACTGAGATCGCTGATCGTAATGGTCTATGTCTGGCATGATACGTACATACTCTGATATGACATGCTTCCGCAGCAGTTAGCGCGGATTCGTCAAACTGCCCGGCTCGGCCCGTTTGTCAAGTGAGAACTATACTATATGCAGTGCTGGTATTGTCCACACACGGGCATTGTGTGTTGCGGCCGCGTCTACCTCGCGATATGCACATGTACAGTCCACAATTGGGTACATTTACAAACATCAGAGTCACGTAAAAGGACTCGAGTCGCAGCAGGAGACTCGAGTCGTTTGTCCTGACTCGAGTCTTCAATTGGACTCGAGTCATGGTATGCTCGAGTCCGAGTCAAGTCAAGTCATTTTAGGTGGTGACTCGAGTCAAGTCAAGTCATTTTGGCTGATGGCCAAGTCAAGTCAAGTCAAGTCAAATATGCGACTCGAGTCGACTCGAGTCCGAGTCAGTGACTTGACTTGTTACAACTCTGCAGATTTAACAATGATACAACTTTGCAGACGGCATACCGCTCAGTCCAATAACAGACAGGCCTATTTACAGAAAAAGTTCGCAGACAGAAAATATGAATGTCAGTTACATAATGACTGAGAAATTCATAATAATACTCTCTCCCAATTACGCTTCCAAATTTAGTACCCCACTAACACAGACAACCTTTACGCAAAGATGTTGCATCACTACATGAGTCGAATATTACCAATTCCAGTTGAAAACCACGCTAGTGTATCTTGAAGAAGAAACAAAATAACGTTGTCATTACTATTGAAACTCGGCCGAGTATTGATCCAGTCTAGGTTGGAAAGATATTTTCATCTAATTGTGAAACAAGGTTTGGAAGATATCTTCATCTTATTGAGACAAAATTTGTACATGGTTAGTTTACTCCGCGTATATGTGGTGTTACGTATAAACAGCGGCAATACTTCTCAGATGACGTCAAACTTAGACCGGAAGTGTAAAATCTGAGTCACCAAGCGCGGGAAAACTTTGTGATGCACAGGGAGCTCAGATAATAGTTGTACGAACCCTGGATATTCCTTGCCGACATTTTATTGGTCTCTTCGTTCGTACACGTACGTGCGCGCTATCTTCGTTTGACTAACTAATATATCGTATCACCAAACACAAAACTACATAAGCGGCGGAGTGCCGCCACTCGAGTAGTTTGCTTCACAGGTACGTTCGTTACCTAGTAGTTGGACAGCACACACGTCGCACTCGTGCATGCATGCCGTCAATACAGCATGCATGCAGAGTTAGCTGAGCAAGTGATGTTCACGAGTAATTCGATTGCAGACTTAGGAAAAGCATACCGTGTATTAAACAACAAATTTTACTCTACTTTCTGTAGTGAATTATTTATTAGTGCTAGACTTGACATGTTATGTCCTTTTAGATACGTTTTATAATGTGGTGTACATGAGTGGCGCACAATCGACGACTAATAAAATTAGTTCGCCTATTTTCAATTAGAACTTTCAAGTGGCATTAACAGTACTAACAGTATCAGAGACATCACATTTCATTCAAGTGACTCAGTACTACGTACTAGCGTCAAGAGGTTTTACAGGTATTGGACACTGATACTCGTTTGGTTTACTTATCGCATCGCTGCAAAGCAAATGCAGGTCTTGAAACCGTACGTTTGATAGTGCCATGAGTATAGAATAATTACTGAATCTCATAACTGAGTGGATGTGGTCTTTCAGTTAAATTGTCAGGTTGACTTAAGGCATCGTTTGTATTAATGTATCAAAATGAGTTCTTCCAGTGCAATGGGAAAGCCAGTCGCGGTAGCAGGGAGTTTGACTTCAACCCCAGGACTTTATCTATTGTACAAACTCTATGAACTGAAGCAGCGCTGCAAAGAAGACCGCTCGTCAAATTCGGAAGGAGCAGATGACAGAAAATCTATGACAGAAAAGGAACTCGTCCAACTCAACAGAAAAATAGTGAGTATAGTTTTAATTCGTATGGCACAATTGCAGAATACCCCGAGAGATCGAAGCTGTTTTTCATGGGCTACGTGGCCGGCTACGCACTCACTGCTTCATCGCTTCAGAATCAAATGCCACCGCCTTTATATCCACTCGGCTACCGTACCAGTTGACTCATAGATGAGTCGTACACAAGTAACATTTGTTGCCTTGACTCCGGTATGTTTTCCACAAAAGGAGCTTCCATGTGAGGAGCATTCTGCAATTATTCCCTTTCACTTTGTTGGTAGACGGTAGCCACCTTACAGGCCCTCTTGTTAGACACTAAGTTAACATTAACTGTTAGGATCAGGCCTATTTTTAGGCTAAATAAATTAGGCTAGGGAATACCGTGTCAACTCAAAATCATACTAGGCATAGGAAGAGGGCGGGAGGAGGGAGCAGCAGGGGGCTTGAGCCTAGCTCTGGCAAAAGATAAGGCTAGGGCCTACATCAGGAGTGCCCAACCAGTCGATTGCGGTCTACATGTAGACTGGACTAATCCCAAGTCGACCGCGAGGGGTGTAGGAAAAAATGAAAAAAAAAAAGTTTTTCAATATATGTAACTGTATGTATGGTATGACTGTATGTATTGTAGATCTTGGGAGGGTGGCTACTTGAAAAGTAGATCTTGGGTCAAAAAAGTTTGGGCACTCCTGGCCTACATTATGCTTTTGCCCAGACTCGTCAAACAGTGCGAAACCTCTCGCACTGTGATAAAGATACTAAGACTGCAGCGTACTTTGCTCTTGTTCGACCCATTCTCGATTATTGTAGTACGGTATGGGACCCCTATACCCAATCCGAAAAGAATTCTATAGAAAATGTCCAGAGGCGTGCTGCCAGATTCATCTTTAACAACTACAGTCGCCAATCAAGTGTTTCTGAGATGATTAAAGATCTTAAATGGGACAGCCTTGAAACTTGACGATTTAGGGCTCGTCTTGTTGTTATGTATAAAGAAACGCATGGATTACTTCCAAGTAATGTAAGGAATCATCTTATTGACCCTTCAAATCTTAATCGATGGACTACCCGTCGTACTAGTGGAAGGTATCTATACCATTATCCCTCCACTAACAAGCTTTGCTATCAGAAATCCCTCAATCCAAGAACTATCCCTAGCTGGAACCTATTACCGGAACAGGCTCGCAGTGCCCCATCAGTGGACAGCTTTAAAAACCAGCTCTTAGCCCTTGATCAAAATCGTTATAGCTAGTTATTCTATTCATCCGACTCCCTTAGCCCTAGTTCAACAGCACGGGATAGCCTTGTCTGGCGTTTGTGCTGTATTTGAAAGAAGAAGAAGAAGAAGACTCAATCTTCAAAGAGGACAAGCCCTACTCTCTACAAGGCCAAGTAAAATAATGTTTCCCGTCCCTGCCCGCATCCTTTTTTGAGGCTGCATCCTTTTTTTTTATGTTTGAACAGCTGAAATAATGTTTTATTTCAGCATTATGCTGCCTTTGAAGCTGATCCACTCAGCCTCCATTGTGGCACCGAGTATGAGCTGGATATATCACCACAGCTGCACTATATCCAATCTGTACAGATTGTTTGAAATTAGGGTTAATGAAAAAGGCAAAAAATGCAAGATCATTTGGCCAATGTGTTCATGAATCTGAGTGAAAAGGAAATAAAATATGTTTAACAAACAGTAAAATGTCAATTTCTGAATTTCTGGATTTTCAAGATTACTTTGTTTAATATACTCACATACAGTTGTGCATGCAACTTTCTGTCTTCTTTTCCAGGCAGTTTTGACACGTGTGTAAAAAAAAAAAGAAAAAAAAGGGCCTCATCCTCCTTTTCTGAAAAATTCCAGCAGGAAACATATTTTTTTTTTTTTACTTGGCCTAATCATATTTTTTAATTCAAGCAGGGCCTAATTTTTTTGATTCAAGCAGGGCCTACTTCAAAAACTATACAAAACAAAATGCTAACTGACCTGAGAATTTCTGTGTTTTGGCATATTCTGAGGTAAGGTTAAGCTGATCTCAGGCACAGTTAATACTGTTTTGAAGAAACGTTTTGAAGTGAAACTTATTGGGAGGGGGGGGGGATGTAAGGTGTCCCTACCCATGCTCCAAAGGCCCATGCAGTAATCCAACTGATTTCCAAAACCCAATGTTAGTCTGAAAGTAGTATGTTTACAGTGTATATATCAGGGACTATATAGGAGATGGGGGGCTATGGGAGATTTAGCCCCCGCACTTTTTCTGCCGTGGGCACTTTGGGCCACCTTAAACAGAGAACTGGGGCTTTTATTTTCTTGAACATATTGGGCCGCTTTGATTATTAGCCCCCCAACTTCAAAATAGGCTCCGCGGTCCCTGGTATGTATACACAACTACCCTGTACAGATTTTGCCATCAGATCGACATCAGTTTGGGGTCCAAGTAGTTGGTTGAGGCCGGGCTCTGAGTGAAAATGGGTCAGATGTCGCATTGACATTGCTGTGAGGAACAACCTATTTGCGACTTAAATACAACATCATATGGAGGTCTGAAAATGTTGTAGTCCTTTTGCTCATTGTGTCAAAATGATGTTGAATGGACATTGAACAGTCTGGTTTTATTCTAAGCGACATCTGATGGCCGTCGATGTCGATCCACTGTCAAATGGATTTGAAAATGGCAATGCAACAGACGTCTGTCCGAATTGTAAATGCCATATAAAAACTGACGTTTATCCGACTGCAAAATGTTTACAGGGTTACACTTTTACCAAGATTTTAAATGATCTTAAAAAGATTGATCTCAGTTGGATGACTCCTGAAATTTACTGACATAAAGGGCAGTTTACAGTAACTGTAAGCTATGTTTTTTAGGAATTGTAAGTTTTTCTATAGTTATATCAGGGTCTCTTTTGAGTATTTTTCTTTGGGGAGAGGAGGTGGCAGATTGAACTTCCTGAGGAGGGGTCTAAAGGAGAGATGTTCACAGCCCCACTTTGCAAAATTTTGTGACGCAAAGGTGATGTGTGTTATATAATTTGCAAAATGGTTCTATCATTGGCAAAGTTTCCAATTCCAAAAAAGTTCAAAATTAAACAATGGGAAACACTATTTTTCAGGAATATTTAAGATGGGGAGGTGGGGGGGAGTAGAAATGCATGAGGCAGGGATTTCCCCGACAGGGGGGCCAAGCTCCCCGACGGGGGGGGCCAGCAACCCAAAGTCTCAACGAAGGAAATAAAGTGCCGAAACGATGTTTGAAGGAAAATTTTGGCGCGCGAAACGCGCCGAAAATTTTGGGCTTTTTTTTGGAGAAAATGTGAAAAAATTGCCGGCATTTTCCATGGAAAATTTGAAAAAATGGGGCTTTGAAGAAGAAAATTGGAAAATCTGGGGTTTTTATTGAAGAATTTGTCCTAATTTAGACCAAAATTAAGTAAATCGTCTGGGCGACTGGGCGTTGTTGGGGACTACATATTTTATCGTATACATAACAGCTCCCCGACGAAACCGAAAAATTTCCTTGACGGGGGCCATGGCCCCCCTGACCCCCCCGCTGGCGCCACCCTTGGCATGAGGGGAAGGAGGGTTTAGTAATTTCAGCCGGCCTGTGGAAAAAGAAACCCTGACAGTACGTTTTTTCATTTGCTTTGCTGAATTTGGCTCACTTCTGTCTTTCCCAGTTACCATAGCAATGCAATACAGTAGCCAAAGTTGTTGTCTACCATACATAGTAGCTAGGGCCCAAAGTTTTCCGCTTTCTAAATGCTGAATTCCCCTTTCTTCTGCTTTATAATTGACAAAATCGGTTTTCTTCTGCTTTCTTAATTTAGGCATCTTCAAAAGTTCACATTGTTCCTCAAAAGCTGTATAAAACCTCAAACTTCCATTTTAAAGGATATGCCTGGGATGCAATGATGTACGTACTGCACAATACTTACGGTGGTAGTATGAATAATAGGCTACTTGCTTGATAAACTGCACTTATAGGGTGTTGTGGAGGGACTGTTTTGTAATTATTTTGTTGCACGATTCTGTGATTTCCTTTTACATAATAGATTTTAGGTAATTATGTTTTTTACGATGTTTTCTCAAACACTTTATTCTTGTATTTATTAAAACTACTCAGATAACTTATAACAATTATTTTTGATGGTAATTTCCAGATTTATTTTTGCAACTTTTTTCAAAACTTCGTTTTCCATTTTCCAATGCCAATTCCGCAATTTCCACCAAAATTCTGCTTCACGGAAAACTTTGGGCCCTAATAGTAGCCCATTACACTCTGTTTATGATTGCTAGGAAGTCTCAAGACATGGTTATAGCCCATTTAAACATTTTTCTGTTGCATTATCATCAGTGTAAAGTCAGCTTCCATCTACATCAGATTGATGTCCCTGTTTCCATTTGCAAGTCTGTTTGCCGTAGAATCAACAATTGGCAAAGCTTTGTGCCAGACTTTGGTCAGACTAAAATTAGACTGTTCCGTGTCCATTTGATGTTATACGGTACCCACTGTGTTTCAGACTTCCACTCAAACTTGTATTGAAGTCACAAACTGCTTGATCATCAAAAAAGACATCAGTCCAACCATGGACCAACCTTCAATTATTACTCAACCGCAATCAGACCCATAGGACCAAACCTGATATTGGTTGGCTGGCAGCATGTTTATTGGGGTTAATTCACATCATTTTTCCAAGCTGATTGAATCTTCCGTCATTAATCATGGCTCCATAGGTAAATTTCCAATTATCATCATTTTTAACTTCCAAATGAGCAGTTGAAGACAGTGTTTATTTTATTGTTATCACATTCATAGGGCATTGGTATCATGGTCAGAAAAAATGTTTACTTCTGGAAAACATAAATCTGACGAAGTCAGGTTTCCCGCTGCGGTACGCTGCAGCCTTTTTGAAAAATGAATACCCAGTTGGTGGGATTTGATGGCCCATTTTTATAGTGATTGAGCCAGTGTACTGCTGACATGTTAAACCAAAGCTATGGTAGCACATGAGCCGTTTTTCTCCTGGAATTTACTTCAGCAAGATTTCACATTTACTTGATATCTTAGAAATTGCACTTTTCTGAATAGGATCTCATCTTTTTGCTGTCTCTTTTTTTCTTTGCTCAAAAATTTTCTGTGAGTGCCGAAAATTTCCCAGGAACAAGGTTCCTGTGTGACCTACTTTTCCCTGACCTGGTTGGTATAGAATTGTTTCTGTGCAAGTCCTGCACTCCACATTGAGTTATGTCATGCAAACTTCCTAATGTTTTCAAAATTCAACAGATGTGCAAACTTGCCACCTGGAAAGTAGCACTAGATGACATGAAAGCACAGGTTATGTTACATTAATTTAGTAATTGCATTAAATTTACATTTTTAACACTTCCATGCTCCAATAAAACCTGAGATCTTTTTAATAGGGACTTCATATTAAGTGCACAGAAAAACTTTCACCTTTTATGTTAAAGGACAACAGAATATATTCTTTTTTTCTACACAGGACTCATATCAAATGTTTTTTAAAAGGAAGTTGCCTCCTGAACAAGTTTGGAGAGATTATTTTAGGATTCTTTGGGGCTTTTTTATTTTATTGTTTTAACAATTTTTGGGAAGGGGAGTAAGTTTCATTGAATTTTGTTCTCTTGTAACAGGTTTGTGGGGCAAATTTTCAGTGCAGCATTATATATAGAGAAATGCCCATTGCATGTGTATTTCGAACTTTGGCATAAAATTCCTGGTATCCATGATACTTCATAATTAAAATAACTGATATACGTCATGTCGTGTTTACATAATTGTAACATTATTAAGCATGACATCAGTGGGCATGTTCTGTTTGTAGTCTGGTATGAAGGTCTTTTTTTCATTTTTGTTTTTTTGTACTTCAGAAGATTTTTAGACTTTGATGGTGGGCAACATTTGAGTATTTACATAGAGTCTCATAACTTGTCTTCTGTTTGCTCGATGGCACTGAAAATTTTGTTTGACTAATAGAACATAAGGTACGGTACCGCCTTCAGTTTATTTTTGCAAGAATAAATTACTCCTTATGAAATATGTGAGCTACATTAGCACTTTATCAAATGAAAAACCGCATTTAAGTCATTTTATGTCAAAAATTTTTAAAATGCTTAACCTGTAAAATGATAAGGATCTTGTGCTGTTGGCAACCTTCTCCTTCATATTCATTGAATTGAGAAGTGATTGCAGAAGTTGATTTTAATTCTAAACCATTTGCATAGGTAGGATTTTCCATTGTGGGTGGCTAATTGTATAAATGTGTGTTAGCATATATTTTGATATTTAAAGGCAGTAGGCAGTCACCCCAATCAGAGTG
The DNA here is from genome assembly GCA_029531755.1 of Holothuria leucospilota. NCBI lineage: Eukaryota > Metazoa > Echinodermata > Holothuroidea > Aspidochirotida > Holothuriidae > Holothuria > Holothuria leucospilota. Next base: position 17,756,965 of record CM055978.1, read on the forward strand.
AGTGTGCCTTGACACTCCATTTCATGACTGGCCTATTTTGATCATGTGACAATATTTTTGTTGGTGAATTGTGAAATACAAGGAGAATTTCTCCTTCCTTTACCTATTGTTTGTAATAGTTATGATTAAAATGTCTTCAGAGGTGCTTGTAACGCAATAAGAGGAGATTTGCAAAAGTTTGCTGATTTTCAAAGAAAATTTTGGGGGACTGCCTATTGCCTTCAAATGTTGATTTGATTTAATCTGGATTTGCCTTATCACATGGATGTATACACTGTGAAACGAAATCACCCTTAAACCTACAATCAGCTTAAAATAAAGGATGACTCGTTACAACAGGAAAACAAACTTTACAATGTCTACAAATTATCTTCAGTTACATATTGAAGATAGATACAATACTTAAAATTGTCTTTCTTTTGGTCTACAACATCCTCTTTTCATCCTTTTTTATTGCAAATTTTGCTATTTTATCCTACATTTTTTGTGTGTACTTGAAAGCCTGGAGTTGTTTATGCTTGGTAACAGAAAAAAGTATACATACTAGTTGAGTTGCGTAGTTTGAATTTTTGGATTAGCAATTTTACATGAGGCAGATTGTTTACAAATTTATAGATTAAATTACACTTGGAAAAAACCAGTATAGAAAAGTTTCTTAACGGTACCTGTAAAACCCAGTTCAATAGTTTGATAGGCCATTCCAAATAAGGTATGTAGCTAGGTATATAACCTTAATTTTCAATAAAGAAAGAAACTTACTGCTTTAGCTCAGGAGTACATTGTTTGCCTAAACTTTCATGACTTCAGATGATGCTAGCAACATTCAGCAAGTGGGAAGGACTAGTCAGTAGAAATGAGTCTGAGGGAATTAAAGACAGATACTCCCATCCCAGACAGTTCCAATTCTCCCAACTAGGTTCAGGCCCGTAGTCAGGGGGGGGGCAGGGGGGCAAGGGGCAAAGCTCCCTTTGGGAAATTTTTTGCCCCCCTGAAGATCAAAAGTTACCCTTGCGGTAATGCATTTTAATGTTTCGCCCCCTTGGGAAAATTTTTCACCCCTCCCTAGAAGCTTTTTGCCCCCCTTCAGCACCCTGTCTGGCTAACGGTCCTGACAACGTTATTTCTAACCCCACCCCCAACTGTGTTAGTTCTCCTTATGAAGGGACAACAAACCTAGTTTATTGCTTAACTTGAGATATCCTGGTGAGCATGCAAGGCCCTAATGTGTAATCAGAACACTCCGTGCATGCTATGTAATGTGAGCTACTCTACATCTTTGCAACTCTGATGTCAATCAAAGAGCAGTCATGGTGATGAGTGTCCGTCTTTAAGGGCATGGCAGATTTTTTCATCTTCTTTGAGTACTGCCATATTAGAGAAGCAATAGAAGTTTCTCAGAAGAGCACACTATATCACTAGTATGGGTCCATCATCAAATTAGGTTGTCCTCCAAATGTGGTAGCCCAAACACAGAATAACTTTTAAGCTTCCCGTTTTCTTTTCTACAACACTTTTAATTTACAACACTGTACTCTAAGGATGTTCCATAACACTGATACATAGAGCAGTGAAAGGACTGCACTGACTTCAAAATAAAGTGGGCATGATGGAAATGTTTGCTGTCTGCTTTGAGGGTTTGCCTGAGGCACCACAACAAATGTGGAAGGCATGACAGCCTTTGCCATCAGTACCATCGATCATGTCAATTTATTATCCTAGAAATATTGTTGCCAGAGGTCATTGGTTATTATCGGTGTTTGCCAATAAGGATTTGATGTAAATTGTATTTATACAATGTTTCTCATGCTTTTAAAAGAACATATATTGCTGACATGTTAATTGTGCAGTTGGTAATTGGTTATGTACGAAGGTTGAAATATTAGGGTTTTAAAAATGGTGGTCAAAACTGGAGTCCTTGATAACAGACCTTATCCAGTCTCTATCATTTTATGTTGAAACTGAACAAATACTGTGAACAGACAAAATTTTGAATATTTGTTTCCTCTGCCTGTCGCCCCCACCATCATTCTTGTGTTCAACTTCACACCTTAGAATGGGGCTTGCACGCTTTACGAAGAGGATGAATATAAAATATTTCCTTGTGACAATCACTGCTGTGCAAACATACCTCCTCTAGGTTGTCATCTCAACTACCTCCATGATGTATCATGTCTTACTGTGAGAAGTATCTGTTTCCAACAAAACCCTAACATCAGATTTGCATCAGGTTTTTCTATTTAAGAATCTCATTCTTTCTACTGTATCTAACCAGGGTGAAAGATTTGTTGCCTTTGGGGCCTTCCATAAGGAAAATAGCCAATATTAAAACATCTGTATATACATCATATGATCATACAGTCAAGTCATGAATAGTTTTTGGGGAAGGAAAAAGTTCTAGAAAAAAATCAGTAAAACATAAAAGTGAGATCTTAAAAGCTTTTCCTTTAAAGATAAAAGAACTTCAAGTGTGTGAACTTTAATCAATAGCTTGGCAGGCTTCCCCGGCAGTTTATTACTTTCACAAATGTAGTGTGAGAGTTAACTGCACATGGCGATTAGAGAGCACAAGATTTTGGGGAAATATAATCTAATTTTCTCTGAGAACTTCACTTTCTCTCTTGAAAGATTTTTCATGGTACTTGGCACATAAGCTTTCATAGCAACAACAGAATCAAAAGGATCTGTCAGCATTTTGGTATGTGTTTGATGGCATTTATGTATATGTATTCAAAATTCAGAATGGCATAACACAACGGCAGGCAGCAGTGAATCCTTGTCTGCAGTTGAAAGACAAAAATGTCTGAGAGCCCTGATGATGTGTTTCCTCCTTCAACTTGTCTTCTAAGTTTTCTTCACAGAAGTAATAAAGCATTTTGAAAATGACACTCAACTATTAAACTCTTTTTGGACATGCACTTCAGTTTATGTCATTGTAAGCATGTTGGTTACACTCATCAATTATTTGACTTTTTATCACCAGTTGTGTATGGGATGGAGGGCAACACACCTTTATGACACCAAATGTTAGGTGAGAACCAGGGCTGTGCACAAAGGAAGGGGTTTGGGTGAAGTCCTGGCTTCTGTGCAGGATAGAGATAATTAATTTCCCTTTTCTTTTCCAAAAGCTCTAACAATATGTTACAACTCATGTTATTTTGTATATGGGGAACCAAGGGTAGAAAGCACCAAAGCAATCCAGCAATGGCTAATTTAATTACATGCTTGAGGTGGCCAGCTGCAGCATGCTCTGCAGAAATTGGTCAATTAAGACTACTTTCATATTAGGGAGCAGAGCACGAGCGGGATCAGATTCTGTGCTCGAGATCACAGGTTTTGCTTTCACACTTGATCCCATGTGGTGAATTAGACTCTCAGCAAGCAATTTACAAACTGGAAGTTAGTTTGACAGGACCTGGCATGTGACACACTGGTGACTGCTCATGAGATGTATGTTCACCCTCAGATATACATCCTTCCACCTTACCACAGCAGTAAAAAGAAGCAGGAAATTGGAATTGCTATTTGCTTTACCACTGTAAACATACTGTGTACAGAAGTTCCTAATCTTTGAAGAAATGTTGCACTTGTTAAGTTATAGGGCAACGCCAATCTTTTTGCATAATCTGTGATGGTGACATGTATTCACTTTCAGCAGGACCTCCTTAACTGGTGACGAGGGGCCAGAAGCCTCCCCGCCGCCAGTTGTTTGAAGTTAATGAAGTTTCCAAATGTTATCATTACCTGTAGCCTAAGAATGAGTGACCAACAATAACAGCCAAAATCCAAGGTGCTAGTCTTAACCTTCCCTGCCCCCCAATCTTAGAAGTCTTCTGATGGCTTTGTTGAGTTTTTGGCAAAGTCGATGAATACATCCAGAATTAATGATAAGACAAAAGAACTTTGCTTTTGAAGATGATCACTAGTCTTGGCTGTTACCATAATTTGTGCAAGTTGCCATACTTGGTAGAAAACACAATCAGTACCAAACTTATTTTCCTTCACAATTAATTGAAGAACAAATTGTACAGTATTTACAATGCAGATGTCACCCTGTCCCGAAATTGACACCAGATGGATACACGATAAAGGAAATGTTCAAATTCAGCTCTGATCATGAAAAACATTGGGACATTCGTGAGGGCATCTTAAGCCATTGTATGACCACTGGTGGACTTGTTTCTCAGGCTCCGGGAGCAACTTCATGAGCGGTGGCAAAATCTTTGGCATGCCAAAAAATTGCCAAAAGGCCAGGCCTTGCAAAGGTTCATTTTCGTGTTTAATTTGTGTGCCAATTTCAGGACAGTGTGACGCCTGCATAATGGAACAGTTGATTTGCTTCATGAGAATTATTTTGTAGGCTATGTGCTACTGGCTAGCCCAGTGTATGCTATTACATCATTATACTGTGTACAGTATGGTAAGTTTGCAGCTATCTTTCTGCACTGATTGTGCATTTCAGGGGAATGAAAAGGATTTTGCATCTTATCTCATCTTGATCTTGGTTCCACTTGATTATCCCAGCTTTCTCACAAAACCCAGAAAATCAGTGTAAACTGTTTTAACCATATATACATGTATCTACTACCATAGTTTGCACTCAGGGGATCCCTAGGTGTTTCATCCCCTGCTTAAGATCTGATCTACCCTTGTGGGTAGATCAAAATCTCAAGAAGTGATGTTGAGTGCATGAGCTTTCATACTAAAAAGTTGATCTGGAGTGGCGGATAAGATCCGGATCCTCTGCTTGAAATCAACTGTGAAAGCATTCTAAGGGAGATCCTGCTGGCTTACCTTCACACTTCACCAGGCTTTTACTGTCTGGACTGTATAGAGTTCATCCATGCATCATTTGGTTAGAACTTAATCAGTCATGTAACAACTTGTGGTTTAGTGGTCCAGAAGGAATGCCCAAGTACTTGGTATGCTTGTCTGGATGGAGGATTTTATTTGCGCTCTGTGAAAGGGCTTCAAATAATGTAAAAATAGTTGAATCCCTAAAAAAGTTTGCAGCACAGGTTGGGGTTGACAGAGCTATTATTATTGTTTTTGGACAACTGTGTGAGAAAGGGGGAGTGCAGTTTTGCTGTGGGGGAGAACTGGGACTGGAGGGGGTTCAATTCTCAGTGCCTTTCTACTGTACATGCCAGTTTTGCTTCTTTGGTGGTGAATCATTCCTCGTTCCCTTGTATTTTATGTACTCTTCCTGCATGTGCCAAAATAAGGGAAGCTGAGGGTGGTGTACACACTGTAGACTTCCTTGAGGTCGGCATGGTGTGCTTCGGGATGGTTGTCCTGGAGGCTCGGTGAGCACCAGTGGAGTCATGTTGGACTTATTCATCCCCACACCACTTTTGGGAATGTAGTTTATTAAAAGAAAGTTCAGAGAAACAATTGCATGAAGGGACTTCCATGGTTTAATCATGGTTGGATGACTTTGACAAGACCATTCAAGAAGGTCATTGTATCTGCTTGTATGTTAGTAGTTTTCTTGTCATTAAATCATGTATGCTTTAAAAGTCACCTCTGCAAAATCAGTGAAGTTGACGTATCCTTTGAGCGTTTGAGATTCTGGAAATAAATAGAAGAAAATGAAATTGCCAGCTGGCAGCCGATCAATATAAAAGAAGAGAAGAACAGAACAATTCATTAGAAAGAAAAGACCCTATATGGTTATTTCCAGATTTCCCATGGGAAATGCATGATTCCCATGGAATGCCCATGGGGAATCCTTGAATTCTGTGGGAAGTGGACCACTGCCGGAGGGTATCTCATGAGGTTTTTTTTTCTTTTCTTTTTTTTTGTAAGGGATGGTACATTTAATTGTAATGAGCAGGCCTTGTAATATTCCTTGTCACAACATTTCCACACTTACATACATACTGTACTAATGTCTATTACATTTCAGTGCAGTGGTCGATATCTTGGGATAGACTTGTATATAGGGAGTCAACTTGACTGCTCTCTTATCATTTCCCCAGCCAAGATTATACAGTCACTTAAATATTTATTTTACCTTCTTTCACAGTATGCTCATTTAGAATATGTATGGTGATAAAGCCAGCAATGTGCAGTAAAGCATTTTCAGAAAATGTTACATGGATCATTTGCACATGAATCAGTACTGTTTCTCATAAAATGGAAGTTTCCACATCTCCCATGAAAGCAGATAACCCTTTGCATGTTTATTAGCTTAGCAGGTCTTCTGAGTTCAATAGTTTCACTGTGAACCTGTGTCGGTAATACACTTGACAGGTAATACTTATCATGTTGCTTGGAGCAGTAAAACAGAGCACTCTAAACAGAACATGCGGGAATTTCTTACAACATGCAAATCTAAATCGGACATAAATGCAAGGTAGCGCTAAGCCAAACTAGGCTCCCCTCGGGTCATAAAGTCAAATTTAATTTCTTGCAGACTCAATTGCAATTCTATATCAATAGATCCTCTTTTTGATTTCTATTTTCTATTTGAAAGAGCATGGCCGGATAAGACCATTGATTTAAGTCAGGACTCTGTTTCTCCCTGTTTTGCTTGTTTTCAATTCAAAGATAACAGTTACGTTATTCTTTGACGGGGGTACAAGGTAAATGTTCATCCGTGGCCTGATTAGTTTCTAAGGAAGTGGTGCACACTCAAGATGTCACGATAACCCGAAACAAGTTGAATCCTGTAGTCTGTATCAGGAATGTGATTTCTGCCGAACGCCTCTCGCAAATTGTCTGCTTCAGAGATCTGATCAGAGGAGAAATTACTGGAACGTAAACAGATTTACTGCTCCGCTGTAATTTCAATCATGCATTTGCCGTTCCTTGGTGGGTATGGACAGTGAGCGTGAAATCAGATTGGTATAGCATACCAATGAATGAATACTGAATAGTATGGTCAGTTCTCTCGCTTTCAAATAGAGGCTGCAAGAACGTTATCCTATGTTAATAAAATGGACTAAATTTAGAGGCAATTAGTTGTGACCTCATTTTGTCCAAATATACTTTTTATCGTCCGTGTAACATATTACTCTCTTGATATCATATCCGTCTATTGCTTAGTGGTGCATCATGTAAAGAAATGCAAAAGGAAAAGGAAACAATGAGAATCGAAAACTTCTATGCAAAGACAGACGAGCAGGTAAATGGCACTTTGAGCAAGTTTTTGGACATTTCCTGTTTCATTAGCTGCAAACTTGAATTTCCTTTATTATCTGTAACAACAAGCAGGTGTTATTCAGCTGATAGTATTTAATTTTATGTAAGCTTAAATCATGACCAGAATTTTACAATTTGAGTAGGTACAAACCTTGAGGCCTTAAAAGCCTTGCATAATTAGTTAAATTTTTGCTTTGATACCCATGCGGGTAGGTCACTTCTTGTTGTACAAGTTTTATAAAACACTTGACAATTGCTGCTGACTTGGAGTTTCTGAGATTAAATGCACTGAAAGCTTTATATAAATTTATCTTTCATACTGTACGCATGATTCTAGATTAAGTATGGGCTGTGTGAAACTGGTAATTTAGTGAGAGGTATAATTCACACACAGTTAAAACATTCACAGAAGTGGTCAGCTCTTAAATGAGCTCCATGTTCCAATATGAGGTCCCTAACCATGCAGTTTTTCAGCCTAAAAATGTTCAAGTCAACATGTCATATTCAACAATTTAAAAAAAAAGGGATTTTGAACCTCATGCATGGTTTTAATCACCCCAGCTGAATTTTTGAAGAAGACATATTTTCAGTTCTGTTTGTGCAATCATTCTATCCAATCACAGGAAAATTGCTTTGGGAATATACAGTAGTCTGGCTGAAAGAAATAAACATCAAAAACTTTAACATGCGATGTGCTTAGTCAAAGTTCTGCCTTCATTTATTTCTGCAATAGATCCCAAGACAAATTTTGCAATCTGTGCTACATCAATTGATAATTAGAAGCCCAAAGTGTAAATGCACCACAAATTACAATTTAGCTGATTCTTTTGGTCAGATGGGAACTGAAGTAAGATGAAGATAATAATTCTCTCTCACTGAAATAACTCCATTGAGCTGTAGACTTGAAAAATTTGAGCTGTAACAGACCATGATAGGCGTAGGAAACTATTCTTGACTGGGGGGAGGGAACTGAATGCTGTTTTGGACAGCCATCCTGGGAAAAGGGTCTGAGAGGAGGGGGTTCCCCTCCCCTTTAGAAAGTTTTTAGAGATTTGATGGTTCTTAGATGCAATTTGGTGCAATATTTATGCAAATTTTAGGAAAACTACCGCAAATTTTGACATTTTAATAGAGGGAACAAATATAAAGGGGTTTAATACTTTAATGGGGGGAGCATACTTTTGTCCCACCATATTTTTGATTGGGAAACTTTAGCCCCCCTCCTCCCCTACACCTTTGTAATAGACCCATATTCATCAGGTTAAAGTCACCTTGAGTAAGAAGTCTGTTTAAGCACTTTTTAAAATATCCAGAATAGTCTTGCCTTTTAAGTTTGTAAATTGTAGCCTGTTGTTTGAAAGTTTTAATTAGATGAGATTTTAAATACTTTATTCATCATGTGTAAAATCGGTTTTGATGTCTTACTTTCCATTGACTTATTATGTGGCTTGATTAGTTTACTTTTTCAAGGTGTGTATTACTTTGGTAAGTGTATGGGATTTAAGTACCTGGTACTTTCATTTGTGCATGGTGTTATGTACTTTAGCCTGATAGCGTATTGCAAACTTGCCCCAAAACAGTAATTTCCTGCCTGAATGTAGGGGGCTGTAGCTTGTAGTTTTGGCAAAACCTTTTCTCTTTTACTAGGTAATACTGGCTTGTCTAGGGCCAAAAAGGCCCAGCTCGATCCAGAAGAAATATCCTATGCTTATACCTGTATGTTTGGTCATAGTACAGGGATAAATTTGAATATTCCAGAAGTGTCTATGTGTCCATTATTTTAATATAGTCAACAATCACAGCTAACATTGACAGATTCCATGATAGTTAGCATGTGGATATCTTCCGGTTATATTATTGTAGGTCTGACACAAGTCGAATCATAGCTGTTTTAATGAAGTTGTCAAATCCTCCATTCGTCAAATCCTCCATTAATTAAACGCTATTTAAGCGGTATTTAAGCCATTTTAACGCCATTTATCCCGTATTTGGCACAAATTTTGGCCGAATGCAAAAAATGGCCAAACATCACTGCGAAATTTTCGGGAACATTTAAAACATGATTTTGCACACGTTTTAATGTGTTTTTAACATTTTGGCATTCAAGGCCAAATTTCACCAATGTCGCTCAAAAAACGTGGATAAATGCGGTTTTAAGCCGTTTTAACGCTATTTGAAAGGTACTTGGCACAAATTTTGGCCGAATGCAAAACACGGCCAAAAGTCACTGTCAAATGGTCGGGAACATTAAAAAACATGATTTTGCACAAGTTGCAATGTGTTTTTAACATTTTGGCATTCAAGGCCAAATTTCACCAATGTCGCTCAAAAAACTTGGATTAACGCGTTTATACGCCGTTTTAACGTTTATTAAGCCGTATTTGGCACCCATTGTGGTCGAATGCAAGAAACGGCCAAAAATCACTGCCAAATGGTCGGGAACATTAAAAAAACATGATTTTGCACGTCTTTTAATGTTTTTTTTTAACATTTTGGCATTCAAGACCAAATTTCAAAAAAAGTAGCTAAAAAAACAAAAACGTGGATTCACGCGGTCATAAGCCGTTTTAACGCTTATTAAGCCGTATTTGGCACAAAGTTTGGTCGAATGCAAGAAACGGCCAAAAATCACTGCCAAATGGTCGGGAACATTAAAAAACATGATTTTGCACACATTGCAATGTGTTTTTAACATTTGTGTCATTACTGCGTCCTCCATTCTGGTTAATGTATTAAAGTCACACACTGTACCAAGGCCACCTGTAAACTGTGTATATATATATATACGTGCCTTCCGCAATGTGCAATGAACCAAATCATTACAATTAACCTGCTTTGCAACTAAACAAAAAAATGGGGCATTAATTAAAATTTGGTTAGTAACTTTTACAGATTTACATATCGAATATTAATTCTTCTTGAGATCTATCCAAAAATAACATTGGGTAATTGGGTAATGTTGTACCCCTCAGTAGGTACATTGGCAGGAAGGTGGGGGTCCTAGTCTTGTCCCCACCCCCGCCACCCCACCCCCGGAAAGAGTGTCTTTTACCTTCAGGCCAATGTAAAAATGTACTTTTTTGGACAAGCATGCATTAATTTTTGGCAAAAATGCCAGGCCTACACCCTAATTGAAATAAATCCAACATGCAATTATGGGTAATGTGAGAATAAAGCCTCTTTTAATGAGGTTGGAAAGTAATGAGAAGCACATCATTAGCTTCACCAATTCTGTAGTCTTATTATTTGAATATTCATGTCAGTGTCAGATTTCAGAAGTAAAGAATACACAGGCTGTCAAGTGACTTCTAGTCATACTACTTTCTCCTTCTTTTTGAGCCTTCCTTTAATTTTCCTACTCTTTTAGTTGAAAGTCCTACTTTGTCCTAATTTTTTACTAATTTTCCTACTTTATTTACTGTACTTAAAGCACGTGAGCGAAGTGACATCTTTAAACCTTATGAGGACTATGTCTAGAAGAGTAGTAATGATGTTCTCTGCATTTGCCAAGAAGAATGAATTATGCCTCTGAAAATCCCACTTTTGGTCTTTTTAAATCCTACTTTTCTCCTGTCATACTGTTGATTTTGATCATACAGTTAATCCTGCTTTTTCACCAGGGTTCACTTGAATACCTGAAGGCATGGCCCCCCAGACTAGAAAAGTTGTGAAAAAGTCTTGGGAATTTTATTTTTGCTTTCCTGGTCTGGAAAGGTCATGCAATTGGCAAAAAGTTATGGAAGCCCTGAAAATGTCATGTAAGTTTTCAGAGATTGTGTAACATATGCCCAAGATAGGTTTTTATCCCAGATTTTTATAGCCAAGAAAATGCATTTATTCATTGATTTTTTATTGTTTAGTCATGAAAAATTTGTGGAAAGATCACCATTATGGAATTATGTTGTCCTGAAGACTTCAGGAACCCTGAGAAGGCCATGAACTTTTTAGACTCTGTAGAGTCTGCTCGGGATAATTCTTCCTTATCAAAATTTCACTCCCTCTGTTACAAGATCTGCAACCATTGCTCTTCCAGGAATATGCTTCCTCCCTCTTTGAGTACCCATTCTCTGGCAGACGCACAGAAACAGGACAGACAAGATTAGGGTAAGAGCGTATACTCTAGACTGAGCATGCACTGGATGCAAATTGTGATTGACATGGATAGAAATGTTAAAAACATAAGAGGGGGAATGATATCGCCGAGAAAGACTTTGCAAAATCTATGAAGTTTCAGATTGTAGAATCTTCATTAGCAGGAGACTTGGGAATATAAGATTTTTTAAAACCTGCTTTCAAGCCTTGATGAAAAGTGGTCATTGTGTTGTATATTGCTTTATAGGTTTATGAGAGATTACTCGTCATCACCACTGACCAACCTCCCTCCACCCACCCTTTTTACCCCGCTTTTCCCGGACTATCCTACTCCGTTTTCTTTCATGTCAGTGCATTATAATCCCATCCCTTTCTATGACAACTAGTACTACCATCCTATGTTATGTTAATACCACACAGACTTGTGGTGTATTCAGACTTCCACACAGTTTGTGCCACTGCTGAGCAGATGTTACCATTTGGATTGGAAACAAACGTATCTTTTCTAGACATCAATTATTCACAAGATGAAGTTATCATTCAATGATATATTTATGGTTCAAATTAATCGTTTCAGTAAGCGTCTGTTGTATGGCAGATATATGCAGTTTGACAGTTTTGCTATAAAGTTTGCAACTTAAAAAATGTAACTTTGCATTTTCAAGATTGAATGGCAAGGAATAAAAGACAAATTTCATGCTTAAAATACAACCACTTTTATTATAGCCACATCTTTGAGAATACAGATTGCCCTGCTCAGCTGAACAAATACCATTTGTAGCTCAGATAAAAACCTATTAATTCTCTATACTGCATGTAGCATTTTAGGATAATTCAGCACTCACTTGTAAGCTGTTACACATGTTAAAAGGCAGGTAAGCCTAGTTATATCTTAAGTTATTGAGGAGTTAAGTGCAGCATTGTGCAGGTAGCTATCATTACAATTCTGTACCATTGAAGTACAGTCATGCATGCCCAAAACACAATATCCCTTTTTGCGTCATGGTGTGTACATTGTATTGCAGAGTATACTAAGGTTGGCGTTCAGCTCGTATACAGATTCTATAAAATCTCAAGGGTGGCAGCTCAATTACCAGGTGGTAGAAGACAAAGACTAGAGTTTAAATTTTTTTTTTTGAAACTGTTGTTGAAAAGGTCATAGGTCAATCTGAATTAAGGTAATTAGTTGAACATTGTTACTAGCTTCATTTGATGCTAAATATTAAGTAACCAAACGGTGAAAGATGACAGGACTATAGTGCGGTATTTTTGGACTTGGTATGAATGGTCTGAGGAGTCGATACTCCTGCAACAATGTCATAAATGAAGCAGGGACACTCGACCATTAGTTTTGGTAACTAGACTACCAGGTTTTAGTGGAAATGCACCAGTGGGACTTGCACTACAGGCTTACAGTGGCTGCTTTAAAGCCATATGACCAGGGTCAAAGCATTCTAGCTGTCAATATCCCCCTCCTCCCCCCTCCCCCCCCCCTCCATCCCCATGAAATCAACCTAGTGAATTTGGAAAGAATGGCAAAAAAGTTAAAATAGTTAAAAAAAACTTAAAAGAACAGAAAAATTGCAAGATTACAAAAATTCACACTTTACAATCTAACATACAACCTGGAAATGGCCATTTCCGCAGTGATCTTAGGTGTATTTTGGCCAAAATTTTCTTTGTACGCTCCGTGCCAATTAATGGTGGTGCTCCACTTAGTTAGTGCCACTGACTACCTTCCCCCACTTTCAAAGATAGATTGCTGCCTATGCAGCTGACCAATCATCCTCATTTTTCATCAATGCGAAACATTTGTAAACATGTTTGGAAGTCGGCTTTCAGAATTCCTCAGAACTTTTTTACTTCATGAGCTGGTCATTCAGCAGCCATTGGATTTCTTGTCCCATTTTCCATTGTATCGTGTTTTTATTAATATCGAAAGTTGTGGGGCAAACTTGTTACAGTGTAATATTTGATAGATCGCTTAACTTGAATGGTGATATTCTACAGTTTGGGAGATAACCGCTTTCGGAGGAAAATCAATTTTCGCCTGATTGGGGGAAAATTTTGCCATGGGTGGTGCCATTTTCAAATTTCTCCCATGATGCGTTGCGATCCTACCACCCAAATTCAACAGAGACGAACGTTCAAAACAACCTGGAAATTTGCATCGATTCTAGGAAAGCGAAATGCTGGCATGTTTAAAAACTTTGTTGTTAGGGGAACAAAAAAGCCAGATAATGTCTGATAGTTCACCGCACAGATTTTGAGATATCGAGCAATTTTGCTTCATTCTTTGTCCTAAGCTTTAATTTATAGACTCGACACAGCCGCAAGTTTTGTGCACTGTTTTCCACACAAAAGTGTGCAAGAAATTGTGTGCCAGTACTTGTGTTTATGAACACATTGTTGAAAGTTCCTTGTGGTTTCCCTCTTTGCATGTGAATTATTGTCTTATATTTAAATACACACACATTTATTAAACAAATCGACGACTGTGAAGAGGAAGACACTATGTGCTCATAAATATTCATGCTCTGAGTCAGGCAAAATTTTCAGTCCCCTGATCGGGTGAATTCTCATTTTCACCCGAAAGCAGTTATCTCCCGAACTGTTCTAAAGATTATAAAGAACTTTGTTTGCAATACTGTGTTCAAAGTGTGGGAGGAATAACAGTATAAAGTTGAATTAAAAAAGGGCAAACTATGCAAGTTATGCAGTCACCAAAACTTGACTTGTTTTTGAACTGCACTATAAACTCAAAGATCAGAGTCCATTTTTTTACCTCCATAAAAAACTTTTTCAAAATGAACTGTAAAATTTATCATTTTTAGAGTATGAAACATTTGTGTTGCTCTAATCAGGGAGCTGCCATTGTGTTTTAAAATTAGAGCAAGGTTGAATGGAATCACCTTTATTATTGCCAACAAAAAACAATAAAAAAATAAGCTCTGATGGACCTCAGAATAACTCCTGTAAACTTTTGAGAGGGGTCTTCTCAAAAGGTGGGAAAAGAACCCCAATGGAGAGAGAAAATTTTTATTTGAACTGTATTGTAAATGCGTAAATGAAATAAAAAATTTAGCACAATTATCACTCAGTCCACTCTCAGTCACTGCAGATAGTTAGAACTCTTTGCTCCTGGCATGTCAGTTCCCTCCTTAATGACCAATGATCAACCTTGACTGTGCATTTCAAGCCACCACACTATTTTACTCTGAGAATACGAGTGCACAAAATTAGCCCATGATACAGATTTTACTCTACAATCCAGCCACCATCCCTGGCAGTTCAAAGGGGAGTTGCATGCATATTGAGGGCATATACATGGGGAGTTAATGGTCAACTCTTTTCATGTCTGAGTAAAGAGAGTAGCATTCAGTCCTGGCAATGGCATTACCAGCTAAATTATTTATGCCCAACCAGCCAGAGTACTGATGCTTACCAAGCAGAGTACTTAACTTGAGGGATTTGCATCACCCCAAGTATGACTTTAATACTTGGTGGAAAGTCGCGCTCATAATTGTCTTTACTGCTTCTCCTTGTGCAGACACAAACATAGTTCACTGCTCAAGGCCACATCCTGGTGAGCATAAAAGACCCCATGTGTAATCAAAACATTCTCTGGGTATGGTGTGTAATATGAGCTGCTCTGCATCTTTTGAATTTTGTAACTCTGATGTCAATCAAAGAGTAGTCACCAACTGAGACTTTTGCTTACCCCCAACTAAAAGTCATACTTGGGGTGATGCAAATCCGTCTTTAAGCTTACTAGCTAGAGTACTAATGCTACCAGCTAGAGTATATGCGTCTAAATTTTCTTTGACGGGATGCAAGAATATCTTTTTCCATGTGTCAGGTAGAATTTGTCTCTCAGCGTAAATCTCATCTCATCACCACAGAAGCAGAGCAAAAATCACTCAGCGAAAATGTGCGATTAGAGAGAAATGTTGACCGATGTTGTAGGGTTGTAATGTCACACTCTCAGCCTTTTCCCTGATTTATTACTCTCATGTGAGATCAGGTATGAAGTTGAAGTGAATAGCGGACAAATTGTAAGCCAGAAAGGATTGTAAGGGCATTCCATGTGTGTTTTAAAGGCTAGAAAAAGAAGGGAAAAGAGGCTTGTTAAGGTAAAAAATTTTGCATCGAAATGATGTACCAGTGCTTCAAACAGATGAAGAGTAAACTATACCCTTGGTTTCTCTTTCTAAAATGATTTATTAAAGCTAGAATGCAGGCCTGTAACCAGCATATCTGTTACAAAAAGGATTGCATTTCCATTGGAATGGAACAAGGAAAATGATTTAGAACATGATTTGAAAAAATTTATGAGACCACTGTCCCAGAAATGGGTGTGCAAGACTCAGAATAAGACTAGAAATTTGGCAAGTTCAGATGGCCTCTTGCTGCCAAACATTTGGCAGGGCACTGAAGCCAAGACAGATAGGGAATCAAGGCTGAACTTGGAATCTAAACACCATAAAAAGAAGTGATAGAGGCCGGCAGAGCCTGATTGATGATTTTGAGGGTCATCAAAGAAAAAAGGCCCCACTACCATGACCTCTGGTGCCCCTCTGGTTATTTTGAGCCCTGAATGCATGCATTGATATGTCTCAAGCTGAGGTTGCATTGAGAATTTTTGAAAAGGGCACTTTGATGCTAATTAGTGGTAGACTGTTTTGTGATTTTTAAGTGAAACTAAATTCAAGAGTGATGCATTACATGAAATTAGAGCCTCGACCAGTTTATAAATGTGTTGAAGAAGATATGACCACAACAAATAGTGGAAAAGAAGTTAAAGAGGTCATGATCAATGTATGTAACTATTACGATATTCTTCCTTTGGTGGACGGATAAAAAGATTACAAGTTGAAAAAAAAAAAATTTTGGGAGCAGTTAGAGAGATTTTGGAAAAGCTGCCTCCATTTAGAGAAAAAATACTCCTTCAAAACTTTTTTAGAGGCTGGTTCTTCTTCTTTGACTCTGCAAATCTAGAGCAATGTCATAACATGATGTAAACAGTAGAAGTCATATACCACTAAAGACTAATGTGTTCTGCATTAAGTGGAGACCTGAGTATCTTTATGTAAACATTATGCAACATTGAACATTGCTGATTGCTTGTACATTATTCCTTTGTCAGATATATTTAAATGCTTTCTTTGATGCTTTCAACGAATATATACATGACATTTACAAATCTTCATACAGTCTGCTGCAAAAAGATTCTTACATAATTGTCTGCCTTCATATTGGTGCATATTGCTAAAATCATGGACAAGTTGGCGTGTATAAATCATGATAGCGTAGCATTGTTGTAAGGACTGCTATTTGGGGCAAGGGGAAAGAAGGATGCACTTTATCTTTGCAAATTTGAATAGTTACATAAAATATTCTGTCACCTTAAATGGAGGAGGTGGCAACAGGGAAAGGCCACTTAGTGTGGAGCTTTACTTCCCTCACTAGCCATGCTCTTAACATGCAAAATCTGATGAGCTGTATGTATAGAATCATTTTATGTTTTACAAATATTAATGATGTCACAACTGGTTGGCAAAAGACTTGATGAGGAACCCTTGCACTGTCATCACAATGAAAAGTACATTCTGATTCATCTACGTTCTGTATAGACCTTATGCATATGATGTCACAATGGAGAAAGTGCTCCCTCGTTTGGAGGAAAATAGAGGAAAAGTGCGTTTCATTGCAAGTTACACAAATATAAATGCAGCCAGCTGATTTGTCAACCAATCGTGTACGCGTGTAAGTCTACTACATGTGCGGCGAAATCCATGCTGTTCGTGCACGTGTGCTTCATTGTTTTCACCCAAAATGATGTCAATGTGATGTCAATTCATAAGGTCTATAGGCTAAACAGCCAACATACCCATCATTTACATGCACAAACCCAACGACATGCATGCATATGTTCTTGTGAATGCTTTGATCATGCCAACCAGTGATGTAACCATGGATGGTCTAATAGGCTGCTGGGCCACATGTTCATTGCATAAGCTTAGACCATATAGCATTTTGGAGATGATATAGCAAACCTTACTGAGCATCAGCTCCTAAGAAAGAAGATTGGATGATGAGAGAATACCCCGAGTGAACTCCACCCCCCCCCTTCTTCCCCCTTCAGTAATTTCCCAAACAAGAAAAATTAAGCAGTGGACATGCTATGGCCTCTCTCCCCAAGTTATTTCCCCCACTGTTTTGGTCAATTTCAAAACCCTGCCACAAGGCATGTATCTCTAGAACCTACCTCTATGCTCTTTCACTTTTTTAAAGTTTACCAAGCTTAAAGAGGGATTTGCATCACTCCAAGTATGACTTTTACTTGGTGATATAAAGCCCTGCCTGATAATTGCCTTTACTGCTTCTCCTTGTGCAGACACAAAACAGTTCACTGCTCAAGGCTACATCCTGGTGAGCATAAAAGACCCCATGTGTAATCAAAACATTCTCTGTGCGTGCTGTGTAATATGAGCTGCTCTGCATCTTTTGAATTTTGTTAACTCTGATGTCAGTCAAAGAGTAGTCACCAACTGAGACTTTTGCTTACCCCCAACTAAAAGTCATACTTGGGGTGATGCAAATCTATCTTTAAGCTTCCCTGCATCTCCTGGCCCCTTCCCTATTGAATGATTAATATTCCTTTTACCCTTTACCCCAGTAATTACGAAGCCTCTCAGGCTACGTGTATGAAATTGTATTTCCATCATTTGGGAAGGCGAATTACACCCAAGTAGACATTTTTTACATTGCACAAAAGAAAGTAAACCTTATCCTACAGAAACTGTATGAAGCGGATGGATTCAGAGCGGAAGAACATTGTATTATGTCTTGTCGCCATTGATGATGTTTCACCAAGATTAGGCAGCTTCTAAATGTTCAGGTGCAAACAGAATAAAACTTGCAAATATTTTGGAAATTTACAGGAATAGAGCAAATAAATCTGAAAATTCCTGCAAAGTTTTTTCCACTGATCATATATTTCACAAAAATTATCACAGTTAGATGTTGAACATGGCTTGTTGGGAGAAGAGACTCATGATTTGGGCCGCATGCGCTGGCCAACTGGAATTACAAACATGTCGTTGTAAGATGTAGTGGCTTACTTGTATTTTAATAGGTCTATCTTTATAGCATGTACTGTGTAACGCACCATTGACTTGTATGATTAACTAGACACATCAGGCAAACACACGTTTGTTCATGACTTGCTTAGACCAATCAGAGGTCTTGAAGCAGGGTATTCTCTTGCACACCATTCATTCATATATGAAGTTGTCTGTGGTGGCATATGGCCAGATGGTTATGAGAGCGGTACCCGCATTTTGGATATGGATAGTCGTTACTGCGGCTTTATATGCAAGACTAATGCATGTGCAACGTACTGATGAGTTTTTCGTATTCTCATTGTCCCCCCTCGACTTAAATTGAAGGATTTTAATGCTCAAATGACTTCTTGAAACGTACGAGTGGTGGGAATCTATAAGAACAAATTACGACATCAAAATAATCCATAGAAGAGACAATGTGATATATTGAAAAAAAAATATTAGATTTGCAGCTCCGTGCATGCGGGATAGTCTGAATATTTTTAAATTGACCCAATTTCAATTGGGAATTTTAAATGATGACCAGTCGTGAAGAAGTGATTCTCTGTCACGTCCGAATACTGACGAAATTTTTTTCCGCACTTTGAGATAGGTATTAATTACCAGCTATCAGTGTTACTGGACAGCTGGAGTTGCAGAAGGCGAGTCGAGTAGCGCTAATTCCAGCAGGGGATCCGGCTGGGAAGCTGGCAGTGAAAAGCCTGTTTGATTTAGCAACGAGGTATTTAGACAGTGGCGATTTTCGTCAGGAAACTTGAAGCGTACTAAGCTATATGCTTAATTTTGAGATAATAAATCAACATGCTGACGTGTATTATATTGCCAAAAATTATGACTTTGAGTTTTGGAGGGAAAATTGGGGACCTTCCTGCCGCCGTCAATATATGTAAAATGAATGAATTCACGTCCATCGTTAAAACAACACAGTGGTATGTGTAATTAGGCCTACTGTGCACTAGCACTTAGTCAGATCATCAGGGTGTGTACGGCTCTACAGCAAGGGTGGGGACCTCGAGCACGTGGGTGAGGTCGTATAGTCTCCGACCGTGAGACCACTAATTCATCTGGCCCGCAAAGAAACTGATAAAGGTAAATTCAATTCACTTGAAAAGTAATTGACAATAATCTTTTAGTTCTCGGTACCCACTGTTTTATCATGCTTAGTACCTGCACTTTCAGGTTATTTTACGTAAAACAGTTCCATAAGTTCATGAACTCTACTGTCATGAGCTTGCTTATAAAACTTCAGTCAAAGGTCGCAAGCAGTTATTTGATATGCCATATGTTCCGTCTCCTTTCTCCCGATTGAAAAACAACCCCCACACCTCTCTCTCGCAGAGGCTACGGTCAGATTTGGTATGCAAAATTCAAATTTCTAGTTTCTTCTTCCCCAGTTTTTCCATCATTTTCAAAACCTTGGTGCCATGGCACTTCTGTATTTCTTACGTTTACCATAATGCTAGCTGTTACTCTCCCTTGCCCAATGCCCATGCATCTACTGGCCTCTTCATAGTGAATGACTCAATATTCCTTTGGACCGCTATTACCAATCTGGGCCACAGTGGCATAGGATATTGTGTGTTTGTCTGCACAAGTGACACTAAAGCTATCACGACAACACATTTGTGTGGAATAAGTGCCCTCTGTAGGTGGTAACGTTTTGATTAAAGGTAGGTACAGTAATAAATCTGTCATCTACTCTGGTAGTATTTTACATGATCTGTTCTACTTTTTGATTTGGGAAGTAAGATGGTTAAATTAATTGCAAACTAGAAACTAGCAGTGCATCGATCATATCGTATATCAATCAGGATTGAATAATGAGAATATAAGAACCCTTCCCCCATCTCTTGAAGGTTGAGAGAAACTCCCCATTTATGACTATTTTCACTGTTTTTCAGTGTTTGTCATTCCTTCCCCCCCCCACAAAAACGAACTTCTCTGTTGGAATTATCTCTCTTGAGGTCCTTTTTCTTGACCTTTCTGTTACTAAATATCTTCAAAACTTTCAAAACAAAAACAGTATCAGCAGACCCCCTGAGGCAAATTTAGTTGAAGTAAATTGATATTCATGCAAGAAATCCAGGGAAAGCATGATGATTATTTTAATATGGTAATTAGCCAATAGAACCTACAGCATGCCTAGACCTGGGCGCTAGTGACATAAACTAGTCAGGGGATAATATTGTATGTACTATTCTGTCAAAAGACTAAGGCTGGATGAATTAAGTTATTTGAGTTAGGACAAAATATTTTTTTACAATTATGTGAATTTGCTTATGAAAGACCTTTCATGCACTGTAAGGACCAAATTTTTGCCCACCTTTATTGTATAGAAATTTTTAGTACAACCCATTAGCTGTATTCTCACAGAAAATATTTTGTTATCCATTAGTTTGAATTTGCATACATGTGTATGCCAAATCATTTAAATTTACTGCTAATAATATTTTACTGTTTTAACAAAGAATTATTTTGTGTGTATTATGACATCAATATTTATAATATTTTGGAAAATTTATTCAGGGCTTTGAACTCTTCTCCCCCCCCCTCCCCCGACATGTTTTGTACGCTTATATAATGATGAAGAAAAATGGAAATATCAAAAATTAGTAAGTGTTTTGTGCAACCTTTCTGATATTAAATGTCTAAATTTGACAAGTTCAGAGCTTGAAAAAGCCAAGGCCTCAGAGCCATGGCCTTTTTGTTTTTTGGCTATGACCTTCAGTTGGTGCATGCTTTTCAAGGCCACTTTGGCTTTCATTCCCAAGCTTCCTGCCAAAGTACAACCAAACATATATATCCCAGATAAAACAAGATCTTCTTTTTGGCCTTGGTGCCCTTTAAGATGCATAAATGTGCCCAACAAGCTAAAATGAAAATGGCCTTGCTCTCATGATATCTTGCTTCCAGCCCAGCAAGCATAACTGTCTACATCACATGAAAGGTATTACATTCGTTGTACAGAACCATTATGGTTTGAATGTAAACTTGAGGATTTTTTTTTTATTACACTCTGGCTGCCGGAATCAAGTGTGTATACAGTATATAGGACACAAGCCACCCTGCAGCAGGTGCGTTGAAACCAAGGTATAAAATTAGTCAAAGCAAATTTAAGTGGGCAAATATTAAAACCTTGCATCATTAAGCCTCCATAAACTTTATAATTCCAGTTTTCATCTTGAACATACAGGCAGAGAAAGACAGCTGTAAGTAACATGCATGCAAGACTTGTTTAGTGCCGTATTTGTCTTGTCAAAATTTTCATCAGGTTGGAATGTGAATTGAGTTGTTGTGAATTCTACCTTGTATTCCCGATTGATTTTTTTCTTCATGGAACAGTTGGCAGATGAAATGTACATGGACAAAAATCATTATTTCATTGTGATGGATGAAGCCACTCCTAATAGAAAGAATAACGCTTTTCGATGTGAAATATTGACATTCTTTGACAACAACCTTGCCAATATTTAATAACGATTATGTATTCGTCTGTCAAGTAACTGTGCCAGCAATTGTTGTTCTGAAGTCCTTTATTTTTGAGTTGAAGTGTGCCAGCACAGCAGAAAATGAACATCCTTTGCTTGGAAAAACTTTAAAAAAGAGTGGAAAATATTGAATCACCATTGAAGAGAATGGAGGCATAATTACAGCTCACAGGAATTTTGTGTTTAGTAAGCACGAAAAGCAATCATGCAAACACTTGTGGCAGAGTTTCTGTATAACTTTAAAGACAGACAGTCATCACCCCAAAGTATATTTTTAGTGTAGGGGTATGAAAATTCTCAGTTGGTGACTGCTCCTTGATTGACATCAAAGTTTGAAAATTTGAAAGATGCAGAGTAGCTCACATTCCACACAAGGCAGAAAGAGTGTTTTTATTACATTTTATAGCCTTGTATGCTCACCAGGACATGGCCTTAAGCAATAAAGCAGGTTTATTCCTGCACAAGGAGTAGCTTAATTCATACAGTTATGGGAGGAGCTAGAAGTTGCATAGTTGGGAGAATTGGAACTGTGGGATGATGAAAATTCCCCTCTGAAGTACAGAAGAGGCCTGCATGCAGTAGCTGATTAGAATATTACAATGGATTCATTGGCACTAGGGTTAGGATTTTAAATGTTTTACCAACAATTCCAAGTCACACTGATTCTGTTTCCTTCCCTCCATGCATCTAGATTCCGTAATTTCCTGTCCCCACCCTCCATATCAAGCCTGTCACTGCCTGTAAGGCCTAGATGTTTGTAAGTCACTCTGATTGGTCGGTGGCATGTGCAAATTAGTGAGATGTAAGTGAATATGCACAGCAGAGTGGATGTACAGAGAGTAACACATGTAAATCCTTATGATAATTATATATATATTAAGTCATTGGAAAAAGTGAATAGGTTTGTGTCTAATGAATCAGCTCGTAGAATTATTACCCATGCATGGACATCTGAGGGGCTGCTTATGCAGTGGACTTTTGTATGTGGGAAGTGTTAAGACAATTGAAGTTGGCAGAGGATGTATTGGGAAACATAGATGAAGAACTAATTTATCCTTAAAAGTAATTCTCGTGGATCACTTCTACATCATTAACTTCCTGTGATGCTTACCTGTGCTGAATACTCATATCACCCAAACCTAAATAGAATCTTTCATTGATCCACAGAGTTTGTCAATTTCCACTCTCTATTAGCACTGGCAATGAATATTTATTGAGGATTAGCAGAGATGTACCCAAGCTGGCCGACCCCACAGGCCAACCTTGTCAGTTGAACCCATTTAACCTAGCCAAAAAAAAAAAAAAAATCCAGCTGCTACTATATACTTCACAAACTCTGAATCTGACCACTATAAGTCAATCTGACAGGAAACATATGTTCCTCCCCCGTAGCCCCCTCCTCAAGACAATTGTGCCTGACTGCCTGGCATGCCTAAAATCCTAGGTACATCCCTGGATTAGTAATGTAGTACTACCTTAAAGTCATGTCCATGATTGTCTTAAAGCCTACAGTAATTGGTTCAGTAGTTCAAGTTATTGTATGGACAGTTAATACCTTAGTTAACGGTAAAGAGGAAGAATAAAGTCACCCAGATCTCTTTACAAACATCACCTTAATTTTGCAAATTTGTATTTCCCTTGTAAATACAGTGTCTCTTTAGATGATGTTGAATGTGTTTATATTGCATATAGAAGGTCTACCAGCTTATATTCCATGAAGTTAACAATTCAGTAGAGAAATATCAAAATATATAATAATGAAAATTACTGATTGAGAAGATTCATATGGTAAATTACTATAGGATCTACAGGAGTGTGCGGGAGGATTTTATGTGACATCAGTGCAAGTTTCTGATTACAAAGATTGCACTGATATTACTTGTAACCGTATATTGAATATTTCAGTTGTCAATATCAGTGGATACTGTCTGAGTTATATTATTTAAGGTATAAATGTACTTAACACAAAGCTGGAGGCACAAATGCACTACCATGAAATATTTCATTTTCATGAGGTCAAATTTTAGGACTTGTAGTCAAACATAACAAAGCAAAATGTTACTTTTTATGAAATATAGGTTTTGTGACATAATTGTTACAAATTTACAAGGATGCTGTTGACAGTCAAAACATCCAACAAACACTGAAGACATGTAATAAGTGTAAAATGATGCCAGTGAAAAATCTTTCTCAGTTTAGGATTATATACATTTGCCCTTTAATATCCTGGCATGCAACCTGTAATTATTCACTGAACTGGGAGGTATTAATAATTACTGGAAT
The DNA here is from genome assembly GCA_029531755.1 of Holothuria leucospilota. Taxonomy (NCBI): domain Eukaryota; kingdom Metazoa; phylum Echinodermata; class Holothuroidea; order Aspidochirotida; family Holothuriidae; genus Holothuria; species Holothuria leucospilota. Next base: position 17,781,098 of record CM055978.1, read on the forward strand.
AGCACCAAATTAAAGTGTGACTTGTCAACCTCATCTTTTAATTTTGGTTTGCTTGCATCTTGAGTGGAGTGATTAGTCCCTGCTGACAGTTTAAATTTGACTAAGTTAAATATATGGGCCTTTTACATGACTCCTACACCAGCCATAGAATGAGTCATTTCCCCCACAAAAAAAGCCTGTATTGACCGATACCTATAACCTCACAGGATCATGTGTTACAAACAAAAATCACAGGTTTCATGCATGAAAGCATGTGGCAAACCTGTGTATTTGAACCACTTTGGACTGAGGTATAACTTCTGTGTTTACATACATTTTCTTGTATTCAATTTTATGCTACTATGGTAATTTGTTTTGCCTCGGAATCTTTTGTTAACATAAGTTTTAATTGCTACGCTTTCAATGGCAAAGTGTAGCTTCAATTGGTTAATCTGTGTTAATGTGTAACAGTATACGCCTTTTCACATCAGGGTTTCCCCTGGCATTTTTTTTTCTTTTTGTGAGGTGGCCACCTCACAGTTTTTGGCCACCACCTCACAGATGCAAGAGATAAGCTGTGGCCAGCTCCTTGGTAATTTCAGCTAAAAGAAGATTCATGTCATGGCAAAATACTTGTGCTTTATACCTGGCTTGTCAAACACCCCTGAAAACCATTTTGAACAAAGTGACACAGCTTTTTGTAATGGTTTAAATGTACAGTCCCATGTAAGCACACAAATAATATATGGTCAGCTGCAGCCTGGTGCTGGATGGGCAAACAAATCTGCTATTTTTTTAGGATTATAACCACTTTGAGGGTTTATGAGCCTTGTAAGTCACCAATGTGTGTGAATTAATGAACATGGTATCTAAGGATGAAACCAGCCAGTGTATGATAACTGTTGTTAATGTAATGCTCGAGTCTTCTTTGGCAAATTTATCTGCAGCTGTGGATTCCTCTGCTTGCAATTGCTGTACCTCCAATTTCTGTCAGACAGATTTTAAATTCTTTATTCAAGGCCTTTTTTCATTTCATTTCAGAAGATTCTATCTTTTCTTAGTTTTAGTAAAAGTGAACTAAAATCAAGCTGTTTTCAACAAATCAGATATATTGGGTCTCAGTCCATTTGTAAAAGATCATAAAACACTAGACATATAGAGTACTGCTGTTATTGCAAAAATAAAATACAGTTGATGATGGTTCAAGAAGGTATTCTCAAGTGTGGCTGTATCAATCAAGATTGCACATTAAATACAGAAAGACTTTTTTAATGGGGAATATCATATGCCCTTGCAGATGTGTAAGTTAAGTGGCTGTTATAACTATGTTATAAAAAGTGAGTTTGTGTAATCTGATCAAGCTATACTTAATGAACTTGTTGGAGGTCTAAAAGCCTTCTTGTCACCAGATGGTGATCATGAAAAAGATCTCGAGAGAATTTATACATGTTGTGTAGATAATGTAATGAAAAGCTTTTGCCTTCATAATGGAGGGTAAAACAAGTACTGTGATGACATGGTTATGCTTGCAAAACCAACACACTTTAAAACAAGTTACCCATCACTTTGTCAAATGAGGTGTATACTACATGAAATGCAAAATACATTGGTGCCATCCAGTTCAGAGATCAGTGTACAAAAACACATGAATGGTGATGGGGGTTAGTACCCGCTTGCATTTAAACCATTCCCAGAATGCCTGTTGCCTCCAAGTGCAGCTAAAATGGCTCCCAGAAAGACATGCATGGAGGAGGACCAAAAAATTACCAAATCTCAGTTCTGAAAATTGCCATTCTCCCCTCCTAAAAACCCCTTTTATCCTTTTCTTGGAGGGAATTTTTCAAGTTCCCAAAGCTTTTAAAAGTAGGCCTTTAAAAAGAAATAAGAATTTGCAGCTTGGTAAAGATTATCAATTGGAAAGTTGTGTGATATTCACTTTCAGCTATAGAATACTATTGCAGAAACTGTCGAAAGAGAACTTTATTTAGAAGGGATCCTCCAGCAGTGCTGCTATAATTTCAGTGAAATGTTGAGATTCTTACCAAAAGCTTGTTTGATTGGTTGCCAAGGAACAGATTTTATGAGATTGTAAGTACCCACATGCAATTAACTGCAGCTGTAAAGGTTAGTATCTGCTGATATTTCTACTGTCTGTACTGTCCACCATCAAGCAGGAAGTAGTGTCTTTTGCATGTGTCATTGTACATCGTCTTGTAATAACGTACCACAGTGGTACATAATTTACATAGCACGTACAGATGGCGTTTAATAACACACGTATGTGCAATCATGAACCTGAAGCTGGTTGTTTTTCTACGTACATCAGTGCATGGTCAACTATAGCTCACGTATGCCCAGATACCAACCTTTACAGCTGCAGTTAATCGCATGTTGAGAGTACTCTCAGTTATATAGTACATTTGTGTTTGAAGAAAGCTGCATACAGTGAGCAGTATAAATGAAAAAATTGGGTTGAGATACTGAAACCTTGCTGTGTAAAATGCTGTTGTTGCTGTTTTTTTCTTTAAAGGGAGCTGAAGCACAACTTAAGAAACAGGATGACAATTCTTAGTGTGCATTATATTGTCTCCAGTAAAATATAAATTGTAATTGTGATAAATAATGAGTGCTTTGTTTTGTTTTACTAAATTTTTTTTATGATATGGCTTCAAATATTGCTGAAATTGGTTAATGTGCATTGTATCCATTTTAATGTTCTACAATGCACCTAGCAGGTTAATACATAAAAATTGACCAGAGATGCATCAAACAATAAACAAAAAAAAACTTAAAAGATTATTTTATCTCTTTTCTCTTATTTTTTAACAGGAAAAGTTACTACGGAAACTTGACAAATATGATCTGTCTGAACCAGTTTTATGCAAAGAAGATGAGGTTGGTACTACGGTCTTTACTATGGCACCATAAAATAGGAAAGCTGCAGCTGCCTCAGTAAAGCTGCAGTAAATAATTGCTGAGCTTTGATGCTGTATATACTTTACAATAGCAAGATTGGTATGTAATGTGTGAAGCAACATTAAAGCATGGCAGCCATGTGCTGCAACTTTGCTGAGGCAGCTACAGCTTTGCAATGGCAGCTGCAGCCTTGCTGAGGGAGCTGCAGCTTTGCTGAGGCAGCTGAAGCCTGAGGTTTTGATGTGTTACCATATACCAGGGGCAGAGACTTTATTATATCTTTGATCAAGTGCTATAGTTCCCAGTAATCTTTAAGCCCCTCCTTTGTTCATGCAACAAATATTTGTTTGTAGTTGGTGCATTTTGAATGTGTGTTAGTGGGTAATTAAATTTTTCCCTTCCTCAGTTCAGATAGGGCCACTACCGTGACTGTCTGAATGAGAAAGTAGACATGTGCTTTTGCGTAGTGTCTTGTCCTATTGAGAAAATAATGTGGGGCATATTGGTTAAATATTAATTTATAATTAATAGTATAGGGTTTACTTTAAATTTTATCACTTATAGACTTTGAAATCAGTGCAGCACCAAGTCCTAAAGCTGACTTCATTTCTGCACCAAAATCCACTTCCCCTTTCATTGTAATATCATTGGTTTTAACACTGTCTCATGGTATTAACTTTAATACAAGAAGGATTGCTGCCTGCCTGCTTTTCATCAAATGAGTTTTGTTGTATCAACGACACCACCGTGACAGTTCCAACGTTCCATTTACAGTTTTTTTTTGTCTCTTCTGTGTAATTTCTTAAAATCTTTCAGAGGTGTGAAACCAAATTTATCATCTAATTGTTTTACACACATGGCCAGCCATGAAAGTTTCGTTCCTTCATGTTTAATGCAAAGACAAGGCAGTTTGTGAATCGTGCTACTTGGATGCCACTGTTGAGCAGGCTGTTTCAGTTGTCATTCTCGTCTTTCACAAGCAGGGCTTGTCCTCCTTGTTGAGATCTACAACGAGCCTTGTTTGCCATATTATGGTAACAATCAATCCCGGGCAGATGCCCTTTATTTGCTGATGCTCTCCAAAACCACTCAGAGGTATTGAAAAACAAATAAAACTCTGTTGGATAGGCTCTTTCAGTGGACAATAAAAAAAAAGGCGAGATCGAAGCATTCCCACATACCGAGCTTGAAAGTGAAGCTGATCTTGTACTTAATACGGATGCATTAGTTATGGTGGTTACAGTGCAAATTGTGGTTGGTTGCTAATGCATTCATATATTTACTGAAGACAAAAATCTCTTACACTGATAACCTGGGGCATAGTTTATTGATTGGGTCGGCTGTGGAGAGAGAAAAATGCGGCCAACGTAGCAAGTAATGGTTACATTGTGTAATGTATTGGTAATAATTGACATTACTGAGGGATAAGTCAGGAAAAACGGCAGGGCAGTGTACATAATAACAATTTGATGGGTCACAGTCACAACCGCCAAGAAACAACTTACAATATTGATTTCACAAAGGGACAATTTTGTTGGTTTTTTGCTTGCAGATGTACACTCTAAAATTACCGTTTTTCATCACGGTGGAAGCACAGAGATTGTTTTGCATAAGCTGAGATCAAAGTAATTTTGCTATAGCAGCAAAGGAAAATTAGAATTTCTTTCCTTTTACTAGGGTGCTGTATTGCATGTAGTATGTGTATACATGTAAAGAGAGGATTTTTTTTTTGTATCTTTGCAGCACATGGCACCGAAGCTTTTACACCTACTAATTTAAATGTGCAATGTTAACTGATTTGTGCAGACTGATAAAATGCTGTATTAGCAGAGATTAATGAAATTTGTGCAGAAATACAATTATTTTTCTCATAACAATAAATATTATCCTAAGTTTCTAACATTTTAACAATCAGGACATTAAAAATTTTCATTTCAGAGAGCAATTGATCCCTCTCATCTAGAAAATATGAAGTGTCAATTTTCTCCATACTCTCACCCCTGACATGGTTTACAGCCAGGAAATGGCTTAATTGTTTGGAGTGCTGTCACTTTAAGTAACACTGAAATCAATTTTAGTTAAATGTACAATCTGAATTCTTTCAAAGGACAAGAGAATATTTTTGTACTAAATCACTCCGTTTTACTGTAATTTGATAATTTACTTATATTTCATATGTTCCTTAGTGTTAGGTCTCATCTTGTCAGAAATCATGTCAAATTGCACAGCAGATCTCTGCAAACACATAAAGTGCAATTTTTGCAAATGTATAACTGTAGATGGATATTTTGAGAGAGAAATCACTGCTCAGCAAAATTTGAACACTATAAACTATCCTTTGCCACCTAGAAATTGTCTTTTTCATCCCAAGCGGGAATATTTCCAGCAATATACCTACACCATAAGCATGCACCAATTCAGCTGCCCCTTGGGAATCCTTTTGTATTTACATTTTGTGCAATATTAATAAATCTGTCCCAGTATTATGTATGCATTTTGAATCATAATTTTCTATCCAACAAAGCCCATCAAGCTGAAAATATGTCTTTCCCATGCAACCTCCAGTGTTGTTTAGAGGCCTGCATATAATCAGCTAGGTACCCAAATGATGAGCGTCAAACTTGAGTGACTTCATATTTTGGCCGTATGTACCAGGATGCTTCAGTGGTTTCCTAATTAAAATGTCTTTTGGGAAATCACTGGGTCAGGATGCATATATAAATACTTGAATCTGGTGTTTGAGAAATTAAAGGCAGTAGGCAGTCACCCCAAACAGAGTGAGTGTATCCTGTCACTCTAGTTCATGAATGGCCAATTTTGATCATGTGACAATATTTTTGTTAGTGAATTGTGGAATTCAAGGAGAATTTCGCCTTGCTTTACCTACTGTTTGTAATAGTTACGCTCAAAACGTCTTCAGAGGTGCCTGTAATGCAATAAAAGGGGATTTGCCAGAGTTTGCTCATTTTTCAAAGAAAATTTTGGGGTGACTGCCTATTGCCTTTAAATACAACATACTGTGTACTGTGAACTATATCCCCTTGGGCATGCTATCTGCTGTAGCAAGGTAGCAACCATATAGCTAGGCTAGTGAAGCATAATAGTATTGGGTCTGTCCACAGTGGGCTGTTATGTGTCATCTACAGAACTCCAGTCAGTGACGCTTATATGTACACATTGTCCCCCATATAAATTTGCTCAAAGAAGTAAGCATGCAGTTTCTTTACCTTTATATTTTAGATTCCTTGGCTGTAGGCAAAATGAAGCTACACGATGGTGATGTTGTGTGTACGTGTGCATGCATTTTTGTGTATATGGGACTCTTTGGTTGCAAACATGATATCTCAAGAATGAGGGTCAAAGGTTATTTGGGGTAACCAGATTTCAAATTGTAGTAAACTTGAAAATTGCTGGTAAACAATATCTCAAGAAGGGAAACTTCGATGTTATACTTGGCATATCAATATCCCATAAATTAGAATTATGATCCCTTGATTTTGGTGAAGGTAAACAGTCATTTGGGATCACAAGAGGTCAAATAAGGGAATTAAATCTTGAAAATTGCAGGTATAAACTGAGTATCTCAAGGTTAATTTTCATAAACATGGAGCATTTCGTACTTGGCATGTGGATACTTCATATTGACCAGATGATATTGCTTTTGGTATAGGTCAGAGATAATTTGGGGTCATCAATGGTCAGACTGAAAAATTTGTAAGCACATTATCACAGGGAGGGAAACATCAATGAATCGCATTCTTAGTATGTGACATCCGAGTCCCCATGTAAAGGAGAAGAATTCTAATGTCTTTGGTGAAGTCAAAGTTCATTTGGGGTGCACCAGAGGTCAAAATGTGAAAAAGAAGGAAAATTGTTTAAAAACACCGTATCTCAAGAAGCGTAATCATACCGACCTCATACTTGGCATGTGGATACTTCATAATAAGTAGATGGCCCCTATGGATTAAATAGGAAGTCAAAGGTCATTGGGGTCAGCAGAGCTAGTTAAATGGTGTAAAGCTTGAGAAGTGGTGGTAAACATGTTTCAAGGTAACTTGATAAGGAAGCTTGTGGGATCCCACACTTTGCATGTAGATCTATTTTACCTTATTCAGTAGATGACCATACCATATTTGGTGTAGGTCAAAGGTCATTTGAGATCACCCGAAGTCAGAACTGAAAAATTTGTTCATTTGGGGTCATATTAAGAGGTCAAATGGTAGAAACGTTTAAAGCTGCTCTTAAACACGATATCCCAAGATGTATATCAGCTAGCTGGTGAGGGGACCTCGTTAATGGCATTTAAATGCTTCATGTTTAGTACTGTAGATAATCCCTATCTCATTTTGGAGGTAAAAGGTCATTTGGGACCACTGGAAGTCAAACTATGAAAACCTTGTAATAATGATATCTCAAGCCCCATCTTCATGATCATACATTTGTTCAAAACTCCATTACACATCTGTACTATGACGATGTTCACGAACAGATCATGTAGACATAGGCTTCCAAATGAAGCTGAACAGCATCACATGTATGATGGTGTTCAAATTTTTAGCTGCATGTTTCGATCATCTTTCCCACAAAGGTTCAAAACATTTGAAAATGTTGGTTGTGTTCTTTTCATTTGCTCAGTATGTATGGTCCTAGTAAGACCAGGCCCGTAGTCAAGGGGGGGGGGGGCCCAAGCCCCCCTTGGAAAATTTTTCGCCCCATCTAGAAGATCAAAAATTAGCATTGCCGTAATGCATTTTAGTATGTTTCGCCCCCTCTGGAAAATTTTTTGCCCCCCCCCGAAGCTTTTTTGCCCCCCTTCATCACCTTGTCTGACTACGGGCCTGAGTAAGAGAAATCATTGCCTAAACTTACATATTATTTGATGATGGGATATTACTGAAGCAAAAATCAACTCAATTCAAATAATCTACCCAAGCTTGTAACATTAGCCACATTAAAATTTAATGGGGATTATTATTTTTTTTTTTCAATTTGTGGAGTAGAGCATTTAATGCTCTACTGCACAAATTGGTTCTGAAATGTAACCACCAGTTACCTTCCATAGAGACAAATTGAGCACAAAAGTACATAATGCAGAATGAGCTATGCATAACTGGTACAGTTGTACAGTATCATGTGTCTGCAATCATAGTGTCTGGTTCAATTATGTGCACTCAAGGGTAAATCCTACTACTGGCAATACTTTTGGAATTTTGTGTCAAATTTGGAGTGTCAAATTGTTACTCCTTTGGTGAATTTGAGGACTTTTCCTCAATAGGCTGGATTGGTCATCATGTTTGTGATGCTTTGGTCATCAGCAGTGATATTCACACTTTCGTCGTGGGGGGTTCTGCACCGACCCGACTTTTACCTGATGCAACTCACTCCAACTGTTCGTTGTGGCTGGACTTCTTGGTCAAATTCAAACCACAGAATGATCATGTTATCAGTCTCATTGCAGTAGGAAAATCTCAGACTTTTCCAGGAATTTATATTGAATTTTTAGATGTATAAACAGTGTGGTATGTCAGCACTTAGCTTGGGTGGAAGTTAAGTGGAACTATCACATCTTGTTTGTGACTAGTGAGTCGATCAGATCAAACAAAACTGGAAGTCATTTGACTTTAACCATTATTGATGCCATCATTATTATAGTTTTAGTTATATGAATATTCAGTGAATAGATTCAGTTGAGCTGCACCCTGATTGATGTTCATTCAAGTGTGTGAGAGATATATAAAGTCCACATCGGTAATCATGCAAATCGACAAACATTCCTCTCTTTCAAGTTGATTGATTTGAAAAATTTTGAAATCATGACACCTGCCTCTAGTGTAATTATGATGTCCAGCTAACATAGACAATGACACCATCATGCTCATTTCCTGTCAAGGTAACATTCATAACTGGATTATAAACATAATACTTTTATTTGGTACGACTTTGCCGCAAATCAAGGTTGGGCAGCTGCAGGGATTAGGTTTACAGCCTACTGTAGTCTCTGTACTATTAATACTACCTACAGTATCTGCTCTCAGTAGAGCATTTTAAAAAGTATCATTAAAAAGATCTGTCTTTTGAGTCCTCAGAATTCAGGGACCATGCAAGCATTTGAAGGAAAGAAATGGTGAATTTTAAACATCTAGTATGGTAAGAAAGATGAAGCCATTGATAATTCTTCAGTCCATTGGGAAAAATTCAATTCCACACTTTCATGTCGAAGGTTCATGTTTAGAAAGAGTCACTGGAGGGAAAATTCAATGTTGGCCTAATTCACAAATCTGAATTCAATGAATTCATGGCGATGACTGAAGAGACATTTGAAGCTACTTTATAAAACACCTGCCAGCTAGAACCGGGGAGAAGCAGCTCCTGAAAATCACTTCCGAATAAAAGAACTAAAGAAAACAAAACAGGAAAGGTTGAACTTGAATCAAGCCTGATGACGTTTCACTGACTTGTAAAGATTGCAGATTTAGCCTCAGGTTTACAGATCACCAAGGGCAACATTTTGAAGAACAGTTTCTTTTTGCATGAAAAGATCAGAAAAACCCTTTGACATTTCTGCAGGCATGAGATAATTTGAAGGGATTCTTTTTTTTTTTTTTTCGGTTCTCTATGTAGAGAGATTGAAGCATGTAGAAACATTGTTTGCAGCAATATGCAGTGAAAGTATGTGTGAAATTAATCTTCTTGCTACCCTGACCTAGTCTTTATATTCTGGTTTCAAATTTTCCTTGCTTTGGGAGTGAGGCAGTGTTGTTAACTTGTTTAATTGTGCCATGTGATTTCTTTGGGGATTTTTTTGTGCCATTCACCAGTCACTATGGAAACCATGCATATCCCACAATAAAAATGTGTGCTGTATGATTAGTACATGGCATTAGCCATAACATGTGACTAGGAATGTGAGCTACACCTAGTTGCATGCGCATTTCATGTCAGTCTTACACTCACAATAAAAAAGCAATGAATTTATGATGGCTGTGGCAGCATAATTTAATGTCCTTTTTGTAAATTTTATGTCAGTCCTGGAATTAAGAAATGAAACCATAGCCATCATTATTTGTCGTAACTATTGAAGCTCAAATATGCATGCATAACTGAATTAATTCTCACTTAAATCTTTTTCCACACCCCTTTTAATATTGAAAGCTCACACTCTATTCATGATTAGTGAATGAGCCAGAGTGCACAATGAAACGGGACTGTCAATAAAACAGCAAACTAAATTTGGCCACATGTAGCAACTATCCTGCAGTAATTGGAAAGATTCCACGTAGTTTAGTTTGTTAATCATTTTTTAATATTTGATTGCACATGGAGTTGCCCCTCCAAGGAATTATAAGGCTTGAGGAGAAAGATAATTGCAGACTTTAATGATAGCAAGTCATGATGGGAACTGAGAGTATTGACAACCAGCGCCATGCCAAGATGTAACACCTGTTATAGCGTATATACGTATACATGTGTGTATGTACTTTTGACTAGTTGAAATTTTTGTTCCCAGTTCCCATGATCCTTTCTTGCAATCATCAAAGTCTGCTGTTGCTTTTAAACCTCTTTCCTGATAACCTTACCCTGCTGGTTGTACTATTAAAGCCTGAGTCTGCAGACCCACTGCTGAAATCTACTGATGATGCAAGCAGAGTGTCATCAGGTCAAAGGTCATTTTTTGACACATGTGGGAAAATTAGTTGTACAGTACCCTACAAGTGCTTTTTTATAGTGCATTTTATTATAGTGAGTCATAAGAGAATCTCTTCTCTTTAATAAAGACCTAGCTAGTACATCAAGATGGACGACCATGGCAAATGCACAATTTTTAGTCAAAAATAGTAATTTAAGTTACCGTGCTTTCTTGAAATAGTCTATTGCTGTCTGGCATGTTTACTGTAAACACATCATGGATGTTTTCACCAAGACTAAAATAATTTTTCTAGCTGTTACAATGTTCATTTTAATGCTAATTTATTTAAAGAGTTCAATTTTAGGAAATGTATCTAGGGCAGTTATATTGCCCTTTAAGCTTACAAGGGTTTTTGCTATCACTCCCTTTTGCAACTTGCAATTATCCAGTATGTACCTAGCTACTGTGCTTTATAGTATTTTTACTAAAGAGCAAAAGGTTTTTGTTTAAAGAAATATCTCTTATTCCTCACAATTAAATTTTATTTCTTTGATCATGCATGATGACTTAATACCTGGATAGTACCCAATTTATGTACTTTTGTGTGTGTGTCTTTTTATATTTTTATATAATTTCTCAGGAGGGAATTGTCAGGTCATAATGAAGTCATCCTGAGGGCCTAAATTTGGTTGTCCATATGGAAGAAGAAAATTAAATTGGGGATGAAGGATTATTCTGCTAATTCCCTGCCCCCTTAGGCTGTTCTCACACAGTCCTAGCTGTAGTCTCAAGTTTTAATACATTCTATATTTCTCTTTCAAAACAGTTTTCTCTGGCATCACTTAGTGGGTCAGGTACAAAGAAACCCACTTTTGTCATTCAAACATCCTTAATGTTATTTAAGTGCAGCCTTTAAATGTTAATATTGCTACCTCTCAGCTTATCCCCCCACCCCCCTTCAATATTTTTCAGTGTTGCTTATAGGCTTGAGACTTGAAACATACTTACTGAAATCTACATGATATTTTTGGCTTAAATGTCTGTGTACATAAAATGTCAGGTTTGCCTATTTCATATAAGAAGCATCAAAAATGTTAAATGATATTCGCAATTTCCATTAAAATACATAACATGTATTGACCATTTTAAAAGAAAATTACTGTTATGGACTTACATCATGAATAAACATGAGCTACATTTGTAAATTGTGTTGTACTAGTAAGGAGGACTCATAAGATGTGACCTATTTTATCCTTTGTTTGTTTAACCTTCATCCATGGAAAGTTGTAATGTTGGCATAATGTCCAGAGGGGTTTATTTTGGATATAGCTATTGACCACTTTAAGGGTGCATTTACACTTGATCCGGATCTGATCGCCCTATGTTATCAGCATATCGAATTACGTGTATGGCTTGATCCTGGTGCATTTACACTTGTCTCGTACTCTGATCCACCTCCCTGCATAATGAGTGTTTTTGCAGAAGTGACCTCCAAATAATTTACGTTGAATTACCGTTGATCTCGGGTCACCGTTGATCCGGGGAGCGTTTACACTACAAGTTTTGATCGCCTGCGCGGGGTCTGATCCTCCCCTCTTACCAGGATCAAAATAGGGCAATCAGATCCGGATCTGATCTGCGTTTACACTACAAATTTGATCTCGAGCAGTGGATCTGACCCCGCGCAGGCGATCAGATCCGGATCTAGTGGTGTAAATGCACCCTAAAAATGTCCACATGATTAAACATGAAACCAGAAACTAGCTTGCAAGTAATTAACGATACTTTATAAAGCATTATCAAAAGATATTCATACCCTGTGCAATACTCCACATCACAAGATTGCATAGCCTCAAAAGAGAAATCTCAGAAACGGTTAAGCTTTGAAAGGTATATCTCAGAACTTGAATGGTAAAAAATACTGAAATCATTCCAACAGATTTCTATCATTCTTTAATACAACAGCTGTTTTGATTACATGTCTATAGACCTTTTAAAAGCCCTGTGGGAATTTTACCCACTCAAGAAAAACACTCAACTGATCTTGACAGCTACTGACAGTACCTGACCGTAGCATTTTATCAACAATATGCGAGAAAATTTATTTTGTTCTCTTTTCATGTACAGTATGTGTGGCCTTGATCTTCATTATCTTCTTGGTGGAAATACTGTTGAATTTATTCATAAGTGGCTTTGAAGTACCCCATGCATTAATTTCTTAAAGTGAACTTATCTCATCAGAGATCAGCTTTTTTAAATAATACAAGAATAATCTATTGTTGCGATTGACCAGAGGTTGAACTTTTCAACAGACACTTAAAAATTTAAAAATGCTGCTTTGTAACAACTTCAAGATTCCGTAGGGATGAAGCTAGAGGCTCATCAAAACTTCTAAGAGTTTGGACTGATTGAAGATTTATCCAGAGGGACTTGCAAATTACCAACCGCTAATAAAATCATTCTAGTCTTGAATAACTGAAATTGACACGAAAATCACAAAATGCCCGAGACGGAAAAGTCTGTGAGTAACTTTCTCAGAAAGTTGAAGGACATATTGGTAAGAGGAGAGAAAAATACAGTGGTACATCTCTCGAAGCTTTTCAATGTCAACTAGCCTGTTGGGTAACTGACAAACTTATTAGCTTGAAAGTTGATCGAGCTATTGTCATGGCAATTCGTCTGTCTGTCTGCCGCTCAACAATGCATAAAAGGCTGCTGTCTGCAGGTTCTTTGACTTTTTCTAGTCAAACTTGTGAAGGTGATAACACATATCAAGGGCTTGGAAACTGTGGTGACAGGAAGTAGGTAAAGGTCATTTGAGGTCAGAGAGTGGCCACTACAAACAGTGAAATCACACAAAAGCCTTTCAGTTGACTCCTAGGGTTTGTGTTTGAATTTTATCAAAGTTGGCCAGTGTTCAGTAGGTAATGGTTCATTTAAGTTGTACTTTCGAGGTTGGTCAAAGTTCATTTGATGTCAAAGAGAGGTCAAACAGTGGAAACACACAAAAGCTTTCAACTCATAGGGTTTTGTGTCTGAATCTTATTAAAGTTATCCAGAATTTTCAGTAGATGATAGGTCATCAAAGTTGTTTGGAAGTAGAGTAGGTCAAAGGTCATTTAGGGTCATAGAAAGGTCAAAAAGTGGAAGCACACAAAAGCCTTCAACTCCTATGGGTTTTGTATAAATTTTATCAAATTTGGCCAGTGTTCAGTAGATAATGGGTCATGAATGTTGCACTTTTAAAGTAGGTCAAAGGTTATTTGGGGTCAGAGAGGTCAAACTGTGGAATCATGCAAAAGACTTCAATTCCTATAGGGGTTGCGTATAAATCTCATCAAATTTCAGGGTTAATCCCCTGGGTGTTAGAGAGTGTGAAGTGGTATTAGTCCATGGGGGTAATACGGTACCAGCTTTGGAGGGAGAACTGTCAATACTTCTATAGCTAGTACAGTAGAGGTGGTAACTATAGGGAATTTCTGTGAGGTGGTGGCGAAAAATTTGAGGTGGCCGCCTCACAAAAAGAATACCAGGGGAAACCCTGAATTTGGCCAGTGTGTTCAGTAGAGATGATGGGTGATGAAGCATAATACTTTTGAAGTTACAGCATATTTATGTACCTTTGGATAGACACATAGTATTGTGTGCAATTTACCCATAATTCTTGCACAGACGTACACAGTAAGGCAAATTTGTGTGTAAAATGTAACCATTACATTAAGTAAAAGCGCAATTCAAAATTTTTGTAAATAATGCCCAATAAACAAATTGATGCAGCAATTAACATGTATAGCATTCAGCAAAATTTTGTATATGACACCTTTGGACAACACACAACTATTGATGTGGGTCCAAAGATGAAACACGCATATGGGCAGAAAAAATGGGGAGCTGGGAAGCTCCTTCTGGAGAGTTGTTTGAGAATTTTAGTATTTTGAGGGAATTTTTGCAATTTTAGGGACATTTTACTTGACTCTTTTGTATTTCGAATTGTGCAAAATTGGGGAAAATTTGACTTTCTTCATCAGAAAACATGCATGCGATTTTGTCAGCATTACAGCAATCGATCCTGTTGCAAATTGCATACATTGATGAAAGTATCTGTGAGGTATTTGATGGAAGACAGGGCCCTTTATAATAGTGAGAAAGGTATTGCTTTTTTTGTTTGTTAATTATTCTGGCTCTAAGTCATATGCTTAGTGCAGTGTATCATACATAGTACAATTGCACTCATAAGAAATTGGATGGACATGAGTGTAACCTTGCAGTTAAGTTACAAAAAAGTACCATAACCTTTCATACCAGGTTAGGCTGCATTTTGTTAAAGGGAGTTACTGACAAGCTACTACAGGTGGTACAGCACTAATTAAGATACCATGTTCTGTTCTTAGTGTGTTTTTACTCTTACTAGAACACATATATACCTCTTTTGTACTAACTTAACCAGCGAGTTTTGATTAAATGTCATGCTTATTGACAACTTTCAGCACTATAAAAAAATTTAACCGTAGCATTTCATGATTGTAATTCTCAGATATGAAGCATTATAGGCCTGTACTATTTAATTGGTACTTGTTGGGTGCATATATAGTTGTTGCAGAGTAATGTGTCATAGCTTTTGCAAATTAAAATTATCTGAACAACATTTTATAGGCCAGTGCAAAAAGATTGTAAAAAATTTGTAAGGAAAACATTTTATATTCATATATTCACTGTTAAGCAGGCTATATTTTAGTTTACTTGCTATTTCTAACTTTTCTCATGTATCAGTTGTACAAGACATGCATATTTGTGAGAGTGTATTTGATCCAAATATGATGCAAAATAAATTGCATGAAAGTTTTCCCTTACAAAAAACTAGAAATCATTTTTTTTCAAGTCCATATTTTTTCTAAAGAAAGAGCAAAGTTTGGTAGTTGTTATGAACAGTTAGCAATTGGTCAGCCCTACCAAAGCTAGCTGTGATATTCTTTTCATAAGGTGTCACATAACCCTACTAAACCTTACACAATCAAGAATGGAAGTTACCATGTAACACAAACATTGCACTGTACCTGAGTCTTTTGTTCATCACAAGTCTTGGAATTTCATACTCTTCAATACTACAGTATATCACTAAAAGTTCATTCCTGATAGGAAACAGTGAAAAGGATATTGGAAATTTTTTGAGTTAAGTTTTTGCCATCAAGGCAGCCAAATATTGCAAATTTACTCACCAAATAGCTGTCGCAACCATCAGTCTGGGAGATTCCCCAGTTTCTTAGAAAACCAAAGTGTGAACTGCAAGTACAGTATTAAGCTTTGTCTATAGTCATGGAATGCTGTCAATATGGGATGGATGCTTCCATGAAACTATTATTTTTCTAAAAAATTGCAAAAGTCTTCGTTTTGGCCTAGTTAATTTTAATTTCAAAATCCTTCTTTTCTCCTATTTTGAGAATTTTGATCATACTTTTATCCACCTTTTTCACCCGGGTCCACCTACTATTTGTTGAGCCCTGCAAATAATCACAAGGAATTTTTGGGAGGTTTACCAGTTAAATAAGAACTAACCCATGTTTTCTTTTCTTTTTCATTAGTGTGTCGTCTGTATGAACCATAGAGCCACGATCTGTACATTCCCTTGTGGACACAGAGTCGTTTGCAGAAAGTGCTTCGTTAGAACCATACAAATAGCGCTCAGCCAGAGACTGCTTCCACTACGATGTGTCCTCTGCCGGGCTAAGATTGTTCAACTATCTCAAGATGAGAAGGCAGTTCTTTCACCTCCATCAGCTATCTCTTTAGCTGATGATAACTTGTAACTGTTTTATCCTGATTATCTTCATTTTGCCAAACATGGAAAACTTCAAAAATTGGTGTATAAGTTGAAAAGTGGCCTAAAATTTTATTGTTGAGAGTTGTTTATTTGTCCTTTAACAAGGGATTGTGTTTTGCCTGGTGCATACCCAATTGTTCTGTATAATGTTTTATTTTTTTAAATCATACAGGTTTATTTTCCTCCTGGATTGAAATATGTCCCCAGCATAATTAACACTTAAAGTAGCTCTTGCATCACCCCAAATTCATTTCGTAATCTCCAGGTATTTGAAATAATTATTGGTGATTACACTTTAATTAGCATATGTACAAATCAGTGAAATGTGGGATGTACCATGATAGTGTAGACTCCAGTACACACAGTAGTGTGCTCAACAGAAAATGGCCTTGGAAAACTAAACTAGGGGCAGTCTTTGGCTGTTGTCTGGAGTTGTCAAAGAATATTAGGCTATATTTTAAAGTGGAGGGACTAGAAACAAACTTAAAAGAATTTTAAATGTCAGGGAAAAGGAAATTGGGCCCAGCTGCTATTAAGGTTTTTGTGTGCTAGTGAGTAAAATCAGGCTGGTTCTTTTTTGGATAAACATCACTTGCTATAATAACTAATGCAAAAGAGAAGACATAGTGGCTCGCTGAGGCCAGCGAGCATGTCAGTGCCCCCCCCCCCCCCAAGTATTATGACCCAAAGTAATTATAATGAATTATTATTCTAAATGCACAAGAACACTAAGGAGAAGTAAATCAGTTCCTCCTAACCTTGTCTGGCAGGGACATGCCACTTCTAAGTCCCATCAATGTGCATAGTCACATCACTGGTAACAAGACATTCTTTTGAAATTAAGTGCTGCCTCTTAAAGATATTTCCTGTAAGTGTACATATATTCTCAACATGGTTTACAATAAAGGATATTCTGATCCTTTCCTTCCTTTTTTCAGTCCATTATCATTTCACACCCATCTGACATGGTTTGTTCCTGTGTTTTCATCACTCTTTAACCCCTATTAATGATTGTCAATATATTGCTGGATAGTTGTTAAGTGCATGATGTGCTGGTTTCAACCCCCTCCCCCATCTGCCCTTCCACCCTTCCCTCATCTGCCCTTGCACCTTCTCCATCTGTCCTTCCCGCAGACGTACAGTAGTTTGTATGCTGCCTCTTAAGCTTAATCCAAATCAACAATGATTTAGAAAAAAATACCATACATGCAGGCAAGTGGCAGTTATGAGAAATATTTTCTGGCATAAGCTACACAAATGTCTGGTGAAATGCAATCTCATACCACCTCTTTGCTTTTAAAATTATTGAAAATGTGAGAAACAGCCCTTCTTCCCATTAAATTCACTAAAACTTTACCTTTTTACCAGATAATTTCTGTTCCACATGACATTTGCATATTAATTTAATTTTTAATTGGCAAATAATTTTTACAACTTTAACAAAAGAAAAACATGCTCTGTGCAACATTCCATGTTATCATTTTGCAAAGCTGATTATTTGTTTATTTGTTTTTATCAGTTTATCGTACCAATAAGACAGGATATTTAAATAATTTCAATGGATCTTTTATCAGGCATATTTTAACTATTTTAACCTTCAGCCTGTGAGACAGAGGTGTAATATGGCAGAGGGGGTTTGTGCCTAATATTAATTTTGTGTATTATTTGCTTTTTCTGGGAATTCTGGTATTGCTCTTCAAACTTTTTAAGCCAAGAAGGTTTTTCACAATTACTTCCTTAACAATGACTGAATTTTTGTACTTTTGGAAGGCTACGTTACTTGTCATGACTTGGTTATCTTGTGATAAGAATTAGTAAATGAAACAAATGAAATGATAAGAATCTTTTCGAAAAGGTTAATGCTTTGGGAGTCCCTTTGTGAAACAAGTGTTCTATATATGAGATTTCACCAAAGCTGTATGTTTAGTTTCATTACAGAATGTGCCATCACATAGTTTCACCAAATATATACCACGAATGTGCCCACTCCTCATAATGAGGAGATATGCTACCACATCCGTCACCCGCTTCCAATTCTCCACCCCAAAACAGCATTGTCTACAGATGTTGGTGTCTGTCAACACTATTGATGCAATATTAAGTATAACACTATCTTAGTGTTTCTTGTCTTCAGTCATTTTTGCATGAAAAGTAATGTTTATTAATCAAATGTGGACGAATATTAAATTTTGGTAAATAAAAAGATGTTAATTTCTTAAATGCACTTTCTCACTGTTTTGAAAACTTTTGTCAAGTGTATAGGCCTATCATCCAACGATTGTGTTCGCAGAATGAAGCAATTTGTAATGAAAAAAATTAGAAGAAAAAGCATGCAATAAACTCTTAAATTGTGGTAATAAAATCATGACCAGACGATTCCCCTCCCCCCCATGGGCAATTGCCATCCATACAACTTCCCCCGTGGGCAACTCCCTCTGGAGCAATTTCCACCCATGATAATAACCCCTTCGACAACTTGCCTTGCCACAAAATTTGATATTCTACAGGGTGGGAACTGAATGGGGGATATGTCCAGGCAGTAATTTTACAAGTTAGGCATTATCCTGTGGGAATTGACCGGGAAGCAATTACACAGGTGACAATAATTAGTGTTCCAGCACCCCCAGATAAAATTGCTTCATGACTTTACAAGAAGGTGTTTGGATAACTTTTTTTTTATTTTAGGTATCATTACCACTGGCATGGCCATGAGAGGCAACCCCCCCCCCCCACTCCTCTCTTTTGTCAAAAGTAAAGAACGCCTCTTCGATAATTTTCTTTTGGGCACTGACTTTCAAATTCTTAGAACTACAAACATGATTTTAGGAGACATGCTTTAAGCCAATGCATAAAAGGCATATACAGCAGGAGATACCATTTTCTGAAGCCCTCTTGCAGGTTCCAGAGGTTTTCCAGGACGGAGTCTTAATTAAATACCCCAAAGAAAAAACCCTATAGCACAAAAATTTCACCTAGGCCTATAGAAATCACATAAATTAGCCCACATGCACTCATAATGGGAGCATCTCCTCTCCTAGTCCTTGAAAAGGACCATGTACTACTTCAACCGTAAAACCTACTCCATACCATGTGGGGAGTAATTAACCAAAGTGTATGTAGGATACAACCACTCCCAGTCAGTAAAACATTGGTCTTAAATGTGCTTTTGGCTATCTCCTTTTCTTCTCATCAGACTGTTTCTGTGCACAATTTCATCACATAATTCAAGGATAGTGGCTACAGGTGGGGATACAAAGCCCTTCAAACGTTTGGTCGGGGACACCCCCCCCCCCAATAATTGGTCAACGGAGATGTCATGTTTCTTTGCTGAGGCAATGTACAAAGTATATTCGTATCCAGAGTAATTTCCTGGCGGAATGACAACTCAGTCGAGAACAAACTTTAAATCTGCAAACAGTTGTTTAATTCACTGTGGGAGATGCTACCATCAACAGTGCCACGAGGATTTCAGAAGTGGGGGATGGGGAGGGGCAAGTGGGGTTAGCAGAATTTTTTGAGGGGGTCAAAAGTGTTGGGTGCACATTGCTTTTGTAATGTTTACCATTGTACAGGAGTGAACTAGGGGAAAGAGGGGTCAGGGGGAAAGGCCTGGATGAGGGGAATCCCCCATCTCCCTTTTAGACAGCTCCACTATAGACCTACATACACATACGTAAATATATGTATATATACATATAGATTACATGTATGTAAATACCCGGTATATATATATATATATATATATATATATATATATATATATATATATATATATATATATATATATATATATATATATATATATATATATATATATATATATATATATATATATATATATATATATATATATATATATATATATATATATATATATATATATATATATATATATATATATATATATATATATATATATATATCAGTACAGTATAATGAGTTTAAATACATTCCACATTTTGACAATGTCCCCAGGAATTTCAGCCATGGCTTCCTTGGAACGTAGGCTACATCAAAACGAAACTTGCCTTGTCAACTAAACGAGGAAAGCAGAGAAAAACAGTTTATCATACGTTTGACATGGCAATTGTTTATTATATTAAAGAAGTTACTGCAGGGTAGCAACGCAAATTAAATCACACATCAGGCATTGATTGTCACTGTCTCTCTAAGCCCTCCACCTCCCTATTTCAATGTCGTATTTTCTCACAACTATTTTGGTGGTGAAACTGTTTCTAGGTTCATGAGTAGACTGGCTGCCCTACTTAGCAGCGTGGCTCCCATCAACACATCTGCGTGAAAGAATTAAAAATAGATTTGTAAGTGACGAAGTTAAAGATTCCTTTTTATAGAAGACTGTGATACAGAGTCAATACCTTTAGCATCTGAAAAAAGCATACATAATTTGCAAACGAAACTGAAATTGCTTCAAATCTCGGAGGAAAGAAGAAAGAGTTCCCAAACCACCCTACGCAGTGTCTATATAGCAAGTACCAAATCTGCCGAAAGCAAAATTGCTAGGGTCGTTAAATTCCAGTCCGTAAAACCGTTCACATATTTTGAGCATTGTCATGGTACCCGAGTTCATGTAGATCTAAAAAGTAATAAGTGTCAATTCATTATCAACTGAGTACTCCATCATCACACAAAGTTATGCATGAAACTCCGTTTCTTAATTGGAGTCAAAATACAGGAATAGAAAACAATGGTTCCGAGCACATGGTAACCGTGACAAAACAATCTGACATCAGGCTAAATCAGTAAATGGAAAGCTACCATGTATACGTCCAAAATTTGGGGGTTTTCTTGAAAAAAATTGGGATTTTTCTGCATAAATTGGGGTCATTTTGCTGAAGAAATTTCGGCGATCCTTGTTTTTTAATTGAAGAAAATTGAAGAATTTGGAGGTTTCATTGAAGAATCTGCCTTCCTTAAGATCATGTAAAGCGCCGGGCGAATGATCCCCGCGGGGGATGACATGCTTTATCGTACTCATTGAGGCTCCCCAACGAAATTTTAGAATTTTCCCGACGGGATGGGGGGGGGGGTGGAGGGGGGGGTAGCAAAGCTTTCTGGACGATTGGCAATGCCCCCTACCCCCTGCCCCCCCCCCACCTGGCGCCGCCTATCCTGAGTTGAATAAGGAGTTTTCTGATCCCAAACTCAGATTCAGGCCGCTATTCAATGACTAACGAATTAACGATGGCAAAGTACCCCGTCTCAAGAGTCGTGATCCACCAATTTTTTAGGGTTAGAGACCGCAAACGTACTGGACCACTTTCCATTTAGCATTTAGAGGGCTTGTGCAATTTGCCCGAAATTTTAAGCTCGTATGCCCAAAAAAAGGAAAATATATTTCGTCCGTCGGGGAGCGTGCCTCTCCCACCGCCTGACATACCCTAGCTCCATCCCTGACTAGGAATCGATCCGGATATGCTCCAACTGGACTCCGGCTCGGAGCCAATTCCAGCCGAGCAGGGGCGCAAATCTCTGTTTGAGGTTGGGAGGCCAAAATGCATGTAATGTACCCGTGAACATAGTGAAACTGTGGACGCGAAGCGCGAAGCCCAAAATGGGCGGGGTCCAGGGGCGCGCCTTAGGGTCCCTGGTGGGGTTCAGGGGCAAAGCCCAGGTAGGGGTCCAGGTGGGGAAGCCCCGGAAGCTCCCGGGTTTTAGTATTTCAGACGCCTCAGGAAAACGGCTTCGAACGTAAATTTTCCAGTGTAATGCTCCTGGGTTTTAGTACATTTAGACTGGTAAAAAGGGCTAGTTTGAGCACAAAGTTAATATTCGTGATGTGCTTCACTGGATTAAAGGTTTGCAAGAGCTGCTATGTGTTTTAAATGTAAAAAAAAAAAAAAAAACAGAAACAAAACAAAAAAAATCAGAGACAAAGTTGAATAATTATCCGAGACGACCAGAAATTGGCTTGCTTAATTGATAATCAACTCTTGGTGTTCTTTTTTTAGATAACACACATAGAGTTCAGATAATCCACTTACAAGCAGCCGTGACTATCCCGTGACTAGTTTTTGTTAGCTTGTGCTTTCGTCGAGAAATTTTCAGCCGTGCATAATGACCAGCCTTTGACGTAAATTAATTTTATACGGCTTCGATCCATTGACATCTAGTACGATATCCGTTGTATAACTGTATTTATTGTCAGGAAAGGAATAACAAAAGTTAAATTAGTTTTATCAACGAAACTTAACAGCCGGGTTCCAGGGTTATTAGGCAAAGGGCTATTGGCCATATATCCTGCAGTTTTGTTAAAAATGTCCAAGTACCGAAAATATTTGAACATTGTTATTAACATTTTTGGGGGGCTAAATTACGGTTTCGCTCCCTCAATTTTTTACTTGGGGCCGAGGCCCCCTTGCCCTCCCCCTCCCCCTGTGATTTGCGTCACTGCAGCAGAGTTCACAATGATGAAAATTACGTGAATATTACCTTAAGTTTCAATGTTATTGGTGCACGGTGTTATCCTGGCACACGTTTAACGAACTGAGTTTCTGGGTGGACCATACTATGAAATTGACTCTAAACCGTAACCTACTTTAAGAATAAACTGCAGGCGCTAATCCGTGGGGGGGGGGGGGCTTTTCCTGCTCCAGCCCCCCCCCCCGCACCATTTACGGTACTTTTTTGAGACGACCCCAAAGCTGCACTACATAGTTTACTTGTTTACTCGTTTTAATTGCCAGATGCCAGGATATACCACTAAACAGTTTTTAATTTCACATTATTCCCCCGACCTCCAACTCCATTTAGGTTACGCACATTTGACCCTCGTAGGTTCGAACTTTGCCCTCACGAAGTAAGCGCCCTCTTTTTGGGTAAAAGTCTGGATCCGCCCCTGAACTGTGCATGGAAAAAATATAAGAACCCATATATATGATGTGCTAACTGCTTAAATGTTTAAATTGTCCAATAGAATAGACTCTCAGGCCCGTATGCATCTTTTTCAGTGTGGGGTGGGGGGTCGATTTTGCCACAAATGAAATATGTTACCCACCGACTTTGACCTGCAAGTGCCGAAGACACATGCATCAAACGCTGAAGGCGCAAGTTATCTATAGGAGGTCCGGATGCATGGTCCCTCCCATTGTTTACCTGTTTACATTAACACGTTCTCTTTGCTGAGGACGACCCATTCTGGTGGAAGCGATCAACCTCTTAATTATGATTAATTTATGCTTATGAAGATAGTCAAACTCTGACAGAAAGTTTTTCAAGGGCTTTTGAACGCCATGTGGAACATAATAAAACACCAAACGTCTCATCATGTTCTACTGAAGTACTATCCGAAGCGGAACAACAGATCTTGCGGGGGGTTCGGTCCGAACCCCCTGAACCCTCCTACATACGGGCCTGACTCTGGACGGAATCGAAATTGGCCCAGAATTGGGGACACTGGAATACAGCACTGTTGTTAGAATTCGATGAAAATGTAGGTCAGTGGCATTCATGGGTGAGGAAGTGCATGAATAAAGTTTTACGTTTTTTTACAATTATCTCAAGTTCACTTATCATTTTGTTCGGCAGACATTTCCTTTTTTTCAAGCATTGACTACAGGAAAAATAACAGCAGGGGCGGCGATCCTGGGGATGGGGGATGTATCCCTCCACCAAAATGGGTCTGTGGGATATGTGAAGTATATCCCCCTTCCCAATAAATTTGGGCGAAGGCATTATTTGTCTATCACATTTTGTGTGGGTGGGCTCGATGTATTCCGAGATTCTGCAGATTTTGTTTGAAATTCAGCAAATATTTTCTGCACGCTTTACGCGTTTTAGGGATAGTTCCGTCTTCTGCTATAGTTTGGATTCATGCAGCAATATAGGGAAACCCTATACCGATATACCATAACATACGTAGCCTACACACGGTTTCTGTAAAGTTTGGAAAATGGGAAATTTATCCTCAGTAGCATACCGGTATTTGTTCTCTTCTGTTTATTCCATGGTACGTATCCCAGATATATGAGCATCTCGTCGGTAGACGATGGATACGATACAATGCACGTTAGCTCCAACAGGGGTCATCCTCCCGGATGGTTGAACTATTTATTTCCTCAGTGATTACAACAGATCCTTCTCTTCATCAACTTTTTCAAATCTTACGAATAAATTGGGGCCGCTAAACACGGTTCATCAAGTATTTTTATAGTGCCAAATATGCTATGCAGGCTTCGTAGCCAGACAAGACACTCACGGGGGGGGGGGGATTGCTTGGGGCAGAGATATTTCTAGGGGGCAGAGATATTTCTAGGGGACAGAGAGATATACCAAAATGTTAAATTTTATTTTCTACAGCCAGGATTTTTTCTAACGGTGGAGGGGTCCCTAGCCACTTGGCTACGAGTATTAGCCTATTATGTGAGTTTTCTTTACACTCTTCCCATCCCCACCTTTCGGTCGTTTTCCATGCCCAAACCCGATCCCACAAAATTGTACGAAATCCAAGAACTTGCTTCACACTCCTTAACGCTGCAAGACAAAAACTTCAAAATGCCTCGACGAAAAGCGTTGGTTACCATCATCTAATCTCTAGGGAATGGACGATGGCGTATAGGCAGGATGTCTTTAACGGTTGTCCTTTCACTGTTTAATGGGGTAGAACAGCGCTTCTCAACCTTTTTTAACCTGAGGACCACTTTCACTCTCAGAATTTTTCTGAGGCCCACCTTACAAAAAGTTTATTCTTTTTTCTTATTTTTTTATTTTTTATGACGGATCTCGCGGCCCACCTGTAAGAGCTTCGCGGCCCACCGGTTGAGGAGGGCTGGGGTAGAATATACTGTTTGTCGTCCATGCAAAGATCCAAGGGAATTCTAAGCTCTATGCAAAAGCTTACTAGGATATCTTTTATAGTAAAGACGGCACGTAACGGCCATAACTTTTCGCACGCTTCTAGCTCAGATGGTTATTTTGTGTTGTCATTTTGTGGCATTAATTAGTTGTCGGAAAGTATACCGAAAGATCAGACATGATATTTTGCGGTTTAGTCTGTCACTTTCTTCCTTTCTTATGACGGCGTTCTTTGTGCAAAATGTGTTGCTTGTAACTCAAACGTAGGGCACACGCCCCTACCCCCCCCCCCCCCAAATGACTGTATTCATTTCTTTTTTCTTCACATAGGCCAAATAATCAGTGGTGGCTCTACTTGGGATACATTGCATTCCCCAATTTTTCGCTTTTCCTCACTTGTCACCCACTAAACGTGGTACTTATCCAAAAAATGCCGCCCTAGGGTATCATCTTTTGGATTAGAAAAAGTTGCGAATGCAATATATCAGACTCTGGATTGTGAAATGTCTTAAAACGTGCATTTTTCGGTTCTCTTCGCGCGCACTGGTACTTTTGACATCATCAAGCTCATTCCAACGGGCCAGGCATATCCCCCTCCCACTGTCAAATACGAATCGCTCCCATGACATATAGGCCCACTTCAATTTAAATATGTTCTCATTCCATTTTACTTTCAGAAGTGTAGCTCTCTAAGGAAACAATAACTTGTCTTAAATTTAAATTTAAACAACCAATATAAATTATAGGAAATAATTATAATAGTAACTCATGAATCATGTTTCTTTTCGTCAGATTAGTCTTCACATTTGACTGTTTGAAAAGATGAAAAACACAAAGGGTAAACTTTTCATCAAAAGCCGTTTTTGTCGACGTCTTAGCATTATTAAAAATCATCTTAGTGGTTGGTTTTCCACCGTGTTTTCTTCTACATTATTAAAATGCAACTTTTCTAATTTGTAGAATAAGAAAAAAAAGGGAACTACATTGGCGTGTAATTATTTTTCCATATGCTGCCATAAGCTATGTAGACCAGTATGTTGTGAAAGTAACGATTCGAAAAGAAGTCTACTGCATCGTGTGATCGCTTTTAATTTGATTATTCTTGACTCGATTTTGACAGTTAATTGAAAATTATTTTAGGGATGGGCATGGTTATCCATTTTAAGGATTCATAAAACATAAATGGTGAGAACATGTGGACAACATGAGGAAAACATTCGCCTGTACGTGCCAAGTTTGCCGTAACGGTCGATTTGAAAAAGTTTTCAAGTACCAGAATGATGAACATTACTGTAAAGCAAATTTCTGTAGTTGAAAACCCGAGAATTTATTGACGAACATCTCACAGCAGGGGTGGCATGGATCCAGAATATTGAAAGAGGTGGTACGTGACTTTTGGAATCAACGGGAAGGGCTGGGACGGACGAGATAAATATTCTCAGTTTATGCTACCATGTAATTTGTTATCGTGTGGTATGGTCACAGACATGTATATTGAGGGCATTAGCCTACTGCATGCATGTATGTATGTGATTGTCTTATACTCAAATTTTAACCATAACCCTAAGTTGTCCCTATCATTCTGTGCCATTGAAGTACTGTATTCACAGCCAACCAAACACCTTATCTGGTAAGCCTCATCTGAGGAAAAGGTATTTCGTCGCACAGAGTAACTTCCGCGTAACCATGGAAACAGGTGCAAAAGCTCAGAGCCAATCATTTGCTCACACGTGTGCTCACCACTGGTGTTCACCTTTTACTAAAATAGTCCTGAGTTGTCGCAAAGAGGAATTGAAGAGGTACGAGTAAACTCATTTATCAGAAAACGTACTAATTACAAAACTGTGCTACCTTCAAGATAATATCTTGTCTAATTTGTATTTTAAGGGAAAATCTCTCTCTGTTAAACCGACTGCATGGTCAAGTGGTTAGAGCATCCGACTTGCAGCCGGAAGGTCTGGGGTTCGACTCCTGGCCGGGTTATACCAAAGACTTTAAAAATGGAACCTACTGCCATTGTGACTGGTGCTCAGCATAAGCAGTGCAGTAGGGAAAACAAGCCAGTGAGCCACAACTGGAAAATATGCCCTGGCCGGCCCGACTTAAACCAATTAATTAGAAACCGTGCCGTAAAACCTCATCAACTCTTACTCTCTCTCTCTCTCTCTCTCTCTCTCTCTCTCTCTCTCTCTCTCTCTCTCTCTCTCTCTCTCTCTCTCTCTCTCTCTCTGTTAAAGCTCTTCTCGTATGGACTAGACTGTGTCAAAAGAATGGAGAATTTATCATTATGTAAATGGCATGCTCCAGTTTGCTTAGGAAACAGACGTGACCTCTAGAGTTACTGACTTTACAACTTTTTTCAGTAAATATAACCAAGTTTTAAGTTGGAAAGAACTGACTGAGATTGGATCTGGAGAATCAACTCCGACTGGTTCCAGAGGTAGAACTCTGAGGCATGGACATGAAACGTTTTATGTCTCTGAACAGTGTACTTAAAAGTCCAGCCAATTTTCATAGCATGTACAGTAAATACTGTACATGGTGGAATACCGTTTCCAGTTTTAAACTGTGCCATGTTATAATGTTTAAACTGGACATGCTATGTGTATCGGGTAAAAAGTCAGATCTTTACTGGATCTACCGGTATGTCAGTACGTCCTAGTATATGAAAACGTGTTTTACTGGTTTAAGGCTGTAAAATATCTTCTCTTACTTTAACTTGAAAAACTCGATGTTAATAGGAAGATCATTACAATATAGACTCAGGGGTGTTTAACTCTTGCCTGGCAAGTGGCAACTTGCTTCGGTTTGGTTAACCCAGAGGCTAAATTAGAAATAATCATTCGAATTAGTAATTTTGATCACAGAGATTTGTTTATTCACGTTCACTTAACTTGTAAGGCTCTCTGGATTGTAACATCGTTCCAGGTCATAAGACCTACATCTAAGGTCGCAAAAAGTACCATCATTTGTATGCAATTGAAACGAGAAAAACGTAGTTTTCGCCCAAACCATCGTTTAGAAATCAACACTTTCTTTGAAAAGAATGAAGTTCCTCCGTCTAAGGGGAAAGTACTTGTATACAATGTGACTGCTGATAATGTTTCCATTTTGCATTTATGTTTTAGCTGTTAGTTTTCCCAAGTAACAGTTCGTCCATGTTTTCAGCATTTCACGAACGTTTGAAGCTTACAACTCCCTGTCAGAACGTACGTCGAAAATAATAATTTTCGGCAAAAGATCACGGTCAACTATTATATTAAAAACACATAGATGGATCCTTGACAACCCCCTGATTCCCACCGTACATTTTTGTACGATTTCAAAGGTGAATCCTTGATGCCACCGTGCGAACATCAATTAACACTTTCTAAAATGATGGTCAGGGCCGTAGCGAGCGGGGGGGGGTTGTCACACCCCCCAATATTTGGTCGCCCTTCGGCAAATTTTCGGTCTGTCGGCAAAAAGGGGAGAGGGAGAGGAAAAGAAGAGGAAAAGAGGAAAGGAGGAAAGTAGGGGAAAAAAGAGAGAAGGAAAAGGAAGAGAGTAAAAAGGAAGAGGGAGAATGAAAGGAAAAAAGAGAAAGAGAGAACGGGAGCGCGTGGCCAGTCTGTTATCGGCTATTTTCGATTTTCAGCTCTTCATCTAATTGGCCCATTCAAGTTGAAGGCCCGTCGGCAAATTGATTATGCATGTGACGGCCGTATACGGCCGTATCAACGGCCGCCGGTGTAATTGGACGAGTGACTGAGTCCGTCGGCAACTCGGAGAAAGAAAGGGGATCAGTGGTGGCTCCAGTTGGGCAGAGGGGCCATGGCCCACCGTCGAGGAAATTTTACGATTTCGTCGGGGAGCTGTTATGTATACGATAAAATATGTAGTCCCCGACAAAAGCCAGTCGCCCCGACGATTTACTTAATTTTGGTCTAAATTAGGGCAAATTCTTCAATAAAACCCCCAAATTTTCCAATTTTCTTCTCTAAAAACCCAACTTTTTTCAAATTTTCCATGGTAAAAGCCCAATTTTTTTCAAATTTCCTCGAAATAGAGCCCAAAATTTTCGGCGCGCTTCGCGCGCCAAATTTTTCCTTCAAACATCGTTCCGGCACTCTATCGACCTCATTAAGGCTTTGGGTTGTTGGTCCCCCCGTCGGGGAAATCCTGGCGCCGCCCCTGAAGGGAATTAAAGGCTTCCATACAGGCGCACTATTTCGGGTCATATGACATTCTTGAAAAACCACTTTCTGCACATTATTCCTCACTTTTATCATCACCATGGGGAGCAGCACCCTATTACCCATGGAGTAGGCATCCTTAGCCCGTTTTCTAAACCCTAACCTTGACTTCAAACTCATTTTGCAAACTCCTAGGATCCGGTTTACCCACAAACATCCTGGGAAAAAATAATGCATCCTGGGAAAAAATAATGCGTGCCGCGCGTGTCTTCCCTTCACTGCAATCTCAGGCTTTTAACTTTTGAACACCAAAATGAAACAGATACAGAACCCGTCCTGGCGTTCAAAGCATATTTTGAACACTTGTGTTAAGATTCTGAACACTTTTTCTCCCTTTTTGAACGCCGGACGCCTATTTGAACACTTACCATATTTGAACGCCTGATGCGTCTAGTGTTCAAATGCTGAATGCATAGTGTTCCAATTCTGAACGACAGGTCCAGCTCCTCAAGTATAGTGGCATGACCGGACGAATAGCCTAACATTAATATTATCCGGAATCTTTGCATTGGATAATGTATTATGAACCAAAATATACCTACCCTGCATGAGACTTCATTTTTTACCCAAAGATTATGCTAAAACCTCAGAGCTTCCGGGAGCTTCGCCCCCTGAACCCCCACCAGTTGCCCTAAGGCGGGCCCAGTGTTTTAGCAAGACCCTATTTGTGCGAAAATCTCGCATAAACGGCGACAAATGTCAAATTCTACCCGGGTTTAAATTTTAAGGTTCCTCATTAGGGCAGAAATCTACTCAAATATTGCACCATTTGCAATCTAGGCACCTTTCAAATTCAAAAAATTCCCAAAAGGGAGGGGGTACCCCCTCCCCTTAGACCCCTCCCTCAGGCCACAGATCAGTAAATGTGGCATTGAGAAAACGTCCTGGCTGAAACACTGGCGGGCCCCTGGATCCCAGCCGCTTAAAACTAGGAATATAGCCTAATACATCAAATATATATGGGGGATCTTTGCATTTGATGATGCATAATGAATAAAAATGTATCATCCTGAGACTTAATTTTTCACCCAGAGATATGCTTAAATCTCAGAATTTCCGGGGGCTTCACCCCCTTCCCCCCTCCCACGGTGCTTTGCCCCTAGACCCCACCATGGGCCCTAAGGCGGGCCCCTGGACCCCACCCGCTAAAGCTCGTTTCCGCGCTACGCATTACCAGATCTGTCGGCAAAACATAGTCTCTACACCCCCCCCCCCCCAAAGAAAGCACCTTCGCTACGCCCCTGATGATGGTAGCTTTGAAAGCATGAGTTTCTTCACGTACTCTGGTGAGCACACTCTTCATTACGCACACTGTTCACACCCTTAACATTATGTCGGGTACCGCACTACATGAAGCCGAGGACTCGATGACACTGTCTTAACGGTGTTGGTATGTTGGCCGTTTATTATGTTTATGGAAGCGAAGCTTCATAAACATATTGTTATTACCCAGGTTCAGGTCACATGACAGTTTCTTTGTCCCGGGTTTTCGGGGAAAGTTCTTCAGTATTAGGCATGTCGTTTGCATCATACATTTGTGGCAAATTGTAGATCAGAACGAAGCAAGTACAGTCGGAATAAAGGATTTTTCACTAAATAACGAGGAAATATAGAATATTTCATTATAAAAACGTATGAATGTTGTAGCTTAATGGTATCGGTTTTTTTTTCGTAGGATACGTCAGTGTTTCCACTTTTCCCGAAATTACCTCAAATTCGGGAAATCTGGGTTCTCTCCGGGAAATTTTCGGGAAGTGGGATTATTTCGGGAAATCTGAAAATGGCATGTAGCGTATGGAAATGACGTATGGCTTGACAAAATCAGCATTAAACAAGAGTTATTCGAAAATTTCAGGAAAAACCAAACCGATTTCCGGACATTTTAGATTTCACTTCAGGAAAAATGAATTTGGAGTGTTGAAACGCTGGGATACGTTAGCTTGGCATGAAACAACACGATTATCTACTGCGCAAGCAGTGGTTCCTTCGTACGTCCAACTACACAGCACAGAGTTCTGCAGTGGAGTAGCTAGAATTTTTTTGTGGGGGGCAAAGGCAAAAAGTTCCCGACAGACTGTTATCTGGGGACCTTTTTTTTTTTTTTTTTGCTTTCCGGGCAGTTTGAGACCGACTTTTGATTTTCACGGTCACATTTCTATGTGTAATTCTGCTTGAAAATGTAACAAGTGTTGTTAGTGTTTCAAATAAATTGTTTTTAATTTATTTCCAAGAGAGGCCTTCGGAGGCTTTGTGGAGGGGGGGGCGACCGCCCCCTGCCCTCCCTCTAGCTACGCCACTGGAGTTCTGTGTACGTATGACAGCTGTGTTTATCGGAAACAGCGTTGCAAGCATGCAGGTTGTTTCTTCGTACTTCCGTATCACACTTCACACAGCCATAGAGCACTGACTACCGTATCACAGCCATAAAACAAGATATAGCAACGTTCCTATATCTTGTTCCATAATCACAGCCGCGTTCATCGAAAACAAGCCATTTCAGCGTCATGCATAGTTTATGTTATCGACCCCTGCAGTAACTGACACAGAAATAAACAACTAAAGCCAAATCAGGCCTATTAATTGTTCTGAGGACTTATATGCATATAGCCTTCTTCAATCAAAAAGGATACCATGCACTTTTTGTTGGCCTTACTCTCGTTGCATATAGGTCTGGCATGCAGAGACTTAGTGGCCTACAAGGATTTTTTTGAAAATGTCGGCAGCATGGCCGTGCGGGTCGCGCAATTTTTTTTCCACGAGGTTATGGGCAAATCATGCCAATGGACGAATATGCTTCTTGGAAGTAGGCCACACCCCTAGTTCCGAAATGACAGCTTTCTGACCCTTTTATTGTAATTCTGACACCGGATTATGAAAGAACAGGCCAAATAACCCTTGGCCACGTAACCCTAACCCTAAAAACTAACCCTAACCATGATTTTGAAACAAATTTGAAAAATTTTGAAAATCAAATTTGCCCATAACCTCGTGGGAAAAAAATTAGGCGTGCGGGCCAGGGGGGAGGGGCCTGGGGGCGGTCGCCCCGAAATGTCAGACACCTACGTGACCTGACTAAATCGGGCAGATATTTTGTCTCAGTCGGGCGGGAAACTGGACAGTTAAAATTCTATAGGCCTACTCCAGACTCTGGAGTCGGGCAAAACTCACGGCCTTCCCTAGGCTGAGAAACACAGTCCCGTATAGGGCCATGGTCTGCAGCTGAGAGTGTGGTTGTCATTACATCACCCTTTTTGAAGTTTTTGTAGATATGTAAGACATTTGTATTTTAGGCCTAGACCTATAACGCAGCCTGAGTGATATTGTTGCAGCCTGGACAAGGAACGAGGCATCTGAGTGATTAAACCATCATTGACTGGGCCTAAATACTAGTAATTTGGCAAGATCATTTTTCTCAGTGGGCCAATTTGAACTGAAATTGTGAACAGTTTTCATACTGCACTGCCTTGTACCCCGTACCAGGTATAGTGTGTTAGTAACCTTGTAGTCTTATTCTTTGAAACAAGACAGTTCTGTTAAAGTGATCTGTTGTAAAGTGATTTCTTTTTCAGTTCAATAATTCAGTGAAGTGAAAATTCCACATACAGTAATCGCTTCCATAAACAGTGGTTACGGTTCCCGTAACCACATTTCTAGTTGTTTACCGTGATATCAAATAACTGGACGTACAAGCATAATTCGTAAATCTTTCCGTCAGGCTAAAGCCTTCGCTAAGGGTGTTCGTGCTTGACAAAGGGGATATTTTCCCTAAAATCGAACAGAAATTCTAAAATGGTTATATCAGACATGCATGCGAAGAGGGATTTAAAGATGCACAAATTAAATATGGTCATATTCTTATCATTGTCAATCCTGTACCTGGAGCTTAAAGGGAAAATGCGGTCAACCCAATGAGAGTTAGTATGCCCCGTCACTCTAGTTCACGAATGGCCAATTTTGATCATGTGACAATGTTTTTGTTTGTGAATTGTAAAATTCAGGGAGAATTTCTCCTTGCTTTACCTATTGCTTGTAATAGTTTTGTTCAAAACGTCTTCAGAGGTGCTTGTAATGCAGTAAGAGGAGATTTGCAAAAGTTTGCTGATTTTCAAAGCAAATTTTGGGGCGACTGCCTATTGCCTTTAAAGCAAGTAGCCAGTATATGGATTTTTATTAAAATGTGAGGGGAGCCCCTGTAGCAAAAGTTTCTGTAGGCCTATGGTATAAAAATAGGAAATTTGATGGCGGCATCTCTCCAAGGCGGGGATGTATCCTTTCAATGTCTCTAGAATGTCCGAATATGCGAGTATAGGAGAACTTAGGAAAGCAAAAAAGTAGTCTAACGGTGAGAAGTTAAATTCTTACTACTTGTTCTGAAACATGAAGATAGACGATACAATGCTTATTTCAGGGTTATCGAAGTATCTTTAAAGTGATATACACTCTAAGAAAAAAGAAGGTTCTATATGGTTTTTCCTGGAGGACAAAGGTGATAAAGGGTTCCAGGCAGAAACTTTTTTCTTAAGTAATTCCTGTAAATAATTCTCGAAGAACCTACAGGGTTCTTCATGTGGGACAAATAAAGAATCCTTTTTGCTAAGAGTGTATAACCCCCAAATTTGTGTACCCATTTTACTGGTAACACTATTAATCTTTAGGGTGTCAAGTGACTTTTGGGGGGGGGCATATGTCCTCAGCCAGCATCAAACCTTCGTCATGCAGTTTTAAGTGTAGCCAGAATCGTATGACATGCCTCTCATCAGCTTGTGGCATATAGCCTGCATTGCTACCCGTGCGGTAAGATGAGTTGATTTGTGAAGCCAGAAAAAAGGAAGGCAAACGTAAAGGTAGAAAAAGCATGTTGAAAACAGTAAGATTTAAAATGAAGAATTGCCAAGTTTTTAACTTTTATTTGTTTAATTTTCATCAGGTTGTGATAAACCGTAAGGGCCTTCATCTTTGTTCAGTTGCTCCTTTTGAAGTTGTTTCACTTTACACAGAAAACTTATATATTAACAAGATGTTTGCAAGTTACCATTAGACTAAAAGTCTGAAATTAAAATATGGATAAGAAATGAGCACGAAAATTGAAAACAGGTGCAAATAATTTAACTAGTGTACACGGTACTCCTGGTATAACCAGACCTCTTTCAGGCGGTCTCATCAATGAGCGAACTTCAAAACTGAGAAAAACATAAAAGCACTTGATGTTAGTTCCTATTTGGAAAAGCCTTCCGTATACATAGCACGCTTTTCCGGCGTAAGTATACTTCAACGATAAATACTTGCAGCAAGTTGTAACTTCAGTTCATTGTTAAGGAATTTGCAAAAGAAGCAAAATAATCCAATTCCTTCGAAACTTTTCTTACAACTTTGCCCATTCGTTTATTAGCCATGCACGAAACTCATAAATGAGTTCTCTTTGTAGGTCGGCATGAGCTCGTGATGTGATTTGACTCTTAAATTATACCAACACGTGACCAGCTTACTAACCGCACTCCACAACTGGAAGCTGTTTCAACTATTAGCTGCAAGTGTCACTAATGCTCCCTGGATATGTGTTGAAGGATGTATTAATTGCTAGTTGAAGTGACTCTCTGTTCGTTAAGACCTTTCACATCCCCAATTTCTTGAGTATCTCTTCAAATCCGTGTCGATGACATTTCTCGAGGTTTAATTTCACCAAGAGAAAATTCTGATTTTTCTCTTGAAATTGGGAGGCACCGACCTTTTTTAAGCGGACGAGCAAATCTTTCGTTGCGTCTGTATGGTCGCTCGCAGCGTATTATAATTATCCAGGCAAGTCTCGCTGGGAAAATTTGCCGAAACATGAAGCACCTTTGAACAAATCTATAGCCCCCTAAGACTTTAAATTTCTCCCTTGGGTGAAAATATCAATTAAGAATAGTCTAGCGAAAAGTTGTAAATTGAAGAGTGGAGACTCAACACCTTTAAAAGTTTTGATCGTCGATAAGGGTGACGTAAGGTGATGATGAACTTCCGGTTCATACTAAAAACACCCTGCAGCCTTCCCCATACTCTGTTCTAGAAAGGTCTAATAATTCCACTGATGGGTACTTTAAGCTGTTCTATGAATCTTATAACATAATATATATCGTGTAACGTATTCGCAGTCCTTTTGGTGTTCTATTGGTCACTCTGTTACACGACACTTACAACTCACGAATAAAAATCTCACAATTTTTACCTGTTTACTTAAAAGGCGAAAACCAAGAATTACCAGTCTCATCATGTCCCTTTTAACCTTACAAAAATAGCAAAATTATGAGGGATAGATCATACTGTATCCTGTAAGTTGTCGACACGAAAGGTTAACGCACGTGCAATAAGAATATTAGAATTATGTGTGAAAATGATTATCCGAAACTGACCCGAGGTAGTAGTGCAAGGCGTTACCAGCCTGTCAATTACGTCTGTTAAAAGGTCTTTTTCGTTTCAGACAGAAACAATTCCCCCTGCCAGGTTTATTTCTAGCGCCTTCTCCAGTTTAAACCTAAAAGAGGCCTGCCTATAACACCTTTCTGACAAAGCTACAGTATATTTCACTGGGTTTAAAGGGGCTATTGCATTATCTCAAATGTACTTAGGACTGTAGGAATATCCCTATTTTTCTAAATACAATTAAACTCAGTGCAGACTACTGTGGATTTGCCTGAGAACAGGAGCTTCAATACGGGGGGTACTACCCACAGAAATTTTCAGAGTGCCGTCTGTCCGAAAAAGTTGCGGTCCGTCTGCAAAAATGCCACTTTCTTTTGCAGTTCATTTACTTTGTCAGAAAAAAATTTTTATTTGGGACTACAAAAATGTCGGAAAAATTATGATCACATATTGCTTTGCATACATTTAACAAGAGATCTAACCGTTCCAGGTTTTAACTGTAGGCCTATTGGGAAGGTATTCTGTTTGTCGGGAAATTATTATGACCTGTTGGAAAGTAATCACAAATTAAGTGTTCTGTGTC
Organism: Holothuria leucospilota; assembly: GCA_029531755.1. Classification (NCBI taxonomy): domain Eukaryota; kingdom Metazoa; phylum Echinodermata; class Holothuroidea; order Aspidochirotida; family Holothuriidae; genus Holothuria; species Holothuria leucospilota. The sequence continues at coordinate 17,817,466 of CM055978.1, forward strand.
AGTAAGTGATCTCTAACTACACTATTCGGGGATCCATGGTTGTCTTTTGAAAACATTCCATCTGTTGGGAAAATAGATGCACCGTATTGCATAATTGTCTGCTATGAATTAGACACTGTCTCCAACAATAAAAGCCTTTTGGAATGTGTTACTGTAACTTAAGGTCGTCGAGTGGCAGAGTGCTCTATTCCAACTGCTGTACACCCACCACATGTGCGTGGGTTCGAATCCCGCTCGATGTACGTAGGTTTTTCTCCGGGTACTCCGGCTTTCCTCCCACTTGGCAGTGCCTCTAAAATCGGTTGCCCTGCCGACGAAGTCGGTTGCGTGCCGGACTGAAGCGCCCTCGGGCGGACCAGTTAACTAGCCGACTTTGCTTTTGTTACTGTAACAGCTCAACCTGACTACTCGTCAAGGATAAGTTTTAGGAATTAAGGCTAGTCTGATCGCAGTCTTATTGTAAGTTAACTACCCCACAACACTGTGCCTAGGTGCGTATAAGTATGGCTACTGTTCATCGATCACACATGGGGGCGAACACGTTGAATTTCTGCAACCGTCGGTTGATTTCGCAAACGCTTCTGTACTGGCCAATTCATAAAAAAGAAGAAAAAGTGGGTCACAGCTGGGTCGATGACAGCTGCACACTGCCATGACCTTACTCAATTACGACGAGACCTCCCTCTTCGAATCCACTACGTCTATCAGACCAGGCGCTGATCCAAAGGGGGGGGGGCTTTCCCACCTCAGCCCCCCTTTTTTTTTTGCCACATCAACAATAACAAATACGCGAAAATTAGCATAATGTTAATCTAGGAGAATATTCAAGGGGGCTTTCAGCCCCCCTTTCGAAATGTCTGGATCCGCGCCTGCAGACAGAGTTGATATTTCCGATGTGGTCACGACGAAGCCCGTCGGATGGTAATTGGGACCGACGGTCCGGTCTAAAACAAAATCTGACACACACTTTACCGACCCGTCTGCCACGCGACTGGTGTTCACTGTCACGTCGCGATCGAGATGGAGCAGTGTGCAGAGCGCATTCGTGTGTGCTGTAAACACTTGGAAGTGCGGGTACATTTTGTAGTGCGATGGTTGCGAAGGAGCTTCTAGCTGTAAATGCAGTGCCTACTGGTTACTAAAATGCCTTTAAAAATGTTATTTTTGGGGGCGCTTCGCGCCCAGCCTACAACTTTATGTTCAAAAGTAATACCCTGCACTATTCCGAAAATCCCGTGCAACATTCGCGATTCTCTATCCTAGTCCCCCAAACCTGTTTCATCTTAAAGAAACCAAATGGTCATTAGTCCTTGCTATTAACCAAGGGCAAACTGAAAGGCTTAGGTCTGTTTAGTGTGTGTTCACTGCAATTTGTAGATAGGTAATTGCTATGCAACATGAAGGCAAACATTACTTAAAGACAGACTGTCATCACCCCAAAGTATATTTTTAGTGTATGTATATCAAAATTCTCAGTTGGTGACTGCTCTTTGATTGACATCAAAGTTTGAAAATTTGAAAGATGCAGAGTAGCTCACATTCCACACAAGGCAGAGAGAGTACTTTTATTACATTTTATAGCCTTGTGTGCTCACCAGGACATGGCCTTAAAGTGGACCTAAAGTCTAAAAATTCAAAAATATATATTTTAGAGGTTACAAAGTTAATCTTATTGGTCCAACTCCCATTGTCATAGCTTATTCCATTGCTGAGATATTAAATGTTAAAATTTATTCACTTAAATCCAAACAGTTCATTGCGCAATAATTTTTGACATTCTTGTTGTACAACTCACATTAAATGCTTTGTTTTCTTTTAAAATTAAAAATGTTTATATGACCTTGACCGCTTCCTTTTTTCTTGCATGACATGCTGTACAGAGAGGGCTTATATAGTCAAGTCACCCCAAAGCAGTAAGAACGCGATCACATTTTGGCACAAGGTGCGGTGGCTTTCAGAAAAACAAAGAAATACAAAGATTGTAATTTGAGTGGTACAACAATGACATCACAAATTATTGTGCAATCTACCTTTTTAAATCGGGTGAATAAACTTCAACATTTTATATCTCAGCTTAAGAAAGTCCTGTGAAGATGGGAATTGGACCATTGGAATTCAGTTTTCATGCTCTGTAATATATATTTTTGAATTTTCAGACTTTAGGTACACTTTAAGTAATAAAACAGGTTTATTCTTGCACAAGGAAGAGCTTCATACAGTTATGGGAGGAGCTAGAAGATGCATAGTTGGGAGAATTGGAACTGTCTGGGATCATGAAAATTCCCCTTTAAATGCAAGGCCGTACGGGACTGTTTTTCTCAGGGAGGGCGGTGATTTTTGCCCGATTCCAGAGACAAAATATCTGCCCGATTTAGTCAGGTTTCTGACTTTTGGGGAGCGGCCTCCCCCCGGTCCATACGGCCATACTTAAATGTTCTTAAAAGTGTCATTTTCAACGCCCCTCGCCCCCATTCATCGTTTAGTCTTGTTCACCCATCATAACTTCCCAGAGAACATGGTTAGTATACCTATTGTAAAACACCGTAGGACCTCCATGACCCTCTCAGTTCTAACCTCCCATCATCAATCCAGCTGCATCTTGAACAAATCGACTGGTGCTTAGTCCGAATTATACTATTTTGAAAAAGACAAACTGCGATTTTCAGTAGTCTGTTTAGTGCTTATTCAGTGCAATTTGTAGACAGCTACATGCATTATTCTGGTGCCTACAATTGTTTAAATGCTTCAGAGCTTCCGGGCCCCCAAACAGAGGGACATAACCGAAATGATCCCTAGGGTGGGCAACAGAGGCCCACGCCAAAGAATCTTATGCTCCTTCCTCGATGTATGGAAGTATTATACCTCGGTACTCCCATAACCAAATCGACTTTGGTGTTGAAGCAGATAGACGAAAATGAGAGCCCCAAAGGCACTTTGACATCACCAAATTTTAAAATGCGTTTTCCAGAAGGTATTGTATTGTATTGTATTGCATTGTATTGTATTTTTTTTTTTTTCTTATCTTGTCCTCTCGTTATACTTACAATTTCCGGCACTCTGTACTTTTTACTAATATTAGGCCTACCATAAAACGAGGGGTGTTAATTAATCTTTCTTGACACAGGTATTTTGTTTTGAATGTAACCCATATTTGTCGGGAAAAGGTCCAGCACTTATCCCCCACTCATTGATCCTTAAGGGCGCCCTAAGTCTGTCAGGTGTACTAGACAGATGTGTTCTGCTTAAATTGCAGGAGGGGCCAGAAATAATATTATTTGGGACAATTTTTACTGTTTTGGGTAAGATTATTGAAACTTTAAGTTGATCAAGACCGTACACACACATCCAGAACCATAGTGGGTAAGCAACTAGGAACACAACTGACTGCACGTTTAACATTGGTAAAGGCCCTTAGCTCTAACAACCTGACGCCAGACAAAGGCGACGGGTTGCCGGGAGGACAGCAAAAGTGAAAACTTTCTGCGCGCGAAGCACTCGGGAAATGAAGAAAAATTTAAGAGCTTTTGGGTTTTGTATAAGAATTTGTCTTCATTGAGAGCAAAATCAAGTAAACCGTAGGAGAGACTGGTCCCCGTTGGGACTAAATACTTAAGTGCATCCATTAAGACTCCCCGACAAAACTGGAAATTTTTCGACGAGGGGGACAGCCTTCCCCAACGGGCGGCCACTGCCCCTTACCCACCCCACGCACACACACCTAGCACCACCCTTGTTGGCGAGCGTCATAAAAAATCCACTAATGTAAAGTGAAGGTTCCCATGAGTGTTTTCACAAATTGCGAGTTGACGAGCGGTTTTGTTGAGGCCTGACCGACCGACCAACCAACCGATCGATCGATCGATCGACCCATCGATCGACCCACCGGCCGAGCAAACAAACGAACGAATGGACGAACGGCCGAACGTATGAAAGTGATCATGTAAACGTACCGCAACACTCTAATGACTCCAATTGACAGAAATCTTGACTGAGTGGATTTTGTGACATACTTCACTCAATCCAGCTACGACTCGCCCGCAAAAGATTCGTAAGTATATTTTATCAATGACACTTCGAACTTTTCTGAAGTAGACAAGATTTGAAGCTATTCCCAAAATGTCCAAGAATTTCCGATGTATGGGTTGAGAAAAGCCTAGTTTTTTACACACATTTTGTGGACAGCTATAAGTCTCTTGCCACCTACAACCGAGAAGAGTAGCAGCTCTTAAACTTTCAAATTTAACGAATTTTTGTGATTTCCATGTACTTAAAAAATACCCAAAGCTACAGGGGCTCACCCACCAGGATAATTTGCTTCAGACCCTAAGGGATCACCTCAAGTCCCTTAGACCCCATTATCGACCATTTTACAAGACTTATCCATACCGCGTTCATCCATCCCATATACACATACCATATTTTTTTTTAATAAGGGCCGTACTTCTCTCCTATAAAATATAAACGTCTTTCAAGTTAAAACAACATTGTATTCTGTGTACGAGATAAGTAGGTCTGTGTGCTACTTAACGTTGCAAGCGGATTATAGGCCTTAGAGAAATCATAGATTAGCTCATGTGCAACTGGCTACACTCAAACTCAAAAAATCGTTCTTGTTGAAAGACATGACTGACGTCATACCCAAGCTTAAAAATGAATAAAAGAACATGAATGCTTGCTATTTTGCAACTTAGATGGCGACTGCCACATATCGAGCGTTGCCAAGGAGACAGAAGATGACGCAATCACATCGCATGGTTATTACATAGTCGAGTTAGTAAATTGTTAGGTAAGAGTTAGATTGTTATTGGATTTGCAAAACTAATTGCGAGTGTCACTAATTGATTTCGTTTGCGAGGTCGATTTGACGAAACATCTGTACACAGATATCTGGGACTGTATACCAAGCACTGTATTTGGTTACAGAAACAAGTGCAACAACTCCAGGTAGTTCTAATGGCGACTCATTCCTAACACAAATCATTCAATTTGCAAAACCACTCAACCACTACCGCCTGTTCTATATGACAAACATTTGTGCCACGTATTGTTCAACCCACTCTTAAGAAAGAAACCTCCGAGAGATGCTGGTAAATTTTATCGTATAGCCCATGCCTACTTTTTTGCCATTAAGAGTTGTCCAAACGATCGGCATATTGTTAAGTTTTACTTTATTACGCCATTTTAGTATGCCTACACTCGATTGAAATAATGCATATTAAAGGGTATGGTAATCTGTAGTTTTTTCAGCGTGGGGGGGGGGGGGGGAGTTAATTACTGTATTCATCTTCCTCCCCCTGAATGACCGACTGCAGACATACCCATTAATCGTACTCTGGTGACAAATCATTGATCAGTTGATCATACCCATGCCATATATAGTAGAGAGTACTGCACATACAATCAAAACGAGCCTACAAAAAGTCAAAAACTCTGTCACCTACTGAACTCTCCACTTCGGTACCTTACACCAAGGATTCTCTTATACAGGTTGAGATTCTAAACAATCAAATCTTGCTTTTAGGGAATTCTTTTTTGTGCAGCTTTTGATAAAATTCCATCTACCCGTTTGGAGAAATAAACAAAACACGTGAAAGTGAAGCCGGGGAAGGGCCAATTCATTTCAATTCTCAGAAGAAACACATTAAAAAATTGTTTTGTTTGTTAGTGTATAATGTGATTGTTCTTCTTTGACGTCACTGCAATTGCGCAGGTTGCATGTTTTTGTGTCCCCAGGCACTCTCTCACAGCGTTGTGAAACTGTTTTAAGTGAAACAATTGTTGCTATGGCTGTAAAACAATTGTTACCATGGCTGTAATATACTTATGCGTAGGCTTATGTTTTTCAGTCTAGTGAAGTAAACAACCTCGTGGTCCGTCCGATATGTTTTCTGCTTTCTGCCTACAAAAGTAGTTTCAGTTTTCCTAAAACCTGGAATCCATGGATGTTTGTCCCAAACTCACCAGTGATATGTTAATAACTTACTAATGCCTGTAGCCTATGTGTATGACTGATAACTAGTTTCGTCTTCATGTCAAGTCGCAGTGGAATTATCTTCGGAGGCGGTGAAATGACGTCATTAGGTTTGTTTGCTGAAGCACGTTTGGCGGCTCGCTTCATGGAAAAGCTGTATCAGCAGTGAATTGTGTATGTAACAGTGGCTACGGTATGTTCTTACAGCAAATTCAACAATCAAAATAAATACAGTATGTACTATAAGTGCGAAATATGTGGTCTCGGCCGTCCAACGCGGAGTCAAACTTATTTGTAACGTCATCTGCACATCCCCTGATGTACGTGGTACAATAGATCTTTTGAAATTGTGTTAGGGCTGTTATAGATTACCGTACTTCGCCCCTCGCAACACACTCGAGGAGAACAAACTTGGATCAGGGAGTTGTAACAACTCCCTGGTTGAAACACCTCCATCCGACCAGGGAGGTGTTAGGATCAGGGAGGTGTTTGGACAGAAAGGTCTCAATAGGTCCTATCACTTCCCTGGTCCAACAATTCACAAAATCAAAGTGAAACAAACAAACAAACAAACAAACAAACAAACAAACAAAATCATTCTTTCCTTTACCATGATAATCTTTGTTAGCACAAGGGGTCCCCATTATTTGCAATAGTGATGTTTATCACAAGTTCCTTGTGATGTCAATGGACCTGCCCAAACGTTGAAAGCTACGGTAGGGTTCTCTCAAATTTTACAGTCCTACATACAATTTTATTGCACGTAGATATTGAAGGAATAAATCGCATTTGGTGGACTATATTTGGTGAATAAACCGTCGAAACTCCAAATTTGGCAAAATAGTGGACGAGGCGAAGCCGAGTCCTTTATTTTCCAAATTAGGAGTCGAGACGGTTCATGAGACAATAATAGTCCGATAAATGTGGTTTATTCCTATTCTACCACCGAAAATGTGTCAAAAACTTCATTTTTATCAGTGTTTACGTTTACTGACCGTACGTTGTGGAATAACAGGTCAGTGTTTAACCAATCAGAATGCAGGGTTCTCAATAATGGATGGCTAGGGGTGGTAGAATAAATATTAGAAAGAGTTCAACAACGTACGATAATTCCTCTTGTGGTCCTAATTAACGTCTTCGACCCAAACAAATAGCACTCTCACAGCTAAGTTTATTTCTAGCTTCTACTCCAATTAAAAAATGTTTGCATAATCATTCTATAACACACGTCTTAGATAAAGCCTACAGTGAGAGTTAATTTTCCCAAAACCGTATTCTACTCATTATACTAATCTGAGTCAATTTGCTGTGCAGTATAGGCTACTCTTCGTCACATTTCTTTGATCTGCTCAAGTCATCATTGACCTTATGCTTGCAGGTATAGTTTGAATTCATGTCAAACAAAATGAAGTCACCTGTCACCAAGTACAGAGTAACCTAAAAACACGCCAAGGACATAAATATAGGGGCTTTAATCAATTTGCCCCCATCCACACATTGTGGCTCTGTCATGAAATAATGCACTGCTTCAAGTCTTTCACATGTTATCTTTTCGTTATAAATAAGTTCAAAACCCTATAAGGATAAACATGACTTCTATGGGATCAACTTGATGGCTCTTTTTGTTGATCTTTTAAATCTCGACTACATCATCACAGGGAGACAATTTTAATTCTGGGGTTTGCATGCGTCTCCTTTAAGCTAGAGAGACGAACAGAGAATAAAGTCGAAGACGTGTTTTGTCATATTGAATATCCTCTTAACTTAAAGAGTACCTAAAGGTCTAAAATTTCAAAAACGTATATCACAAAGCTTGAAAAATGCATCAAAATGGTCCAATTCCCATTTTCACAGGACATTCCTGAGCTGATATATAAAATGTTGAAGTTTATTCCCTCAATTTAAAATGGTAGAATGCACAATAATTTGTGATGTCATTCTTGTACTATTCAAATAACCGTCTTTGGTTTTCTTTGTTTTTTCGAAAGCCTCTTCATCTTGTGCCAAGATGGGATCACTGTTTCACCGTTATATAGGTTGACTTGCATATATAAGCTCTCTCCGAAAACATTTGCTGTGCAAGGGAACAGTAAATGTTTGAAGGTCATATAAACATCTTAATTTCAAAAGGGCAAAAAAGAGGTTATGTGAGTACAGAGAGAATATTACAAATTATTGTGCAATCGACTATTTCAAATTAAGTGAGTGAAATTCAATATTTTATATCTCAGCAATAGAGTGAGCTCTGAAAATGGGAGATGGACCAAATAAATTCTTTTTCCAACCTCTAAAATATATATTCTTGTAATTTTAGAGTTTAGGCCCACTTTAAGAAAATGTCTTACGTTTCCGCCGATGACAAAAATGTATGCAAATGACACAATTACTACAGAAACAACACTTATTTTAACCTGACCGTTAGGAAGTACGCTATCTTTCTCCTCCATCAGCAAACATTTCCCCAGAAACCAAGGAAAAGATTAATTAAAATTCTGTTCTATCAAAGTTTTGACAAGTTATTAACCAACAACATAAGAGGTTTTTACTTCGACTTTATCGCAACAGCAGGTTGAGCGAGGCGTCCGAGATTTTTTGCGGTTAGATTGCGTTTTCTGGGGCGTTTTAAAAGATCCTGATCTGAAATATGGAAAGAAGTGGAACGTGTCACGGAAATATCACTCTTTTGCTTATCGATGATTATGTGGAGTCACTAGAGCCTATTTTCCAGATTTTGGCCATAAATTCCTTCTAAATTATGACATTTGTGATTCGATTTTTTGCACAGTCGTCAAAAGGTTGTTCGTGCACAAAAGGGGTTCGGAAATTTTCGATACTTTACGAAAAACAAAGTTTTTAGGGGGCAATTTTAAATCTAAAATTGACCTTTCCCTGTTGGAAGGAATTTCTCCTAAAAAAAAATAAAAACAAAAGTTTTAAATTTACCTATCTCAGTTGCTTTATAAACTTGTTAGGAATCTGTCCTGAAGATTTCGTTTCATTCAAACTATCAATGTTACAGTACTCGAAAAGGTACTTGCCCTGCGTTTACATGGGTACATGTGCGTCATAAGATGACGATCTCTTTATCAGATCGTGATCAATTTCTCCATGTGAATGTATATTCCTGGATCACAAACCAGCCGGTGAATCGTCATGCACAATCACGCGTTAGTTATCAGATCACCCTTAACAGAACCGCCATACAAGTACACTTCCTACAGTATATCTACCATACGTGGGGAAGTCTATGGTCAGCCAAGCGTGTAATAAGTCCTGAAATAGACGTATGTCGAATTAAATTGATATGTGTCAGTTTCTTGTGATGAGATTTGATAAAATCGATAGGTTATATGTAAGAGAAACTGACATGTCAAATTAAACGGACGTATGTCAGGTTTCTAATACTTTCATGTGACAAACAGTATCAACTGTTCCTTTCTAGTACTCAAAATAAAACTGACATACGTACAAGTCAATTGTACATATTGTACATATTTTATTAATTCGAAATATGTCAGGTTTATCGTGCTCTCATTGGAAAAGGATAGTCACCTCTTCCTTTCCAATGTTCTGATTGGACAAAGCTGACAGTGTGTACAATTTAATTACACATATGACATATGTCCAATTAATTCCACATATGTGTGGTTTCTCGTACTCTCATTGGACAAACATTGTCACCTGTTCCTTTCTAGAACTCTGATTGAACGATATTCGACATAGCCTATGTACAATTAAATTGTACATCATGATGTTAGTTTTGTCCTGTCAGAACATTAACTAGAAAGCCCAAAGGCTTAGCGGTTTCTTGGCGAAAGGGGGGCTTTGTTGCACTGAGGTTCATCTCTCAATTTATACTTCTTGACTATATCATTTTTATGATGCGTTCGCAATTTGACCTCTGCTGACCTCACGCGACCTTTGAACAATACCAAAAATTAATAACAAAAAAACGAAAAAAGAAAGTTTCTTAAGACGGATTGGAACCAGGCCGTTTGCTTGAGAAACCAAGCACTAATCTACTACGCCATCAAAGAACTCGTTAAGTGTACGGTGTTTGATTCCTTGCCGAAGACAAAAGGAATCTACGGTACCGTATGTAATCACGCCGGCGATGGTATGTATGTGTGTGCGTGTGCTTGTGCGTGTGTATGTATGAGTGTCTGTGACGCTTGGCTTGTAAACACGATACCTCAAGTAGCAATGATCGATAATTTTCATACTTGGGATATAGAATTATTATATTAAGAGGAAGACCCCTATTGTTTTTGGTGGAGGCCAAAGGTCATTTGAGGTCACCAGAGGTCGAATACCGAATACCTTGTAAACACGATATCTCTAGGTATGAAGCATGGATGCTTTTCATACTTGGCTTGTAAATGTGTTAAAATCAAAAGATAACCCTATTGATTTTTGATAAAGGTCAAAGGTTATTTGAGACACAGGAGGTGAAAAAATGAAATTTTTAAGAACTGCTTGTAAACACGATGTCTCAAGATAGTAATGATGGATAGTCTTCATACTTGATTTATAACTTTATCATATTAAGAGGAAGAACCCTATTGTTTTCAGTGGAGGTTAAGTGTCATCTGAGGTCATCAATGGTCAAAAACCGAAAACTTTGAAAAAAACACGATAGTTTAAGACAGGGATGATGGATCCTTTTCAAACTTGGCATATAGATGTGTTACAGTACTTAAAAAAGAGAGGAAATCCTATGGGTCTGTTGGAGGTCGAAGGTCATATAAGGTCCTATGTACAGAAATCCTTTTTTCTTGACAAATATTCAGTTTGGTCTATACCAGTGGTTCTCAAACTTTTTGAGGGTGAGGGCCGAATGGAGAGACTGGGATGAATTGAGGGCCACAGGGGAGGATCTCAGGCTTAGAGAGAGGGTCGTAATTGGAAAGGGCAAAATTCATAGTTAAGAGACCCCGAAGCTGTATCTACGGGGAAACTGAAGCAAAAGTATGACTTTTTCATTGGAAGCGGTTCCTTCAGATGGTAATGCACTTTTGGAACGTCTACCATGGCTGGGGCTGAGGTCAGTAAATTTTGCTTTTCAGGCGCTCCAGATTGCAGGAAATCGCACTCTTAACCACAAAATTGCCTCTGCCACTGGGTTTGGGCCAGCCTTTTCTCGACAAGGCGGCCAAGCTTCCCGACGGAGCGGCCGGTAACCAGAAGCCCCCGACAAGGTCGACGGGTTGACGAAAGAATGGCCAACTTGGAATTTTGGCGCGCGAAGCGAGCCGAAAATTTGTCTACTGTTGAAGCAACTTTGAGAAATTGTGGTTTTTGTTGAGTAATCTGCCCTACCCGGGACAAAATACAGAAATTCGTTGCAGAGGCTGTCCGTCGTTGAAAGGGAGAGGGGGTACATACTTTACCGTACTCAGCGACGAAAATGGAGTTTCCCAGACGACAGGGGCCATAGCCCTTTGCAACCCCCACCTGGCGCTACCCCTGTGTACAGTTCTGCATTGTGTGAGTCACCAGTATGGTCATTTTGATGTTTATCATGCGTTGTTTTCCAAACTAAATATGTTGCGGACGAAAACTTCTCTCTGAAACGAATGAAGTCACAACAATTCTGTACTTATCCTGCGTTGGTGGCCAGCATGTGAGGAAGCCCGTGATCAAATTATTCTCAAAGACAGAGAAGTGGGTCTGTCTAGTTCAAGGGCCGCATTCCCAAAAGTCGACAAATAATAAGTTGATTGAATGATTCTATTTCATTTAACAGAGCTGTGGAAAATGCGCGCCCATGTAAAATGTCGAAACACATTGTTAGGGAATGCCACTCTGATTACATTTGATTTCGTTTTTACGAGTACCGAAAGATAACTTCCAGAAATTTTGATTTCATTTAACAGTCAACACATGTTTAACACGATACATTTTTTAATTGTACATACTGTCACCTCACTTCGCAAATTAAATTTCCGAGATGTAACTTTTCTACAAGCTTTGTCACTACAAATCGGCAATGCACCACTACATAACTATACGCCACCGTGTACATAACATGATTGTCAACAACACAGCACACGAAATAAGTCTTGGCTAGATATGACTGATCAAGGAACATGTCGGAGAGCCTGCTACGTAGGCAAACTAGTACCTGCAGGGAGGCGAATTTGGAAGGAGTCAAATAGTGACTCTAAATTATATAAGTTAACATACATGTCAAAGATTAGTAGCCCCTTTTCCTACTTTTGTAAGTTTTTTCTTGTCGAATATGACTTTCTCAAAACGTAAAACCAATTCAGGGGCCCCATCAACAGGGTCTGGGGGCCACGTTTGAGAACCACTGGTCTATACCATGACAACTCAGTAGCAGACGTTAATGATTACGTCACGCGTACAAAAGAAGTATGGAAACTGAGAGTAAAACAAGACAGTGGTAGCGCCAGTCCTAACTTAGCATTCACTCCATTTAGCATTTAGCATGGCGCTGGTTGTTGTTAGTTCCCATCATGCATTGTGATCATGGAAGTCTGCTATGGACGAAGCGATGGTGATGGCATGGAAGTGAAACATATCTTCTCTCTCCCATGTACCGAAATATGCTGTGGGATCCGTTTGAAGCTGTGTTTACTTGGCGTGCGGATCGCGGATGGCGGAACCCGAGAGGCGGAACGCGGAACGCAGAAAGGATCCGCGTGCCCAATAAACACCCCACGCGGATCGTTCCGCATTCCCTTATAGTAAAATTAGCCAAATAGTTCAATTCCAGTAAACGACGTTCTACTGCCTGAGCAAGATGCTCTCCCAAACGTTGTTTATTTTCTGTGAGTCCATATGACTCTCATATTTTGAGACATAAGTAAATGGTCTCTCTCTTACAACTTCTCCAAATAGCTCAATGGTGTCATTGCTACTAGTTACTTTCCTTTGGGCATCTTGATGGTTATTGATAAGGTAATCAGTATGGTACGATGTAGTATGGGAAGTCCGAAAATGTGGAGAAATCCTACTAGAAGCTACACCCTTAACACACCGGGGTTAATTTTAACCAGCATCGGTGTTCTATTTACTACAACACAATCCTGGTTAAATTTTCCATGAAATTCTAGTTAAACTAACTCAAATCCTAGTTAAAGTGTACACGTGGTGTCCACCCGGTCACCAATCCCCGCGCGAAAGAATTCGAAATTGCCAGAATTCGTTCCGTGTTCCGCGTTCCTCCTGGGGTTCCGCGTTGCGCGATCCGCGTGCCAATAAACAGTTTCATTGAAAAAACACAAGAGAATTCTTTCCACGATCCGCGTGTGTCTATTCCGCTATCCGCGATCCGCGCGCCAAGTAAACACAGCTTTACTCTAAGGGTCCGTATTCCCTACACCTACCATGTGTCGATTTCAGGACTTATGGAATGTTTGATCATGACGTGTATTACTCCTGCACCTATTATATTGGCTGTAGCAAAAGGAGATGCGTATTCGACACCTGCTGCAAAAGTTAGATCGAAGTTTGTACCAGATATGCTATTGTTATTCTCTCTTTTCGTTTTCTTTTCAATCTTCTATAAGTCAGCGCTTCTCAACCGGTGGGCCGCGAAGCTCTCACAGGTGGGCCGCGGGATCCACCATAAAAAATAAAAAAATAAGAAAAAAAAGAATAAACTTTTTTGTAAGGTGGGCCTCAGAAAAATTGTGAGAGTGAAAGTGGTCCTTGAGATAAAAAAGGTTGAGAAGCGCTGTTCTAAGTCATATCGCATGATGATTTCGACCTACATTTTGCCATTCAATGTGTTATTTTAGGTACCTTAATCTCATCGTGGCTGGAATTAAAATTTATAATTACTGCCGATTAAAACGCATAAAGTTACCAAGAAGGTTGCATTAAATCACACCAACCTTCATTTTGATGGTCACTAATTTTACAAGATGCCTTAAAAGCCGATCATTCTTTTACATGTAGATTTTAAGGGAAAACGTGACCTCGGATTTCTCTATCCTATTTACATTGATTTTGACGTGTTCTACATGCGGATGCTGTTATAATTCTTGCCTTCGAATTTAAATCTGCCGATTTTAAAATTCCTTGTCTTTAATAAAAGCGATTACCTTGATAACGTTTTGAAGAATTCCGTGACATTTCTGGGTGTCATGTGAAGAGGACTGAAAGAAAGTTCCTTTTGAATAATTCATATCACCTTAAGATTTTAGACAAAATGACAAAGATGGACATAATTATGGTGACATGTGGATATTGTGATCGATAAAGACAGGAATTTTAAATTTGTAAATCTAATGTGGCCGAGATTCTCAGTAACTACCCAGCTCAACTGGAAGTTTTGGAATTTTTTCTTTTTGTGTGTCGGTTCTCAACGAAGTAAAATTTTTCAAGCATGTAAAATTTTGAGGCGATAGCACTAGAGGTTTATTGTTCAGGCATGCAATATGTGAACGAGTAAAATTACAGGTCATTTTTTGATCGCAATGACCTAATTTTGCCTACGATGCTCGTGAAATTAGCAACTTGAATTTAAGTTCCTAGTAGATAAAAGTTAGTGAAGAGGCTTATGACTTTTTGAGCAGAAAAGGCACGTGCGTATCCAGAAGGGAGGGGAGGGGGTGGGCAGATTTTGGTGCTGTTAGTCAGAAATCTTCCCAGAAGGAATACAGCGCACGAAAGGAGGAGATGAATGTCACAGCAGTGTCGTAGGCAATGATGTCCATGCCAGTGCGCGCCAGCACGCCCTAGCTCCGAAGACGCTGCATAACTGACTCTTACTTCACAACGTAATCGAACCATTGCCCCCTTTGAGGTAGTACTTCCATGCTTTGACCCTCTGCAATGACGTATACGGTATGCTAGCATAGTACTTTCCATGATGCTAGTGTGCGCTAGCCCGCCCTAGAGCCGAAGGCGCTGGATACCCGACCCTTACTTCACAACATAATCAAGCTATTCCCTCCTTGAACTTTAAGCCCGGGTCCCATTTACGCGATTCAAATTGCGATGCAACTTTCAACAAGTTGTGCGATTTTTCAATCAACTTTCGACGCAACTGTTGGCTGGTCCCACACGCGCAACTCTCATGCAACTTTTCATTGTTGCCTAAGTACCATACAAGGTAATTAATGTAAGCGGTAAGTGTAGACGCAGATCTCGGGGATGGGAGATATATGTCAGGAATAAATCGCATTTAGCGGACGATTATTGGTGAATAAACCGCCGAGATACCAAATTTGGCAAAATAATGGACGAGGCGAAGCCAAGTCCGTTATTTTGCCAAATTTGGAGTGAAGACTGTTTATGAGACAATAATAGTCCGACAGATGTGGTTTATTCCTATTCCACCACCAAAAATGTGTGAAAAACTTCGTTCTTATACGTTTACTGACCGTATGTTGTGGAAAAACAGGTCAGTGCTTAACCAATCAGAATGCAAGATACTCAATAAAGGATGGCTAGGGGTGGTAGAACCCCTACATTTGACCAAGAGGAGATGACAGATGTAATATAATAACCCAATGATAGGCCTACAGACACACTGCAAAATTACTGCTTGTCCGTCACTAATTTTGTTCAATCGGGGTTTACCTCTGATAAGACACATACTAAAGCTGCGCAGAGACCTATTAATAGGCTAGGATTTTACCGATACTGGTCTGTCCAGTGAATTGCTGTTTGACAGCTTATCGTTTGCGTATGTAAGTTTATTACTTCTGAGACATCGAAAGAAAGAATTTGTATTGATGCATGTTATGCCCCCTGAAAATGTTATTCCGCCAATCTGTATAGAAAACATAATCAGGGCCGTAGCCTGGGCAAAATCCAAGGGGAAAGGGGGTGGGGGGTTAACAACACTAAGTGGAGACCCCGGTGGCATACCAATTATAGTTGACACCCAGACCAATCTTTTCTTTGTCATCCCCGCCAGGGAGCCGCTCTAAGGGAGGGGTCTAAGGGCAGGAAGGACATTTACGTAAGTTAGCTAAGTTGAAAGCTGTGTTTTCTTTGGAAAAGTTTTAAATTAATGATATGATTTACTAAGATTAGAATGATTATTGTGTAGTGAATATTTCGTGTTTCTTATCTCCGGTAAAGGGGAGACGGTGACACCCTCACCCTTTGAGAAACTTTTTATGTATGAAAAATGTTGCTATCTTTGCAAAGCTTTAAACTGATTACAGGGCTTAAAATTATCTTTAATTGTTGAGTGCATTTTCCGGATTTTTTGTAAGGATAAGAAGAGGTGTTGCCTAAGGTATCACCTTTGAGAAAATTTAACATGATATGATGGCTTAGATGCAAAATAGCTCTCTAGCAATGGGGTACTTAAAGCATTGAACTTATGACAGGTGTATGTTTAGAACAGTCTTAGTATTTAGTAATTTTCTTCGGTCTTCTCATGGCCAGGCTCAAAGGTCACCACTCTGTATTCGCGCACAGAAGGCCTATCAAGAAAATTTTCGTCAAAATGCAACCAGTTTTTGTACAGGAAACTGTACTTTGTCTGCCTTTTAACTTGCATCTCATCATTCTGTAAATTAATTTAGACTTCAAAGGAAAAGGGTAAATTAAAAAAATTTCTTCAGTACAATCCCTTTGTAGGAGAAATAGCATGCTGTCCCTTTTGTAAAAAGAAAGAGTAGGCCTTCGAAAAATCTTAAGTCTACATGGCTCATGTGTATTACATACATCATGAAGCTACAGTTAGTGCAGCACCATTCCTACCAGGACATGGGTGGATCCAAACTTTAAGGAAGGGGCCCATTTGACAGGACTATTTCAAACACAAAACGCATCTGTAACAGGGTTCGGGGATCTCCTCGGGGAAATTCGGAGAAACTGCATGGTGCCCGTGTATGCAATTTCCATGGTCTGAGGGCCTTCAAATCATAATTAGGAAAATGAAATTTGAAGCTTTGTTATTCAATACTTGTTGCTACTGTTGTCACAAAGAAAAAATCCCAGAAAGTGGCCATCGGCCCAAAACACTGGAGAATCCCTGTTATAAAGTGTCACTTGGCAAGTGATGATGTAGTAACTTCTTCCATTTGTATGGGAATGGGTAACTTTCAAATTATAAAATAGGAACGGTAGATTGAGTGGAGGCATTAAAGTTTTAAAAGTTAGGGGTAAACGAGGGGCAGAAGAAATAAGATCGAAGGAATGACCCAACGGTGCCGAAGGCCGGCAGAAGTACGAAAGGCTGCCCCGTATGCGTAGGGTTCATAGGCCTACCCTAGTAATCCAGGGTCTAATACATTGAATGGGAGGCTGTTTCTAAGATAAATAACTGTAGACCTACATATTTCATACTCATGCTGGATATGGTTTGGCAGGGGAGCAAGACGGACAAACGGGCGGGAGGAGGATTCCACTCACATTCTGTAGTACCGCCACTTCTTCCTCACACTTCAATTTATTTTTTACAAGTTTTGATGGAGTCTTTAGAGACAATCAGTTAAATATAGTAAACATTAAAACTAGTTCTATTAAAATAGAAAAAAAAAGATCACGAAATATTAACAAACTTAACACAGCGGAGTTGTAAGTTATATTCATATGTATAAAACACCTTGTACAAGTAGAATAAAGACGTATTTTGGAGCACGATATGTGTACAACTCTACGAGTACAGAGAAATGTACTTGAGTACGATACCTTCTCATTCAACTAGGCCACATGACTAACGTAACAGTTATGCTTGGTCTAATACCGGGCTAGTGATTGTAGGAGGATACTAGAAGGATGGATACCCATGGATATCCAATGGCTATATTTTTGCAAAACAGATTTAGCCAATATGGTATCGGTTTAAACACTGTCGACGCACGAAACAATGGAAAGTGTACGATCTAGTAGTACTATAAGTCATATCATACAGCCTATCTGCTAGCTCCCACAGAGTCACCGTAGGTCTCATCAGGGTCCTGTGGAACGGCTAAATTTAAGGCTAGATACACTGAAAGTGTTACTTGAAGAATACAGTTTTCAGGTTTTCTTCAAAAATTATTAGGTTGTTAATTATGTGTTACAACGACCAAAAATCATAAATAATGAAGGCACTGAAGTAGGATGATTCAGTCCTCTGACGCTTTTCGTAAGCCTTCCAAACAAAGGTCTTGCTCATGTATCAGTAACTAACACAATATATATTGACCGCAGCCTATAACTATCAAACCCCATATTGATTAGTGTTCGTTCCCACTGCAGTAGTGTGAAGAATGATTTCATTTCTTTCACGTTTCACGTTTGTCTGTTCCCTGGCCATATCCACTTATCCCTAACCTCCAGACTGACTTCACCTTCACCTAGCCCAAACCCCTGTCTGTCTAACACCCAACCTAAAGATGAGGACATGGGGGCCGCCATGACACTTGAATTAAGATGAAGTAATTACACGAAACAGCTTTCTTACGACACTTAAGTAAAATAAACAGTACACTTTAATAGGCCGATTATGTACGTCAATGTGGCATGTAATTTCATATCTGACAAGTCTAAACCTTATATCATAGTAAATCCTATTGAAAAACACCCTAGCTGGAATGGGTGAATAAAAGTACCAATGCGAAAACCCTGTAGAGACCGCTCAAAGAAGTTCAAGAGAAGTAAACATAAGCCTGCGAAGTCATTCCACCTTTTTGACAAGATACCTGTCCATACTAAACTTAAGAATGCTAAACAATTAAAATATACCTAAAAGCAATCAAAACGCAGGCTAACTGATGAGTAAAAGTAGTACGGTACCATGTAAAAAGGAACTTCAGTCGATAAATTGAGTTGAAAACGTAAAGCTGCAGTAAGACAAGCTAAAACACTAAAAATCTAAGTGGGTAAGAAGCTTACTCTCTTATTAGAGTTAAACTCTTTTTTTGAGCCCTAGTGGATGAGCTGATTGCAGATGGGCTAGCCAGTACCCTTGTCTTTTAGATAAAATATTCTCATTTTTTCTTAAAAATTTGTTCAATAATCATGAATTGTATATCTTTGGGATTATGTTGAGAATCTTTAAAATGAACAACTAATTCACACCTATATATATATATATATATATATATATATATATATATATATATATATATATATATATATATATATATATATATATTTATATGTTAATTGATTACCCGAAAAGAAGTCACCAAATTTTCTTGAAAATACCTAATATATTTTTCATTTTTTTTCTTGATATTTTGAAAAATAAGTTAAGGTTAATGCTAGACGCCATATAAATTTCAAAATGATAAAAGCCCCGAAGTACATGAACATTATTAAAGTGACTATTTATGTTTTGTACATAAGTACCTATCATACCTGAATATTTTATAAGGAGTGTTGAAAATTTAGTGCGTACCGTATTATTAGTGAAAAATACAACATTTTGTGACCCTGCTGTTGATAGGTCCATGATGATTTTACAAGTTGCTATTTGTGCATTACATAAGTACTTCTTACACTGACGAAATTCTTAGTCATTCTTTACATTTGACTTAAACAGTCCAAGACGAATGTCTTCATTTTCTTAGTTTCTGCAAGTCTTCGTTAATCACATTTCAGCCTGTACAGTAACGTAGCTAGTAATTAAAACCGTCTTTCTACTGTTCCTGCATCTTTACGTTTTGTGATGGGGAGAACTCGAGCTGCTCAGTCAGTCCGCTGCTGCTCGAAAAGAGCTTCTTTCTCAGTCCTTTTCCCTTCCACTACTGAGTTCAAGACGCTTATCAAATATGTTGTACATGGTAACCATCGTGTATGTCAGTCCAATCAATAAAAACCCGCATTTGCCACTTAAAAATGTACTTGCACTCCCACGGATCTGATTTCGTGCTGGTTCTAATATAAGTTTAAAGATAGACATTGATGGTAAGGTAAAATATTGTACGATAAAAAGGTTGTCCCAACCGTGACAATCATAGTATTCATGAAAAAAACTACAACATTTTCAAGTATTTCCGAGGTTGTACTAACTCTACCAGTCTATTATTCCATTTTCTACCAATCTGAGGTTCCACTTTGTAGTTCATTCCTCTCGTCATTTTTTATTTTCGGATAAGTCTTCGTTTTGAAACGTAAGAACCATTTTAATGTAAGCACTTACTCCAAGCTACTGATGACCTTGATGATAGCTAAAATGCAGAGATGGTAACAAGCCATTTTTGGCAAGTCCAAGTCAAGTGGCAAGTCTTTGCCGTTATTTGCAAGTCAAGTCATAAAAATAGCGGCTCGAGCCTTAGTCCCATGACTCGGGTATACAACTCTACTAAAATGCCAGAGAAGTGCTGTGTTAGAAACAGGTGCAGAAATGTCCTCCCAGGATGCAACGCTGGATGTTTCACTCAGGTCAAGAAATCTGTCCAGTTGAGGACTTGTTGGCGTCCCAAAGTATGGAATGTTTTGTTTTGCCTCGAACGTTCTTTCGCTTTATTTGTTGAAACTGATCATAAAAAAAATGAAGATAACCTCCTTAGTAGTGCTATACCTTACTTGAATTGTTCCCTATGAATCTTAGACTATCATTATCTCAGCGTTCCCAGAGGTATTGAAAATGGATAAATAAATCTCACAATGTTTTTATTGTGCTTCAAACCTGACTGTTTTTGTTCTGTTTACGTACCATTTAACGAACACCAACTTCTAAGGCTTCATATAGTCACACGATGATTTTTTACTCTGGTTACAAACGACACCAAAAAGTGCCTACCCCTTATGTAGTTTTTACTTACTTGCATCATATTTAAGGCTTATATTAAAATGCAGGTTGCACCGTAAGCTCCCTGCTATAAATCAGTGTGCAAATTTAAGAAACAGCATGGGATAAATGCAATTTTTTCGAAAATAGCTTGTGTCAACCTATTGTTTGCATACACTTTAGCTGTATTGTATGCCATTGATAAGGCCAAACCTGCTCAGACCTATAGGCTATGTTGTATTGGAGATAGGATGTAGAAGGCTGATCCAAGTTTTCATGGGAATGTGCTAAGTTTCCAAATATGTGTAGCCTACGTAGCGCCTCTGTGGCTGCCGCCCCTTTTTAGGCTGCCGCCCCTCAGTTTGTTTTTTCGCAGCGATGAGCTGAACGAAAAAACTTTGTCCGCTCCGCGGGGTAAAATATGTGTGGCTGTTCCTCCGAACAGACTAGAACCATCTGCCAATAAATCCGAACCGGGGTATGTGTACCAAATTGTCTAAAAAGCTCATCTTAAGCAAAGTCATTTAAGGCTGATGCTACTCAAGGAAAACACTGAAAATTTCCAGTATGCTGTTGATGTATATTGCTGTTTAGTATGAATATTGCATTACTTTCAGTGCAAGTGTTGCAAAATGTCAAAATATAATTCCACCCCTCAAAAATATCCCATACAAGGTGCCATGATTGGGCCAATCAGGGTATGCAATGTGTCCCTTTTGTTTGGTCTCCGTACAAAGGACTGACCATTAGCCATGTCTTGGCATATCCATATGATAACTTTACTTCAAATTTCATTGTTAAAACGATTTATCAAATTAAGTGTTTCTTTGTTTTAATCTCTACACATACCACAAGCAATCTTAATATAAGTTTGTCGAAATTTTCTGTTCATGAGAAAATAGATTAAACTGTCTACCCATCCGTTGAAACAGACAAGTTGATAAAACAAAAGTTGTACTAGCACCTCGTCAACAGCGGTTGATGTAGCATATACATAACAAATAGGTGCCCAACAGAAGATAAACGCCCCACAAATGGCGAGAAACGTTTGCAGGACTTTCATTTCTCTTTTCAGTGCTACTAGTTGCAAAGTTCTAGACGTAACTTCAGTTGCTGGCCTTTTGTTTTTCATATTTGCATCTGGCACGTATTTGTCTTTATTTTGACGGCGTGCTGCTGCTTGGATTGTATGGGTCAGCGCCAATATGCAATAAGCTTGACGCATCGTAACAAAACACAAATACATATTTCCCACGAGAACAAAAATTGTGGGAATGAAAACTGCAATCAAACCGCCGTAAACAAAACTAATGATAGGTAGGATTGATGACTCTTCTACAGTTTCTTTCGTTACAACTGCACAAAACTGAGTAGAAACATCGAAAAAAGAATCGTCAAACAATGTTGAATAAACTGTCGATAACAACACGCAATTGACTACAATTGAAACAGAAATTATTTTTATTCGTTTCGAGGTCACGAATTGGTGGTACCGTAAAGGAGATACCACGGCGACGAAGCGATCACTTGTGAGGAGAGCAATGAAATGAAGTGACATTAAAGATACTATGTAATAAAACCAGTTGTAAACCAAACAAATCCTATCTAACCATGGACGAGTGACATTCAAAAGTACAAAAATATTTTCCGAAATAACAATGGTGATGGCGTTCAAGACATCTGTAAGGGCTAAAAGTGTAACCATAATGGAAGTATTTTCACCAAAACAGGTTGGCGATCGACGTAGTACCAGTAGGTTCATTACATTTGTTACAAAACTGAAACCTCCGAAAGTATTAGAGACCAATAGACGAGCTACTTCCATGTATCCAGATCCATAAATATCATCGTCACTTGGAAAGGATGTAACATTTTCACCCATGATTAAACGAAAAATAAATCACTGTAAACCACAGGAGAGAATCCACAAAGGGAGCAAATTTAAACCTTGGAGTGTATTTCTCTAACCCAAGACAGATCTATGCTTTGTCAAGGAAAATGAAGCTTGCGAAGAATTCACAGAAGTTGGTTGCTAAACAAAAAAGAATCCAAGAATTTGTACCCTTTCTGAGCGATCGGAGACATACCATGGAATTTCAGATTTGTGCAAAACGATTTAATTTTACAAAAATTTTAGACAAAGAACGTCGTTTTGTAAAATAAATATTGACGGATGTAATGAACAGAATCTGAAGAACAAACATTACTAATATAAATATCTGATGTACGAACATATAACTGATCTATATCTGATGCAGAAACTGAAAACTTACACTCGGGTAAGTTTTCTGGCTGTTGAGTTTAGTTAGTCTTAATAGTCTAATCAGGCAAGCAATCTGGCCTTGGGGTTGTAATCAAAATATCAATAATGAGCATGGTTTCGTGGTCTTAGGTCTCAGTAATATCTTACTTACATGTGTTATTTTAAAATGTAATAACTTAGATGATGTATTGATAAAACCCATTCGTTTACCTAAAGCATATATCAGCAGCTTGGTGAGGTCAGGACACTATAGTGGACCATTGATACGGGAGAATTACTTTGTTTTCAGGTATATTTGTCGGACGCAGGTGTTACTTGATAGATTTTTATGATTAGGCTTATTGACGTCTTTTTAGAAAGTAATAGGCAGCTGCAAAAGTTAAAGGACAGTTTGTAATATTAAGCAATGTATTGAAATCGGATCAATTTAGGGAAAAAATAAAAATGAAGTTAAGTTAGGTAATCTCAAATTTGCCCCGTAGATGACGTAAACCTTACAGGCAAATGATTCTTATTTGGGGCAAACACTTGACAAAAACTGAAGGTCATTGCAGACTGATTTAAACTTACCTTTTTCATTTATTTGTATTGTTGAAGGAGACTGTGTATTTAGTAACTTTGAAAGCCAAACCTTTTATATTACATGATCTATTATTGGTTTATTTTCTACCAAAATTTAACATATTGCTAGATACAGGGGTATGTCCTTCGAAATATTTTCGTTTCTCAGTACAAGTCGTTTGTTGTACTGTGCTATAACGTACACTGCATGTATTCTGCACGAGGAGTATACTGTACAACCTTGATTTCATTTGATTTATTTCTACAGCATTGTAAGATTACAAACTGATATAAAAGCATTTGCGTCTATCCAATACTGTTTCTGCAAAACGGCTTCGTAAGAGCTGTTGTACTGTACTGAATATGTCCTTATTAGATGTACAACATACATTATTACTATGCTCGTGACGTCAGTGGTGAAAGTCATTAGAGTATAGGGTGACACCAGAAGCCTCAAAAATCACAAATCAAAGCGCCCCGTAAAGACGTGCCGGCACGATAGTGTGACTTTAACTAACTGGCCGTCTGAATTCATTTTCGAGACTTTGACGAATTTCTGGGAACTTCTTGGTGTGCCGTCAGGACAACGTGGGTCAGCAAAAAGCATCAAGTATCATGCAAGCGTCCCCAATTTTTAATAACCTTCGAGAATTTTACCCCGTTGACCACCGCCGTTGACAACGTCAAGGGGGAATGCACACCCCACTCTTTAGAGCGGCAAAAAGTGAAATCGTCCAAGGGTAAGTGAGGTATATCTTCTGAAAGTCAGGATACCATATTTATGTGTGCCAGAGATTAATACCAAAACATGAAAATTTTTCGCCACGCTTCGCCTGCAATGTTGCTATCATCTCTATATACGATGCAAAAAGCAATTTTACATTTGCTACGTCTACACAACCATCCTCACCATTTCATAAGTTCCTTCGGATGAGATGAAACCTGTTATAGAAAAGTATAAGGGAGTTTATAAGTGCAGGGAAATTCTTGACATTTAAACATTTGACCTCACGTAACTAACATGAAACCCTTCCATTAGATCTGTAGATCAGCGGTTCCCAACCGGGGGCGTTATCGCCTCCGGAGGGCGTTTGCACAAATCAGGGGGCGATGAGCGCTAAGGGGGCTGCAGGGGACGTTTTGAAAAAAAAATGGGATACTCAATTTAAACCAACGCTTTACAAGATTCCAAATGCTTTTCCCTAGCTGAACTCTCAAACTGGTTTGCACAAAGAGGAGATGAATGGAGTCAACAAGTTGAGTAGGTCTGATATTCCCCTCCCAGATGCCACAAAATTGCATCTACTGTAACAGTGTTTAATTTCAATTTTTCCTGCAAGGACCCTCATATTCCCATCAGTGACAGTGAAAGCGGTGACCGAAGGATAGCTAAAAATCGTCCTGCAAATTTTACCTTGAATGTAGTTGTCTTCCTTGCAGTCCATAAACATGACACACTGACAGAAGTGACAATTGTAGGTAACTGTAACAAAATAGATACCTTTGACAATGTACTATGAAGTAAAATTTTAAAAATGCAGTTTTTCGGTACCCCAATTTCTGTTTTCTAATTATTTCTACCTGTTGGACAGCTTGATTGGCACGTCTTTCAATTTACCATGCCCCCTCTCCCCTACCATCCTTCCTCCTCCCGTGACGGGACAAGTCCCTCTCAGCATCAAAGGGAACTCCCGTTATTTATTACTGAAATACAAACTGGGCAGCTGGGCTAAGGCTGATTTGGCAATCTTTTTAGTTTGTATTTAAGGTTATTAGGTAATCGGAAGATAGCCAAAATTTGACTAACAGTACGTCCTTCTCGTGTCAACAATATCGTAAATGTTCACAGCTTCCGGCGGCAAATACCCCAGTCGCCCACTGGGATGTTGACCTTTGGCCTCATTCTGGAGAGCAGTCCACAACTCGGTGGGGCCCTGGCAAAGTCAGTTAAATACCAAAGACGTTTCTCCTCTCTTGACCGCGATCAAGCCTTCCAGCTTTTGTAAATCGTGGGTTAAAGAGTCGCCATCTCAAAAGGGTGTCAGTTTCTTAAGTCCCGCATTGCTCTTTTGCTACCCTGGGTCGAACCCACACGTAAAAACGATGTATATAACGGTAGGTCTACCCTTTTATTTGAGCATATTTTGGTTTATTATCGTCGTTTCATCCACATAGCAATAGTTGGGGGGGGGGGGTTGCCCATTCTCATTTGGTGAAAAGGGGCGTTTAGCTGGAAAAGGTTTCGAACCAATGCATTAGATGATCCCTTCCCAAACCATTACCCGCTTCCCCTACACAGCCAAAAGTGGAAACCTCGCAATAAATGTTGAGAATTTCTAGTCACATGATCAGTTCAAAGCTTTAAAAAGATGACACCATTTGGCAGTAAGCCACCATAAATGGACAAAAATTTCACAAAGGGGAGGGCGAGAGCACAGTCCTCTTTTAGAAGAGACATTTTTGGCAATGTTGAATGCATGTTGAGCAAAAGCTAACGATGCACGCAAACTGGTGCTGGAGTTCCATTTATTGTCAGAATCTCTTAACTCTCCAAGTATCCCCCTGGATACGCCCCTGTGGTGGGATAAGTTCTTGCTTATTTTGGATGTATCGGTAGTAATTTACAAGGGGATCTGATGAATTCCAATTTATATTTCACTTAAATTAATGAGAAAAAATTTTCGGTGATTTTTAGGGGGTTGGGGGTTGGGGAAGAGTCATGGCGTACAAAATCAGCTAGACCAGTTCAGTTTTTGAGTCAAGTACCCTAAAATATCAATCACTGAGTTATTAACTTATATCACCTGCTCCTGCCATTTTAACATCTCCAAAGATGTCCATCACGCATTGACAAAGTTTGACTGCAACGGGCATCCATTTTACCACCGTATAATTACCGGTGAGGTATTTTTCTATGGATATTTGTAGCATATTTTTGCCTTGTACATTACAGTGCATTTTACAGACTTTTATGATCAAGTTTACGTGTATTTGATACTACACCTTATACAACGTAGGAGTATCAACAACTACATAAATATTTTAGCCTCCCCCTATTTGTAATTCAAACAATTCAATAAATATTACAATATAATTCTTCAGTATCTTGTACCACACTTTAATTCCTCATGTACATCTTACGCTTCCACTTCTTTATAAAGTAAGTACAAGTTGTCATTGGTATTTATCACAGTGTTTTACCCACATATAAACAAGATTACACGTTCATGTTTGTATCGAATTCTGTCGACGTAAACCATGTATCAGTTTTCAAAACAAAACTGTTAGAAACACCTGGTTTTAAATATTTTATTTAAAGCTTTCATGAAGCTTGAGTCAACTCTACACAACGTTCGAGATTAAATTGAAACTAGCGGTATGGCGGTCGCGGTATGACGGTATGTACAATCCATGGGGATAGAAGTATAGACTGCTGAGCCGCCGGCAGCTTGTGAGTGTGACTACCTGCTGGTAACGAATCGAAGCCTTCAGTTTCGATTGTAGAAATTACTAATTTGTCACGTAGATTCGCCGATTTTTTGTGGTTAGGCGTATGAATTACCCGGTATTTCAGTGTGATATGTATGGATTTGAACACTATTACTACGGACATAGTAGCACACTTCATCTACCACGCAGTTATTTTGAGTATTTCATACAGTAGAATTTTTTTCCCTTTCGCCGATTTTACCAACTTACCTGTGTTACATTATCAATTAACAGCCCGTTTGACCAGGGCGCTGCCAGGGAAGGAGATTCAACGCTTAAATCCGCCAGACAATATGTGATTGAAAATAACTTAATCGGGGGTAGCAAAATTTGATTGACAGGTCCCTTTACTCCCATTGTTTAGCCTAAGTTACACTTCTTAATGATTGTCTGCTCCTTTCAAACCCAGGTAATCCAGAAACAAGGGTCATTGTTTACACGTTACTTTGAAGTGCAGCCTCTTTGCCGACAAGGTCTAAGCTTCAATAAAGATTTTAAGTTAAACGACTGTACATAAACGTTTAACTAATATAAGTTTTTTGTGTTCCTATGATCTTGATAGATCGTCTTCTTGACATGTTGTTCAAGCCTACAAAAATAAACACAATTTTCACAACTTTCCGAATCAGTAGCAAGCATTGTAAACGAAGGAGGTTTTAAAATTGTTTTGATTGAAGTTAATTGAAATGACTTTAACTGCGGCGACAAACGACGAAATCTTAAAATTTATTAATTTTTCCTTGACGACTGACAATGTAATGCCAACTGGTGAAATCATCAGGATGAGGTTTTGAGATGCAGCAGATGACACAATCTTCAGTACCAAAACTCTTTCACGTCTTAGAGAGGTTTCAAGAGCAAGACAATAGGCAGCTTAATGTCGGCAACAACCTAGTCTCAAAGGATATATAAATGTTGGATTTCCTTCCCTGACAACCCCTATAATTTGACGCAATGAGGCAGTCTTTATCTCGAAGTATTAGGCCTATCTGATAAACCTTGACCCAATTTTATCGACCCTCTTTTTATTTTTTAAAATACTATTTTTAAGCTGTATTTGGCCTGACATGGCCATATAAATCTTGATATGCATATCAGGAAAAATACTTTTCAAGTGATATCTGGCCTTGATATGGCCATATAAAACTTGATTGAACATATCATACGTATATCTGGTTTTATATCTGGCTTAATATGGCCATATAAAACTTTATATTAGCCAGATATATCCAGATACACTGTAAAAAGAGACGTCTTCATTTTTTAACACATTATGGCGTTTAAGAATTAGAAAACGAACAACAAAATGGATAAGCACAGTAAATGACTGAACGAATATTAACATTTGATAAAGATAATGACGTCATTTAAGTACTCTCCGCAAACACGTTTATATGTTTGATATATATTAATTTTTCTTTATTAAAAACAACTAGATGTTTACAGTAATCATGAAATAAACGCATTAACGTGTTTACGAGATGGCGTTAAAGTGGCGTCAATGTGTTAAGTTGGCGTTTTAGATGTTTACTTTGCTTATGTATTTTATTGTTTTTTTTTTCGTTTACATAAACGCCAAGACGCGTTTATTATCTGTCACAAAAAGTGTTAATCATATTTTACAGTGTACAAAGTCAGATATAAGCACGGACGACGCTAGAGGGGGTGTGTGGGGGGTGTGACACCCCCAAGATCCACGCAGTCGGCAAAATCCTGCACTAGTTGGCAAAATGAAGGAACAGTGGCGTAGCCAGGGGGGACAGGGGGCGAGTTGCCCCCTCTGGAAACTCTTGGGGGAAATTTTGAAAGTGAATATATGGTGAAATTTGCGCATGATCTGGTAAAATTTTAAATTTTTCAACCAGTAGGCCTACACTTTACTTATTTAAAAGTATATGCCACACTGGCACAACCAGGCCTATCAGGTTTTCAGAAATGGAATGATGATACCATACTTATAGTTGTACTAGTTATGTTTTACTATCTGTTTTATACAGCATGGGATCTCTGGACCTCTGACAAGGGACTCTGTCCTTTTACTGTATACTTCCAATGTTTCTTGATAATTAAAGCAGCAGCATTGTGGTATACGCAGTTTGTTAGAATGGGCCAGTGGTCAAGTGCTATACTCTGCTACAAGGGCAGGTCCTTGCAAAATTTGGACTGATTGTGGTGAATGTGGTGAACTGATGAAGAGAAAGGTGTACCAGGGTTCACTTAATTACTGTACTTCACCCATTGTGATTCTGATCTACCAGTAGGACTCAAGAAAAATTCACCAAGACGTGAAGACAAGCAAGATAAAAAAAAGCTTCCTAAAAATAGGAATTCTTGGATGCTATGTGTATCGGGTAATTCAGTTTACATTTAGCACCAAATGTGGCACCATTTTGCATCTAGCCCACCTTATATGAGCAAAAATTTTCCAAAGGGGAGGGGGACACCCCCTGCCCTTAGACCCCTCCCCCAGGACGGCGATCAGTCATATCAGCCAGGTCAGAGGAAAGCACCCGGACAAAATTTGGACCTGCGGAGAACACTGATTATTAGCAAGCAGATCACTAAATGGGGGAAATCTTGGTGCTCTTGCCCCCTGACAAAAAACCTGGCTACGCCACTGTGAAGGAAAGAGGGAAGTGCAAACGAAGGAAAGTTAGAGGGAAGAAGAAAGAGGAAGAAAAAGGGAAAAAAGAGGAGAGAGAAGGAGAGAGAAAGACCGAGGGAACAGAGAAAAGAACATGGGAGGGAGGGACAAAGAAGGGCAAGAGAAAGGGCTGGTGCAGACGGAAGACAGAAGATTGGAATGCATTTGTAGACAACATTAATCACAATATTTTCAAAACAAGTAAGCAACACTTTTTGAAACTTAAAACATTCTGTCGGCACAAAAGCTACATAGGGCTTTTCAGTATAATTGTAGACTAAAGGAGTTCATCGCTCATGTGGTTTCTGGCACTGAGCTGGTAAATTCTGCACCAGTCGGCAAAATGAAGGAAACATGAGAAAAAGAAAGAGGAAAAGAAGTGAAAAAAGAGGACAATTTCTGGAACCAGAACCCCAAATTTTCGACTCACTACGAGCGCTGTAATGTCACTCTAGTTTCTTCTGTAGTTCCATTCCACATACGACATAGCTAGGTAGCATAAGTCCTGTCAACCTCACCAAGTAACATGTAGGCAGGGTACACAGGTTATGTGGAGGTCTCAAATTTCATCCCATATCGCAAAGCCTAGTTGCCGTTCGCTAGTGTGTGTCATGCGGTACGGTCAGCTGGTGAGCGACTCACGGAGCAAAGTTAGGCTATTTTATCGGGTAAGTCCAGGTGGTTTCGACACAATGTATGTTATCCCCGATACAGTCTACAACCCTTACAGTTTTTATGTTTTTGTTCTTAATGATAACATGTTTTTTTGTGCCAGCCTACCAAACATTTTCGCGCTCTTTGCAATTTCATGATTCAGACTCAAAAGAACAGTATCAGTGCGTAACTCGGCTTTTGAGATACTAAGTGATATAATGCTAAATGTACTGCACTCTGCAATGGCATGGGATAGTTAGGCTCCTTCATATCCCTTTTTACCCCCCTTAACATGTTGTCGGAACTCGGGTTCGGTGGCATGGCCAGGCCCCATGTCGGCAAAATTCTGTGGCTACCCATGGTCGGTTCACTTATTTTAGTTTTCAAAAGGGTCACTTCTGCGATAAAACCCCAAATTTTCGGTATGCTTTGCCCACACTTCCTCAGTTTCGTTACTAATAGCTGAATATAGAACAACCCAACTTTTCAAGCAACTTAAGAAGAATTTTTCATTTTCCGGGAATTTCATCTCATTTCGCTAAACTAAGTTAATGTTCTCTTGAGTCTGTCTTTCGGTACGGCTAGTGACTCGAAGAGGGAAGTACAATGTAAGTTGGGCCCGATAAGGGCCAACTGCCTGGACAGTTGACCTCAGTGGCGTGCAAAGGGGGAAGACCATTGGGCCATGCCCACCTCAAGGATGCCATTTTTTCAGTTCCTAAAAAACGTAAATGTTTTAACACAAATTTTACTTCCAAAGGCGGCATATGTGGCACCAGATTGCATGTGTAAGGACACCTAATTTTTCAAAATTTTTCACCTAATTTTCCCTCCCCTTACACCCCTCCCCCAGGCCGGCGATCACACAACATATTGCATGCCCCCTTGAGAGAAATCCTGGGTACGCCACTGGTTGACCTATACAAGCTTTAAATAAGTACAGATTCTTTTTAGTGTAAGCTTACCCAAAAATTTCGCGCGCTTTGCGCGCTTTGCAATGTCACAGTTTAGATTTCGGGAAAAACCTTAAATCGGGCGGAACTATTTTCCTCTAGTATATACAAAATTTTATGCAATATATGCCCCGCAATGGCATGGTATAGTACACAGGTTTTCTTCAAATCTCCCCTCACCAACGGCGTCGGGGCTGTCGAGGCTTCGGGTCGTTGCCCCCCCCCCCGTTGGGCAAATCCTGGCGCCACCCCTGCTAGACCACTACCGGTTGGACTAAAGGTTCTAAACTCTAACTGCATCTCTTATCAGCACACTTTCAGTCGACATTTGTTTCTTCTCAGTCGGCAAATACGGCACCACAACCCCCATGATAAATGCTCTGGCGACACCCCCGGATATAAATTTGGAGTAAGGGGAATTTTCATCCCACGGGCTTAGGCAGGATTTTCAAAAGGATTCGAATCTTTCAATGTACTGCATTTGGTGTCTCAAGGCAGGGGCGGATCCAGGTGGGGGCCCACCCGGCTCACGCACCCCCTTTTTTCGCTGACCAACGATTTTTTGAAAAAATGAACAAATAGATATGGAAAATATGCTTCCCAGATGCTGGGAAATCGCATCTAAACTCATCTAGAATTCAAATTTTCTTGGGGAAGGACCCCAAACCCCCTTCCGTGGCTTCGCGCCTTCGGCCGACGGTGTGTGCGCCCCCTTTTCTCAAAATCCTGGATCCGCGCCTGCAAGGTGACTGATAATCCAAATATTCCAGCACAACATCAACTTGGGGGGGGGGGGGGTACAAAAATGGGAGTTCGTTCGAACCCTTCGGATCCCCAGACTAGGTTCGTAGACAGACAATATGTTGAACTGAAGGGAGTGATTTATTTATGGGGGCGAGGTAAATTCAGGCAATAGCAATTTTGGGTTTTTACGTTTTCTAGGTGCTAGAATTTTTCCAGTGGGGTTTTAGCTTCACCCTATCCATGGCCCCCTCCAAAATGAACTGAAGAGGAAAGCTTTCTCTCACTATGATGGAGCCGAACAATCTTTTCAAGATTCCACAGAAGGCTTGTGTTCCACTCGTAGCAATCTTTCCATGTGAAATACACTGGTGATAATTCATCGGAAAATATGACATTGCCTTGCGGTATGATTGGTATTCTGGTGATTGATTTTCTTCGTTAAGTATGAAGAGAACCCCTTTGCTGCATAAATAGACTCATCTTTTTGTATTTGACTTATCTTTACCTCCTATATCATTTCGCCATGCTATTTTGAAAGTCTTTCAAGACGGTGATAAATCTTAAAGGAGAGCCACGATAAAATATAGTTGTAATGTTAATGTTCTATTCCCATCTTTGTCAGATTGAATTCAGACTGACGTCACCTGGTCACGTGGGGATTGCATGGATCATGGATGTACCAGGTTGTCCAATTAGTGAAGTATGCCAAAGGTTACAGGTACAAATAGTAACGTGTATAACAGTTGAAAAGCATAAGAGCGGCAAATAAGGTTGTGTGAACAGGAGGGGAGGAATGGCTTACCCTTCCCCCAATAACTTCATGGCGGTGTAAGACATGACCTATGAAATGTCTTCAACAAATCTGAAGATTGACTGCATAAACAGCTAAAAAGCGGGTATTTTTATAAACTTGTTTCGAGTTAACGCTTAGAAGCTCCTCCTTTTACTTCACAAACACTATAAATTCAATCTGAATAGACTAACCGCCGTGGTCAGGGGCGGATCCAGGATTTTACAAAGGGGGGGAGGGGGCTAACTCCATGAGGACAAAGTTCGAGCCTGCGAGGGTCAAATGTATGGAGCCTCTATGGGGGGGGGGAGTTGGGGGCCATCTGAAAAAATTTTGAAATCATACCCTATTAAATGGTTACATCCTGGCACCTGACAATCAAGATAAATACACAAGTAAACCGTCACTTTTATGCATCAACGTGGCTATGAAGTGCATCCACTACATTTTCAGAATGTTTACCAGTAGACTTATGATGTTAAACAGGTAACGCAAGTGGTCAAGACGAGAAGCGTGTTTAAAGGACAGGTCACAGCCCCCTCCCCCACCTCCCTGGCGAGTCCCTGGATGTCAGTCAGTCGGGGGATTTAAGGTAAAGGGAAAGAAAGAGTGAAAGAGATTAAAGAGAGAAAGGAATTGAAGAGACAGAAGAAGTACCCAAAACTTAGAATTAGGCCTATCCAACCGAGTAATATTATTTTGTCGTTAACTCTCTTTCCGCACAGTACTGAGCAAGTAAAGTTCCTCGTCCCAGCCTGTGAATCATTTGTCAGTATGTGTCGATATCAGGTCCTTGACCAAAGTATAGTTATTTTCTTTCGCGCTTGCTCCAGTTTCGGTAGCCGGTAGAATAGCATTCTATATTGTCAGGGTAGGAAGGATACACGAAGAAACAAAGCACAACTGAGATGAAAAATTTGTCAAGATGGTGAAGAGAGCGATTTCATGTATTTCGGCGTGTTTGGATGCCAAATATCTTCCATATAGACGTGCTGTGTATGATAGTCTTCTCGACGACTTTATTACTCCCTTTTATTCTCTGACTTTGCTGGCGACCTCTTATTTGCGCCTAAACTTGAGTCTGTGCCGCCATGATTCCACGTCCGCCCTCGGAGTGAACAAAGTCGTGGAACAACAAGTAGAGATCTTATTACAGAGGGAGGAAAATAAACTTCTCTGCAGAGACAGGGTAGACGCAGATTGTAATGGCAAGTTTGTGTTCTGGAAATTTAGACTGTCATTTCCTACAATCTTGGGATGAAAGATTTCTTCCAGTCGTGGTGTAGAGTGCGGGGTTTCCTGCAATCTGGGGCATCTGGAATGCAAAATTTTCTAATCTCAGTCCTCACCTCGGTCGGGCTGAATTCGGCTTTGGTCTCGTAAAGCCCCCTCTTTAGGAATCGCCCCCGTGACAAATTCCTGACCCGCCATTGTATAAGGATTATGGTCGGTCTTCTTGCTGTTAGGAATACATGCAAAATGTGTCTCAGTTGTGAACTGAATGACCCCGTTGATAAGGTGTGTCTGCTTCAATGCCGCTTGCAGTCTTTGAACCCTAACGCCGCCGTAACCCTCACACTATATGCGTTTTCCTGCAATTAATAAGGTTAATGCACCCGAAAAAAGCCCTTCTGCTGTTAAAAGAGTGTTGTTTGTTGAAAGTAATGAATGTGTAAATTACGGTACCCATTGTATTCACCTATGACGAGAAAAAGGTCTTTAATTGGGCAAAATAAAATATATCAAGAATTGCCAAACACAATATATTAAAAATTGTTCAGTTCATGTAAAGGTTTTCGAGGTTCATTAGCTGGCTTCTAATTAGCTTTTACTCTCTTCCATTGCAGGAGCTTCCGGGGGTTTCGCCCTCTGGACCCCACAGAGGCTCTATCTGTCACTGGACCCTATGCGTGCAACCCTCTCGCTTCGCGCCCGTGATGCACCTTCGGTGCATTTGTGGCACCCGCTCCGTTCCCAACAGATCTGTTGGGGGGGGGGGTCAGAAGTTGTGCCCCCACCTGCAAAACTCTGCACATGCCACTGGTCAAGACACAGTGTTTTTCATTTAGTAGTCAAAATAAGTACAAACTGCGAACTGCAAAGTGTTCCAAAATTTAGTGCTTTTGAAAAGAGAACATAACGTGAATAGTTTTACATATGTTGGGACAGCAATATGAAATATTACACTACTTTGCTTTAAAGGGAAATATTGCGTTTTTATTACAGAAAAATTTCATATTTGTAAAGCGAATATTAATAGATACAGAATGATAGGCAGTTCAAAATAACGCAGTACAGTGACTTTCTTTTCAAGAAATAAGGCTCTCACAGGAAATAAATCGGTTATTTGTTTCACAAAAGTAATTTGTTCACCCAAACTTTCACAAATTCAAATGACGCAACATCCGTTACTCTTGTACAGCATAACATTTTGTGGAGATGAAGGTATCACTAGAGTTTATTTGTGAGACTGAATGGTTTAATAATTTTCTTCGTATGCCATGTTGTTGCATTTTAAACGCAATATTTCCCTTTAACCATATTCGTTGTTGTCTTTGAGAAATAAAAGGCTTACAGCTTTATGCATGCCCGGTTACAACCTGCCTTTATACATTTTCGTACTCATATATTTGTTTAGAGTGTTATTCTGTGATCTTTTCAAATGCGGTCATGGTATTACCCATTCTTATAAAAGGACACGGATAAGTTTAGTAACGTAAGGAACTCCAGAAAAAAATTATCTACAAACAAATCTTAAAGGGGAATTTTCATGATCCCAGACAGTTCCAATTCTCCCAACTATGCATCTTCTAGCTCCTCCCATAACTGTATGAGGCTCTTCCTTGTGCAAGAATAAACCTGTTTTATTGCTTAAGGCCATGTCCTGGTGAGCACACAAGGCTATAAAATGTAATAAAAGTACTCTGTCTGCCTTGTGTGGAATGTGAGCTACTCTGCATCTTTCAAATTTTCAAACTTTGATGTCAATCAAACAGCAGTCACCAACTGAGAATTTTGATATACATACACTAAAAATATACTTTGGGGTGATGACAGTCTGTCTTTAACAAAAGTGTCAATATACTCTCGTATCCTTTACGTTTCACAAAGAAACAGTTCGTATAGAATTGAGCATTATAATGCAGTGTGACCGTCCAGCAATTTCGGAACAGGCTAGCTATCAATGACCATCTACCGGTATCTTTTTAAGATGAGCAGCACAAGGCATCTAGGCTTCCTTGAAGAACATGCTGAAACTAAATACTGTTAGATGCGATTTCCTGGTATCTGACAATAAAATAAATATATGCATAAGTTTTGTAGTGCAGCTTTGGGCTTTGGGCTTTGGACCTAAGAAGAAGAAAGTGGTGCCGGAAAAGGGAGGGGATGGAGTTGGGACCCCCCGATCCGAGCCTGGTAGTCAATCATATTTGACTACTAATTTTTGTAGATATCTGACTATAATTTGAAAATACTGATATATGTCTAATTTCAAAATAATGACTAAGAATTATAAGTCATAAAGTAGTCATTGAGGTTTAAAACTGGTCAGAACTTAAATTAATTAGTCACAAACTAGTCACATGTTGTTGGCTAACGGGGTTGCGAAAATTTTTCAAGTTTTCATTCTTCACTTCGGAGAGCAGATGTGATATGATATTTCTGTGTCATCAGAGCTTAGATATGCCCATCACAAATTCAATTCTGAAACTTTATAAGTACATAACTTTCATGGTACGTATTACCCTAGATTCAAAGAGTTGTCACTTTTCAGCGTTTCTCAATACAAATACGGAAATTTATAAGGGGTTGGGAGGAGAGGAGGTAAGGTAGGGGAAATAGCCAGGGCCAACGGAGCCGGGGCCAGGCGCTACAGCTGTCAGAGTAATTTTTCAGTTAGGTTTTCTCCAAAAATTATCATTACCTGTGTCTAAGAACGGCCAAAATTACCCTAAAAATGACAAAATACAAGAGCTAAAAGGTATCCAACATCTTAGGAACCTTCCGAAGGCCCTGAGGTAGGAAACCCTTGTAGGCGTACTTGGGTCGAGACAAGTTCCATCTTCCGGAGATTTCACAATAATGGTGTTAAATCGCTTACGGTGCCTCAAGTAATACCATCACCACTTTCCTATCAAGCGTACCGTTAGTAAGCGATAAAAACCAGTGCAAAAGAGGGACGAGGAAAATTTCATTTTCATTGTAATCCATCATGACTTCCAATACCCCCTTGCCTCATTCCCTCTAGTTATGCTCCAGTAAACCTTCCTTACTTTTCATTATCCTATATACTGTGAATATCTTCATGGGCCCTGAACAGCTCTATTCCTGAGATCAAACGTTTCATTTCGATCGAGCCATCTTTGCGTCACAACTTCAACCTTATAGGATTAAAGAAAAATAAGAGAGTTGCCGACTAACATGGAGGAGGCCTGCTAAATGAGTCTATTGGTAACAAGCGTATCGTCGCTTTCGGCTTGTTGGGTTGATGGGGTAATTCATGCGTGGGATCATGGAGCACATGTGATATACGTCCGTCCTTCTGTCTGCTGAGATTTATCACATACAGATGGACCTGCATGCTAGATGAGAATTCCAGAGTTGTCTGCCATGGGCCTTCGCTGGATAGCAACTTTACACTTCAATTGAGGACAAAATCCAGATCTACGGTATTATTCCGGAAATGCACTTACAGCCAATAGAAAGCATTGATTCTGCACACGTGATGTTCTTTGGAGATGACTGCAATAAGGCTATTAAGTTGTTGATTTCATAGACGACTAATCGTCGTCTATTCTATGTATACTATAATATCCCTTGTAAAACATTTCCACTCAGTGGACTCGAATTAATTAAAGCATTTGTCTTAATACTTTCTATCCCTAATTTGTAAGCAGTTGTGAATGCTATTGACATTCTTTCTCTAATTCCAAGAGATGTGTAAAACTTGTTTACTTGTTAAACATGTAACTCTTAATTGCTAAACATAAAAGTTTACCGTAGTGTTTATTGTTTAAATTCCTGGAGAAAAAAATTCATTTGAAATAGCGCGTTTTTTGCTGTGCGTGAAGCCAATACAATTATCAATATATACGGTAGATTCTCTCGCTGGGGAGAAAACCAAAATTCTCCCCAATGGGGAGGGGGGTGGGGGTGGGGGAATCTTATTCAACACAGTATACAGGCTTGCTAGTCTAACATAGACAAGCTTTAGCAGAAATGAAGACCACTCAACGTTTTCGGTATGCTGTGACAATACACCTAGGGAATATACATTTGATTCCATATCATTAGGCCGACGAGCATTGTGCAAGAAGGATTCAAAAACCATTCGCCACTAAAAATGTACACAAAGAACTCGTGGAATCACTGTGGGTAACATTGGCAAAATGGCGGAGCACATGACCCCGCAAACTTTCTCCCAATCGAGAGAAAACTATAGCCTACCAAACGGGGGGGGGGGGGGGTGATCTCCCAAACTAACGAAGGGAGCGTTTCTACCCTAATTGCAGAAACCCACACGGCATGGACAGGACAGTTACCCTCATGCGTCAGAGGGGCTGCAGGCCATGTGGGAGTATGAAAATTTGAACTGAAATTTCCCCAGCACGCCCTTGCGAACTTCCTCTTTTATATTTATATATATATATATATATATATATATATATATATATATATATATATATATATATATATATATATATATATATATATATATATATATATATATATATATGTAAATTAAGCTTAGCTTTAATCATTTTTTCAAAGTGTGGTAACAATTTCGTGATACTGGGATTTGAGCAATTTATCCGTGCTTAATTTTCTGGTTCTCTCTTCTTGCTTGGTAACAACTGTGCAGTGTATATGTGATATACGCATTTATACTCCCACACGATCAGAATTTAAGTATGGTGTGGTGAAATTTACATACAAAATAAACAAATGCATATCACAAGGTAATCCTCCTAAACTTATGTACTAACATGCAAATAGCTTACAGAGAAAATGCCGACTGGCAGTCACCAGGCCCGTAATCATGTGTGGGGGCAACCGTGGGCAATTTCCCCCACATATTGATTTATCCCATTCCTTTTCCATACCTATGGTTTCAAGTAAGGACCCTTATGGGTGGTTTCGATCAAATGCTCCCCTCAAAATCTGACAATCTGGCTAACTGGCCGGATTCCGATTTGTATACCTGGATACCCTATAAGTCAGGAAGTCATGTATGTCTTTATGATATCATTGCCAATATTTCAGTTACTGAATTGTTAAATGCATGAGAAGTACTACCTCGTTTACGTTATGTCTATTATGTAATACTTACCTTCTGAGATAACGTGAAAATAATTTTAAAAGGCGTATAAGACGAGATTTTCATGTTATTGGTATTGTTTCAAAATTACCTTCGTGTGACTGCTTATTCCACTTTTTTAGGGAAGGGGAGGGAGGTTAGAATGGCTGTAGGCACACCATGCACTATTTTCTATTCTTTATTTGGCAAAGGGGAATTTTCCAACCTTGGGGAAATTTTCCATCTTGAATAAGAGGGCTAGCTATGCCCCTGCTATCAATTCCCTGGGCTAAGCAAGCTTCTTGTCCAGAAGATCATTGACAAGCAGCAGTGAGACCCTTTTCTCTTTTCGACCAGTGTTATCGACGGATCCAACTCTTGTCCCAGGACCGCCATAGTCGATAGTGTATCCCGAGTCTTAATTCGCTCATCAAAGACTGGGAGAACAGAGCTAGGGTGGCGAGCTTAGCTTGGGAATCCTTTCTCTTCACTTATCCTTGGCAACAACTGTACCGGCATGTGACCTAAAGAGGATAACAGTAGAACTAGAACATACCTGAACTTGACAATGAGAATTACGTTTCAAATGTCACTTACTACATTTTAGTATGTACAACCATAGTATTTCTGTTGTGGATCTTACAATGACGATCATTAATGCCCTATATCTAACGAATGCGTAAACGCATAAGTTCATAACTAGAACCAGAAAAGCATCAGAAATGTCTGAATGTAGATCGAACTTAATATTAGACGGAAATCAGACAGTCAGACATAGCCCTTGAAATTCGGTTGCACTTCTTCTGTATGCAGTAACTCGGAGCGGTGGTGACAAAAAAAAAAAAAAAAAAAAAAAAAAAATGCATTGAAGGCATTGTCATTCATTTGAAATAAATAAATACATTAATGAAGGGTACTCATATGAAGCCCAGGTCTGCAAAACTCCTGTTTTACTACATAACCAATTCTGGCTGCATATAAGAGGAAGTCCTACAATATTGAGTGTGTTTATGAATGTTAGGCGAGTTATATCGCGCTTTGCTTTAATTTGCATAAAATTATTATGAAAGCCGAATGCATTGATCAGTCTATATATAGACTTAGGTGCACAAAAACCGCACTCAATTCCTTCTACTGCTTCAATCCTGAGATCAGAGGCGGTGCAAACTTAGCAATACTTTTCAGGATGTAACTAGGGTGTTATCGAAAAGGTCGGACGAGCCCCACCACCACATTCAGAGTCAGGCCCGTATCTATAGAAAATGCACTGAAGGGGGCGAAATAAGTTCCATGTGGCTAAAACATTTTTTTTTGGGGGGGGGGGGGGTGGGATTTACTTAAATGCATTAGGGCAATAGTAGCCTAATTTTAAACTTTAGAGGGAGCAATTTTCCCCATAGCTAGGGACCTAAGGAGAGTTTCCCTCACCGCATCTTTTGAACATAATTTTTATCCACATTTGCAAAACGATGCACAAGTTGCACACAATTAACCTTGGTTATTTCAAAACTTCTCAGTGTATCCTCCCTTCATCAGCTCATTCTCCTTACGTCTAGTACCCCATGCATCGAGGTCGTAATTGGTTTAAACAGTAGGCTATACTGTAAACACAAATTATGCAAACGGTTTCTTGACTGACTACGTAAGCTAACAACAGATGACTTGTTACAGCCCTTTGACTAATTTGTGACTAATAATCCTTAGTTAATTATTGTGCAGCTAGTCAGGTATCATCATTAACTACACTGTTATGGTCAACTATGCACCGACCAAAGTATGGTCAAATTGTTGACCTACATATGGTCTGACCATTAAGTGGTCACTTTTGAACATATTTAGGTCAACAATTTGACCATATTTGGGTCGGTGCGTAGATGACCATATCAATGGTCAATTTGACCATAGTGTTTTTAGAGTGTAGTCGAGTATGAGTGACCAAATCGGTTAGTCAATTCAGACACCATTTCAACATACGTCTACAATTATGTAGTTCTAGGTTTTGCCTTGAAGTGGGATTTAGCCTCATTTCATTGAAAAGCTCAATTGCTTTAACTAAGGTTACTGCTACGAGTATATCGTCTACTTTACTACATCAACTACGTTTTTCTTTTTAAAAGCCCTTGTAGCATATAAAGTCATGAAATAACCACTGAATACACACACTCATGGGCGGCGATCACTAGGGGCACAGGGGGGACATGTCCCCCAATGTTTTTAGTGGAGGACATAGTATCAAATGTCCCCCCTATATTTAGAGGTAAACAGAAAAAATAAATGTTGTGACACATATTTTCGATGTGAATAATTGTGATATTAACCTATTCATTGCAGCTGGAGAGAAATTCAGACCAGAAATATATGATCCGTGTCCTCTAGAATGCACCAGATTGCTTGGCTCCCTGGGGATTCTCCCCTGGACCCCAACAGGGGACCTATGATGGATCCCCTGTACCAGTGGCGTATGTAGGAGGCCTTTTGGTCATGGCTCCCCTCACTGATGCTGATTTGTTTTAGTTCCTAAAAGTACATAAATTTTTTAACACAAATTTTGTTCGAAAGGAAGCGTATGTGTCACCAGATTGCATGCAAGGACAGCTAATTTTTCAAAAATTTCAAAGGTCCCATTGGGCCATGGTCCCCCATCACTTACAATTTTTTTGTTTAAGCTCTTAATAATACGCAAAGTTTTTGACACAAATTTTACTTCAAAAGGTAGCATATGTGGCACCAGATTGTATGTATAAGGACACCTAATTTTTCAAAACATTTCAAAGGAAAGGGGGAAACTCATGGGTGTCCGCAGAAAAAATTCAGGGGGTGCAAAATTTTTTAAGGGGGCCAAACATTTGTCATGGGAAATATTTTACTCCCAGAAAAGAGTTTAGATGCTACCTTTCACACAGCGTTGACAAAGGCGTAGCCAGGAATTTGTCAAGGGGGGGGGGGGAGCCCATAGGCAGACTCTCAGCGCTCCGCACCACCATGGGTTGGCGTGGAGCGCTAGAAAATTTTGGCCCAAAATGCTTCCCAGATCGCTGGAAATGGCACTTCCAAGGCCTTCTTACCGCATACAAAAAGGGGGAAAACTCGCAATATCGTAAATATAAACTTTAAAAAGTACCAAAAATATGCTGGGGGGGGGGGCTGGGGCCTGAGTGTTGATATTTTTATTCAATTCCTGTTTTGAGAGTAGAATTCACACTGAGTGAGCTGTTAAGAAATGCTGATGTTATATTTTCTTCGTTTTTTTTTTCAAATCCTAATTTTTCAAAAATTTTCACAAGGGAGGGGTATACCCCATTGGGCCATTTCCCCCATCACTGATGCCGATATTTTTAGTTCCTAAAAATACGTAAAGTTTTTAACACAAATTTCACTTTAAAGGTAGCATATGTGGTACCAGATTGCATGTAAGGACACCTAATTTTTCAAAAATTTTCAAGGGGGAGGGGGACCCTCCCCTTACACCCCTCCCCCAGAGCGGCGATCATACAACATACTACATGCTCCCCATGAGAGAAATCCTGGCTACGTCACTGCCCCCTGGCCGGAGGCCCAAAGTGTTCTCCAAAGCAAGTGTCCCCCCAATTATTCTAACGGATCGCCGCCCAAGCAGACACTTTGGATTCAGAGCTGTGTGTTTTCCTATCCTGACCTATATCGGACTATATACAAAAGTAGCAAGAAACTCTTATTTCACATGTTTTTGAGCTCTGATATGTGATATCAAAATGTTCTGCCTATGTATTATTTATGTAAGAAGACCGCCATTGATCTCTGTTAGGCTAGTGCTATTCAACACTGTCGAACTTCGTCAACGTCTTAAATTTCCATTTTTATGGTAGTCGAATCTTTTTGCTCTTTTAGTAAGATTGCTCTTTTGTAAATGAGAGCCATGTTTTTACGTTTTATGTTTTCAAATCATCCTGCGCTCCGTTTGAAGTACTGGCTACGTTGTTTTTCGAGACGTGCTGAGGCGAATTTTCACAGGTCGTAACTATACTAGGCAAGTTGCCATAAATTGTTCTGACGATTCATAGACTTGAATTTCTGATAGAGAGCGCTCTTTATCTTTAGTATCATTACGAACTGCTGTAAATCACTTAGCCAGTACGCATGGGCAATGTCTGATAATGTCATACAATCTGGCACTTACAACACACACAAGTCGCAGTTTGAATCTGAAACTATAGTGGTCCATAATGATGTAATCATAGGCGTATTGGAAGACATTTCACAAGGTGGGGGAAGGTGCTCGTCCTGAAATTTAACCTAAATGGCAAACAATCAAAACACGAATTATGCACTTACTGAACGGTCAATATTTTGCCCTGAAATAGACAGTTTTGCGCTCAGGGTATCAACCGCCCACAGATACCCCGCCTCACACGCCCATGAGAGTACTGGCACCACAAAGTTAACAGTGGTAGACAGTTATCTGTACATTCATAATTTATTCAAGTTGCAAAATTTCGAAAGCAAGGTGAACTACTATGACGAAAACTGGTCTTTCAACTACACCCTAAATTAAGCATCAAGTGTGTTATGTCACATTCTGAGCCTCCGTGGATGCATATAAATTTGGAAGTCTGCAATCTCCCTGACCCCCCGATTTCGATTTCATGGCAAAATGAGGTTTCCAACTAGGCAAACTTCCTATCTTGATTGTTTACCAAAAAGGGAAAATTTTAAGCCAAGATTCTCCGCCCCCTACACGGTTAGCACAAACTAGTCAAACATTGTCTGATACGCCTAACCCAAGTTAGTCAAAGGCGTTTGACTAATTTTGTACCAATTGACTAGATTTCTGACCAATTTTCAACCTCTTTGACCAATTTTTTACCAATAATTATTGGTCCATCATTGTGCAATTAGTCAAATATCATTAGAAATTGGTCAAAATGAGTGACTAAAATGGATTAGGCGTATCAGACAATGTTTGACTAATTTGTGTTTACGAATTAAGACCTTCTCATAAGGGCCTATGAGTGGAAGGCATAGCTGAATCTAGGATTGGGGACCTGAAAGGGACCAAAGGGCAAAGAGAAGAGGCTGGGACTAAC
This sequence comes from Holothuria leucospilota, assembly GCA_029531755.1. NCBI lineage: Eukaryota > Metazoa > Echinodermata > Holothuroidea > Aspidochirotida > Holothuriidae > Holothuria > Holothuria leucospilota. The sequence goes on from CM055978.1 coordinate 17,861,552, forward strand.
GTCCTCCCCAAGTCTCTTGATCCATTAAACAATCTTCTTGTCCAATCACTTTCTGCACTGGCATGGGAGACCCAGAGTTGCAAACAGGGGCAGCACCAGGATTTCAAAAGTGGGGCAGAGGGAGAAGGGGCAGGCAATTTTTTTTTTGGGGGGGGTCAAAATGCTGTGTGTGAAAATTGTTCCTGTAAGTTGTATGCCTTTGTACAGGAACTGACTGAGGGCAAAGACCAGGAATGGGGGATGCTCCCCATGCCCCCCCCCCCTTGTGGAGCTGATGGTTGCAGCAAGTCTTGATTCAAGCCATAACCTTCCAAAACCGTGTACCTGATTTGACAAATTCTAGAAAATTCTCCCAATGTAATAACGGTGTGACTTGATTCAATAACTTCAAAGACTCGAGTTATTAAAATAGGTGGGTTTGACTTGCTGGAAAAAGAGCAACTTGGTTACAAAAAAACCCCCACATACCCCAGCCCCTAAAAATGTGCATATAAGAAAATATTTGATCCCACTTCATGCTCTGGTTTCTTGTTGTTGTTATGGGCATCGATCGGAACAAATGGACATTAATTTCAAAATTGCTTTTAACTATTTAGAAGAAAAATTTGTGTTTAAAGGGCTCAATACCCCCCCCCCCGCAAGAAAAATGTACAAGATCAAATATAACGGAAACAAATAAAATGTTTTGGGTACACAATTAAAAAAGATATATAATGAAGCAAAATTTTGTTGCCCATTTTGTAACCCAAGGTACATTTTATCCGAAAGCTACTTAATCATTGCATGGTTTACAGATTTGAGAGAGTTTCGTCGCCAAGTAATTTGGTTTGTAGCAAGTTCGTTGACTCGCACAGTTTAATGTAAAGGCATAACGTATAGTCATGGTAGACCGACCATAAAACGAATCTGCGGCAGTATCGTTTGTTTGAAGTTCTGTGAGCTCGAGTTTATGTTCAACGATGATGAGGGCTTTTCGCAGCAGCTTAGTGTTGGGAGCCCACATACAGTAATGTGGTGGAAGTGATTTCTCATTCGGGGGCAAGGGGGAATATTTTGTCAGTCTATCATTGGACATTGGCGTATTATCTTTCAGGTCATGTAAAAACACATTTCAATTTTGTCAGGTCGAGAGCGAGCCTTCCTTTTGACATTACTATAGTGTACATGAAACTGAAATTACAAACGGAACTAGGCCCCCAGGACCATCCTTTGATCGGTCTCATAATGTCGTAGCTTTTGCATTCAACTGTAGTCGAAAAAGTTTTTCAAATTTATTTTTTAATGTTGAAATGTCTGGCATATTTACGGTCATGAGTGCATGCATAATTTGGGGGCAAAAAAAAAAAAAAGAAAAAAAAAAGAAAAACAACGTTTTAACCCAACATTTAACCAGATTCAGTTTTATTAACCAGATTCAGTGTTATAACAATAAAACATGGTCAGGGCTATTTTTCAGGTAAGGCGGGTATGTTAAACAAGCATTTTATCCGCGGCCGTAGACTGAGCCTTTTAAGGTCAGGAAGAGCAGAAGGCCCCCGAAAGAGGAAGGACTAAAACCCTGGGTACAAACAAAAGACCATTGTATCATGCATCAATCATTCGTAACTAGCTCGATTTTTTTTATCCTGGGCCCTTATGCAACATTTAAAGGATGAACAGGATATCGCCATTTTTTTTTACTGAATCGGTCAAGTGCATTCTAACTATTTTCTGTAAAGATACTAAAACCAGAAAGCCCAAAGGCTTAGTTATTTCTTACTGAAAGGAAAGTGAAAACATCGTAAAAATTGATACAGTCAAGAAGTACAAATTGAAGGGATGAAGATCAGTGCAACAAATAACCCTTTTTTTCAGTGAGGAATCACTAAGACTTTGGGTTTTCTGGTTGTACAAGATTTAAAGGTAGTAGGCAGTCAACCCAAACAGAGTGAGTGTATCCTGTCACTCTAGTTCATGAATGGCCTATTTTGATCATGTGACAACATTTTTGTCAGTGAATTGTGAAATTCAAGGAGAATTTCGCCTTGCTTTACCTATTGTTTGTAATAGTTATGTTCAAAACGTCTTCAGAGGTGCTTGTAATGCAATAAGAGGAAATTTGGAAGAGTTTGCTGATTTTTCAAAGAAAATTTTGGGGCGACTGCCTATTGCCTTTAAAGGTATGTGGACTTGTAACCAAAACAGCTGTTTTACTCAACAGTAATAGATCGAGATCCCCTGTTGACAGCTGTTTTACTCAACACTAATAAATCGAGATCCTCTGTTGACAGCTGTTTTACTCAACTGTAATAGATCGAGATCCCCTGTTGACAAATCTTTTGGTATTATTTGAGTGTTTCCTACCATTCTCAAGATACAATTCTTCAAAGTTTGATCAGGGGTCCCATAGCTCCATGTGAGCTCTCTGGTTTGACCATTTTTGGAAATTCCTCATTAGCATACAAAAAATATGTTGTGGAATGTTGCGGAGTGTCTGCATTCCTCTTTGTGAATCCTGTATACATTATCTCTTAATTACTGACCAGATAATTTCAAGTTTGATGTGTAATGTGGACATTTTCCAAATAGTCAACAGCTACGACCAAAATAAACTCTCTAGAGCATAATTATATGACAACTGTCCTTAAATGAAGGTAAAGCAAACAACGCATAACATAAGTCATCTCACGATTTTCTCTTCACGTCCCAAATTTGTATGTAAAGCTCATATTTGTTAATGATGTAGGTGTAAAAACAGTAATTTTCTTGTAAAAACGCCAATATTTGATGGATTCTAATGAAAATTGAGGCCATTTTAACGTTATTAATGATTTTTACATCAAATAGGCACGTATGACACTATACCGTATGTCCTCAGACCTTTAAAGATAGACACCCATCTCCCTAAATGCACTTTTTGCTTTAGGGTAACCATAATTCAGGATTGGTAACTGTACTTAGATTGACATGAGAAGAAATTCAAAAGATGCACAGTAGCTCGCATTGTATGTAGTGCAAAGCGGGCTGAGAATGCTCAGACACAGCAGTGTCCTCCGCAAAATATGTCTGTCTTATGTAAAATATATACTGTCCTTGAACAATAAACTAGAGATTTGCCAACACAAGCACACTACTACGAGGTGATTAAAACATTGGAGGAGGAAGTTAGTAGTAAACCTACTTGGGAGAAATTGTAGCTGCATGCAGGGATTAGGAATTTTTCCCATTAAACTGTATAGCCTAACTTTGGCAATCATCCGGCCTTACTTCGAAACATCAATTTAATAATCTGTGTCCAATCTCAGTCCTGTATTCCTCACATGTGTTTTCCAAAGTAGCATTTCAAGTATAAAATAATACGAGTCACCTCGCATAAATTTAACAATCCGTCAAGTAATGTAATTATTTGCACGCGATACAAAAAGAGCCATTGGCCGATTTAGCAAACCCAGGGTATGCCAGTTCAAGTTAAGGTGAGCGCTTTTGCCCTTTCAGGAACAGGTTCAAACCACATCACTGTAGGTCTACGTGATGAGCTAAAGGTTACAAGGCTTCTTTCTGCCATTGGAAACTTTGTCGAAAGTTTATTATCAGCAGGAGAGATTACGTCAATAGAAGTAGTTAAAATGGCGCCACAACTGTTATTAGAAGGAAAGCTGACTTGTGCACTGTACATATACTGCACAAGATATCGAGCACTAGCAGCAACGCAGACGACTAGGTTTGTTTTACAATCTTGTTGGCCATTTTCGTTATCTCTAAATAACGATGAGCCCATTTTACTACTTTAGGCAATCAGTGGATTAATGGCAGCGTTAAAATGAACTATTAACTGCCTGGGGTTTTTTATGCGGCAAATTTTACTCGAAAACGACACACACGAGGTTGTAACTGACTCAAGTCCTACTCGACTCGAATCAAAGCAGGACTTGACTAGGATTGGAGCATGGCAGAAATCATCCGCTGGAGTAAGTGTAATTTAAAACCGTGAATGGTTGTCCCCAGCTTTCCAAGAATTTTCTTCTAATTTTTCAAAAGAAGCCAAAAAGCAAACTTATCTCTAAGCTACGGCATTGCTATTTATTTTTTCACATGAAGAAAAGAAGCACTTTTCGCAAAAAGATCAAATAATGACCAAAACAGCAAACCTCTTGAGAGGGGTCCCCTGCATGACCTTTTGCATATGACGTCACAGAACAGAAAGTGTACTCTTGGCTGAGGTAACTTAGCTAGTAGCATTCATAACTTATACCAACACCAGTGAATGCAACACAAACTTGGACAACTAATATTTGTACCGGTCGGATACGGGACTACAGTCTATACGTGAGCGTGAGAAGGCTACGTCATGCGTACAGCTATGCAGTCATGTACTTTGTATAGCTACAGTCTTGGACAAAACTGTTGAAACACCTCCCGCCATTACTTATAATATATGATGTCGTGCGCGATTAACGAATCCCCCTAGCACAGTACACCTCGCCCCACAACAATGTTCTGTCCAAAAGAAAATGGTGCGCCCCTAGTTGACCTTATTATTTCCAACATTATACGGGGAGCCGGGGTACACGGTTGTTCCAACGAATTTTATCTAAGATTCAATCTTGGGCAAACTGTTGGAACACCTCCCACCGTTTTGTCATGTATGATGTTGTGCGCGATAATAACGAAACCCTCGTCCCTCCAGAACAGCCCGCCACCAGTACAGCACACCTCGTCCCCCAGTACAATCTTGTATCCCAAAGAAAATGGTGCGCTCCGAATTGACCATAACGTTATCTGCAAAATTATACGGGGGGGGGGGGGGGAGGGCGAGGATACAGGGTTGTTCCACTGAGTTTTGTCCAAGGCTGTAGCTTAATTTTTTCCTCAGTTACATGACATTGGAATAAAGTCAATGCATAACGCGTCTCTCTGTTTGTTGGCCGGGCGTTCATTCTGTCACAATAAGCCTTTTGGGGTTGTGGGATTCAAGGAAGACAAACAAACCAGGCTCCCCACACAAAGTGTCGTAAATACACGTAATTTGGGAAAGATTAAAAGACAATTTTTAAAACTAAGAAGACGGGTGTTTGTGCTGTTCAAGGAGACAAAAAATAGGTAAGAAACCTTTCATACACTCCGGTCAGATCTAAAGAGTGATAACTTAAATATCTTCTAAAATAAAGGCAGTTTCTTTGAACGTGCTCTGGGCACGGCAGTGAGTTTGTTTATCCCCAGTTTTGCAAGATGCGCGCATGGGTAGTCGAAATTGCAAAAAGCTGTGCTGAGACGGCCAGCATGCCAAATTGAGACTAACTTTCGTCACGTGAAAAACCTCATAGGCATAGGCGTAGGAAGCTCTTCTCGACTGTGGAGGCTAAACGTTGTTTCGGACAGCCGTCAAAGGGGAGGGGTCTAAGAAAATTTTTTGAATATTTGAAGGTCCTTAGATGAAATTTAGTGCAACATATTGGGCAAATTTTAAAGAAAATTACTGCAAAATTTTGACATATTTTACAGAGGGAACAAATAACTAGTTTTTGCCTTTAATTGAGGGAGCGGAAGCATACTTCCGCCCCACTAGCCCCCGTTTTCTACGCCTATGTCTAAAGAGGTTCGTCAGCGACGTCACATATACATGTGACATCAACAGAGTCAGCCACATTGGACGTCAGACTTGTATCCTGTATTCAAAAAGTATTGGTCAAACCCAGATATTTAGTCCCATCTTCTCTGGCCTATATACACGTACCCATATGTGCAATCGTTATCTTATTTTTTAAGAAACGTTTCTTTCAAAAAGAAAAAAAAAAGAACAAAACGTTTTACGCTTTGACCGATACTATGGGCTTGCAGTGTAGTTCTTACGGGTACACTAAGTTTTGACATCCAAAACGCCCATTATAAGCACATTATGACGTCACATGAAGAATCTCTATAGGAGAGGTGGCCTCGTCTTCATAAGATGTGAAGTAATGTGACTACATGCGCGATTTTAAGACAGTTTTGTAATATATTACTTATTTTTTCATCACAAAAAAAAAAATGATCCATTAGGCCTATATTAGAATTCGGTCGTATTGCTCGGTCTGAATAATTGCCCATTATGGTGATTTACATAAGCTAGTTATATATGCGTTCCCGTTACAACTGAATGTCTGAGAATTTATTGGTTACTATTTAAGACGAGGCCCTGTGGAACATACCAGTGGGCTGCATCTTGCCTGTGGGTCATACATTGGACAACCATAATGTTAATTACTGTTTTCCATTTGAATTTTTCCAAGTCACGTTTTTCAAAATTTGGAAACAGTCTTGTAATGAGACGGGTGTTTATAGCCATATGTCCATGAACTGTGATCAAGAAACCACCTAATATTGCGAGATTCGTGACAATATCTCTTTCCATTTACTTCATTTTAATGCCCTCTCTTCATAATTTGAGCTGATTTACTTTCGTCGCAAAGTGATTGAATTCCATGGAAACCGGACACATGTATAAATGGAGTCTTTGGTTTTCAATTTACTAGCGGCAACAACAAACCTTCACTCCTAAAGTATTACAGAGAGGTTACAAAAAATAATTAATTACCTCCAGTACCCAGGGACAAAAGTAAAGCCGCAGTTCGAGACACGTGCCACATATTTACAATTGTTTAAAAACGTGACGTAAAACGTGTAAAGGATTTCTGCGAAATCTAAGCTGTGCAATATTGTCAGTGTCTTTGCGAATCATTTGCATCATTGTTTGCAGAACATTTTAATATCGGTATATAGGATTGGGCCACTGAGGAAATGAAGAATATTGTTTCGAGAACTTCTCGTCACTATCCCATTGTATTGATTAATGAGGCTGTAACTATGACGTCATAACTCGAAATGGGAATGAAAACGAAACAATGTTGTTTGCTCGATAGTCTAATGGGACATTTTTAGGAATGAAAGGGGAGGGCATGAGTCATTTTGCCTGAGAAATGCCTGCATTACTTGAAAAAAAAAAAACTCTGACCTAATTCTTTCTTAAACTCTGTTCTAGAAATAGGGCTTGCTCTAGCTTTGGAAGGGAGGGGAGCCCAGCCTCCCCCCTCTTGTTGCCTACGGTCTGCGACTTCTGACCACTGCACTGTATATGTAGGCCTACTGCATTGCGCTTTCGAGATATCGAACATTGTTAGCAGCCCATTCCAATGTCCAGTTGTGACGTCACAGTTAACATCCTCAGTATCCTTAGAATATAGTTATACATTGTAGTAGACAATCTAGACAACTTGTGACTTATGACGTCTTTGAACAATTTGCTGATTTGTTAATTTTCTCTGGGTCGTTTACACTCACAATTAAAGAAAAAATAATTTACGGGAGGACAGGGGAGGGGAGTGGGTAACACTGAGGTGGGCTACCCTGGTACTTTGTAGTGCCTACATCACTTTAACTGGTTCCCGAACAGTCTGTCCATAGGCCTAGATGACCTTCACTATTGGTCAGATTACCTGTAAGATAATAATTTTAAAGGGAAAATGCGGTCACCTAAATTGAGTTGATACGGCCTGGTATCCAAACTCGTGAATGGCTCTTTTTCAACTAATATGTTTAATTTAGGCAGAATTAATCCTTGCTTTATCTTTAATATGCAATATTCATGTTCTGAAACATTAATAAGATACTTATAAGGGAACTATGACGAGAATATCTCCCCAGGACAATTTAAGTTCAACAATTTCCTCCGGGACAATTTTCCTCCCGGACAACCCCCACCCGACAATTCCCCTCCTGGACAATTCCGAGCCCCCCCCCTCCCTGACATGTACTCCTCAAACAACCTCCACCCACCATACAATTTGTAATTAACTTTCCTGGGGCATTTTCCGGGTAGGAATTGTACCGGTTGGAAAATGTCGGTGGGGGCATTGTCCAGGGGAGCTACCCGGGGAATTGTCCGGACGGGGGGGGGGGGAGAGAGTTGCCGGCAAGATAGTTAAGATTCTAGCCTTTGTGTCAAAATATTTTTAGGGTGATTGCTCATTCCTTTGTGTTAAGCTTTACACTCTTTTTCTGTTTTCATAAATCACACTTATTTTCCATTCATTTAACCATGGCTGATATTTTTCCCTTAACCCCTATAGTGTTGTGTAGTCATAACGATATACCAACAGAAGTATAATTATGAAAAGTTTGCGAGAGATTAGTTTATACTCATATGAAAGTTTTGAGTCCAGCAACATTAAATGTGGATACAAAAACACAAGTATCATTTTTGCAGTAGGCCTACTACAATTATATGTAATTTTTTGAACTCTGAAATAGGTAACATATAGCCATAAAGAGCTCCTCTCAGGTTAAATCTTGGACATAAACTAAATTCAAATTTTGCAAATGCTGCACCAACTTGGGCATCTGAGCACCATTGATTGTCACAAAATGCATGTAACCTACTATTCGACAATACCGTTCTCCCAAGGGGTGTTCATATTCTTACTTTTTGTTAATTTTACCAATGAACTTCCAGTTCCGTTTGAATGGAAAAGCGACCAACCCGTCAGACAACCTTGCTACGTCAGTACGTGCCTGATTTCTTTCCCTTGCAGGGGACTTGAGCAATGTATGTACGGGATGTTTAATCTCTATAGGCCATGGCGGTAGGAAGTGTGAACATATAATACCTTTATAGATTAGACGGAATACCGGAATTAACCCCGCCCTCATATATGTCAACAACAGTGTTATTGTAGTCTGGTAGTCATTACAAGTACAGAAGTAGGAGACAACAAAGGGTTTTATCCGGTACCCTTCAGGTTAATCTGGCCTGCTTTTAGAGCTTAAGTTTGTGGTCTAGCTAAGTGGAACTGAGATGGCACCCCGCCTCCCCACCCACAGACAAAAGTGTCGCCTCACAAATATGTAAACGTTAACGGACCAGTAGGCTATGAGTATATTGCACGTCTGGTGCAGGATGATTAAAACGCAGACTTAACGCATACCTTCAAGTGTGGAGAAACAAGATTCCATTCCCAAGTGAAGGTGACGTTTGCGGCTTTGATAATTGAACATATATTTCAGGTTCCGAGAAGAAGTCATAACTGTGTGCACTTAAAACAAAAGGTCGCTGCAAGCCTCGACGTTATTTAAGGTTAAAAATCGCCGGACGATTTACACTAACCACGAAACATTATTTATGTACTGAAGTTATGAAAAATATAATAAAAGTGTGACATTCAGCTTTTAGGCTTCTTGGAAATCTAACACGGAGACACCTTAACATGAACTGAAGTTGTTTTTGCTTTAGTCTAGTCTGGGGTTAATGATTGAAATTACTGCTTTGGAAGAACACATGTTTAGTGATTGCTTGGCGCCAAGTTAGGCTACTTTGCTCCAAGTTACAAATTACAGCAACGTTTTGTACATCGTTTATGTTACCGCTTAACTAAAATTCCCTCTCAAAGAGGGTACCCCAATTGAAACATTTTGAGAAATGTCATAAGAAATGTCATAAGAGCAAGGAAGCGACACTTTCGGATATAAACGTTTAGAAAAGTGTTTCATGTAGTCCAAACGGCGGATTTAATTGTCTAAAAGGGTGAAAATGTTTACAATACGTGTGAAATAAAATGGAAAAGTCTGAGCAGGTGTGACAAATTGAATGAATATGGTATGACAGTTTGTCACTTCCTATGTCACGTGGTTTTCATCAAATCGCGAAAGTGTCACTTAAAGAGTCACATAAGCCCATGACATCAATTTATACACAGTATGAAACGTCGTTCACTTAAAAGTTAACCATCATTATTTTCAACTTGTACTATCACTGCGAGGGAAAAACATCTAAATAGAGGGCGTCTTTTCATGTATTTCTTGAAGCTCAAAATGGACAATTGACTCGTCATGGAGCAAAGAAATCATAAGCGCTGAAGCTTAGGATTTCTCTATCATGGAGCAAAAATGACGTAGAAATGCACAAGGACTCTCAATGGTCAGTCGTTTTAATAAAGGAACAGAAAAGGGATGTCTTCAAAAAGTTTAAACATTCCTTCATTACCCGTTAAATCCAAGGCATAGTTCCTCAATACATTCCGTTTACAAGAACAAGTTAACAAGTCTACTTCATTCCCTCAGTCTGGCAGTATACTTAAAATATTTGGAAGCCGAAAATCACTTATCCTTATCTGAAGTTTGTGTAGGCCCTGTATCACTATTTCCAGGTCATTTGCCACTGGATTTTCGCAAAACGCAGTTTCACATGTGTTTAAATTTCTCATGGGTTCATATACCGAGAGAGAAACCAGCGCGTTCACTTGCAGAGCGAGTATGTGTATGTATACGAGTTTCAGATATGATCCTGAATGAATACAAAGTAAGGACAAAGTAAGGATGCGCCCCAAACTGGGACCAAACCGAAACCACCTGAAACCGAAATCGGTTTTGGGTGGTGTTGGTGATTTCGGACCAACGGTTGGGTGGTCTGAACTGTCATGAAACCGACATCATTTTGGTCTCGAGTGGTCTGGTTGTTTTTGACCAACCCTAGGAAAAAAGCAACTACTGAATTAGTATAAATTTAATGTCTTTTTCCAAAGCACAGTTACCATCCCCACTGAACAAATGCTTAAAACCCTACAGGTTATAGTCTCTGTGTACCCTAGTGAACGCTATTTAAAGGGGATATGCAGTCACCCCAACTTGAAGTAGTGTAGTAGACTGTCCTGTTTCATGATTGGCTCTTGAGAGTCATGTGACAATATTTTTTCTCCTCAAATGTGAAATTTACCAGAAGTAACTGATTGGTTTATCTTGAATATGCAATATTGAAGTCCTAAAATATTGTGAAAGATACTTTGCAGAGAAATAAGAAGAAAATTGTGAGATTTAGCTGTTGCTTCAAAATAAGTTTGGGACGACTGCTCTTGCCCTTTAAAGTACATGTAAATCCCATGATTGTTTCTCAGTATATTTTGTACTTTTTTGCATACCATGGAGGAGATCTTATCAACTAAAGGCCTATGTCCTTTCTTAAAGGTTGTGAAGAGGCGATGATCGGCAACAAGCAGTTCCTCGTTCAGTTCATAAAATTCCGCAACCTTTTCGAAGCTTGTGGTTTCCGGTGTGTCCTTAAGACAAATGTCTCCTAAGGCGCACAAGATGTCGTGGTCTTTTCCCTGGAATCTTGTCCTCATATCTGCCACGACTTTATCGAGCAAGACATAGTAGATATTGACCCGAATTTCGTGATAAACGTCGCACAAAAATAATTTTTTTGCCCAAATCCCCGTTGATAAACCACTCATCCGGGGTCATTGGTTAACGAACCCCGGAATCGTGGTTTATCCTGTCGATAACTCACGCCCGGCCGCGCAATTTTTTTTCCCACGAGGTTATGGGCAAATCATGCCAATGGACCAATCAGCTTCTTGGAAATAGGCCACACCCCTAATTCCAAAATGACGGCTTTTGAACCATTTTTTTGTAATTCTGACGCCAGATTATGAAAGAACAGGCCAGATAACCTCAGTCCACGTAACCCTAACCTCAGAAATAACCCCAACCATGATTTAGAAACAAATTTGAAAAAATTTTGAAAATCAGATTTGCCCATAACCTCGTGGGAAAAAAAATTAGGCCGCCCGGCCGTCGATTAACACCTAATTAACCCGTCGAGGAAGTCAATACAACCCAACAATGCAGTGTTGGTCTGTTGGAAAATGGAGTCTGGAAAGCTGACACCAGCTTTCACTTCGGTTAATTTCAAGCAATTTTTCATCAATTTAAGCCCTTGTGCTTTACAGCTTTAGTATTTGCTTTTTGCATTTTTTCAATGGGAATTTCAGGCAGCTTTCACTCTGCCCGAAAAATTCCACCGCTGCCCGAAAAAAAATCGACTGGGGGGCATTTGCCCCCCCCTGCCCCCCCAGCTCGTAAAGGTCATAAGCGTGCAGGATACTTTCACCTTAAGTTTTAGCAACTTTCTCCCAATATTTGGATGCATATTTGCTCTGAAATGGCATACATTTACCCGAAAAAGAAAATCCCCTGCCCAAGGTTGACTGCAGCCCCCATCTCCATTCTCGTACGCCTATCATAACAGGGTAGATACGAAAGTTTGGTATCTACGGTTGTAATGCATCGCTGGTATAGCTTAATCTTCTTGCCTATGGTTTTCTTCGTCTTTTCTGTAACTGAAACATGACCATTATCTGACAGATGTAATATGGAGTTACGAACGTTTGTTTGCATGTTGGTATGTTTTAGCATTTTCGCTGACGTACAATCGAGTGATATGACGTCAAACCGATCATTTTATAACAGAATTCTTTTATCCCGAAAGGACTTCATTGTTTCTTAGATAATGTGACTTTTGTGGTGCACTGTTGAGTGCTAAGTATGTCTGTAAATTCCTCCACTTATATAATCGATAAGTCATATGCTTCCTACTTTAACTTTTATGGCAAAATTAGTTTAATATTCGGGTGTACACCACAGATATGAATACCTGTGGTATACACACAAAGCTGCTTGAAGTGTGCTGTTGACTTTTTGGTTTATCTTCAAGCTGCCCTCTGATAATTCTTTTCAACAGTGTGAAAACTTAACACATAAAGTTGGTTCTCAAAACTTTCGAAAGCTTAGAATACTGATGCCGGTAGTTACGCCATCAAAGCGGAAAGTGACTTGAAACAATTTTGTAAAATTTTGTGTAATTAAAAAGAAAACACTATATAAGCCAAAGTACTTGAGGATTTTATGATTGTTAATTGATTGATCGATCAATCGATCGTTAGTTCGTTCGTTCTTTCGCTCATTCATTCATAATTTGTTCTTTAGTTCGTCCGTTCGTTCGTTCGTCCGTCCGTCCGTTCGTTCGTTCGTTCATTCCTTTTAATTATAGTGGCAATCTGTATCCCTGTCCGAATTGGTTCATTTACACTTGGTTGCTTACAAGCGTCTGTGTCAAATGGTTCAAAGACTCCTTACAAAGTTTAAGTAATCCCTACTCCATATCTCGTCACCTCCTAAGGTGGTTCCATTGACCAAGGCCAACTGTCTACTGCCAAACCAATAACAGCAGCTGGTCAACCCTTTCCAAACAATGAACTTAAAGCTCTGTTACATACAGTTAACCGGTGCTGCGGCTGAGTGGATAAAGGCGGTGGCATTTGCAGCATTCCCGGCCGGGCCAAAGTAAGGTAGGTTTTTCATCCAAGAGCAATCTACGGTTTCCCATCTGAACTGGCCTTTCAAAGGAAATCAAATTTGACCTAAATTGTTGAGTTGGTTAGACACCCGACGTGAAGTTGTAATTGGTAAGTCATATATGATTGTCCCACATTCGTGGTCGCTTAGAGTCTTAAAAGACCTGCCCTTCAAGGCCTGGATTTAATTTACTTGTTGGAGCTGCTCAAGACAGTACATATTTGCACTATTGCAAGAGCTATGTGGGGCTTCTCGGTTAAGTCTCAGTCCCTTGGGGATTTTACTTCTAATTGTGAATGGACTGATTCTTAAAGACAGACAGTCATCACCCCAAAGTATATTTTTAGTGTATGTATATCAAAATTCTCAGTTGGTGACTGCTCTTTGATTGACATCAAAGTTTGAAAATTTGAAAGATGCAGAGTAGCTCACATTCCACACAAGGCAGAGAGAGTACTTTTATTACATTTTATAGCCTTGTATGCTCACCAGGACATGACCTTAAGCAATAAAACAGGTTTATTCTTGCACAAGGAAGAGCCTCATACAGTTATGGGAGGAGCTAGAAGATGCATAGTTGGGAGAATTGGAACTGTCTGGGATCATGAAAATTCCCCTTTAAATCTATGTAACCTGTTGTAATTTACAGTCTGCGTTGATTGTCTGTCACCTCTGTTAAGTCTGACTACCATTCTTTACATTTCAAAGACTCCTTACAAAGTTAAAGCCACTGGTCAGTCAGAGTGGCTTATGTCTAATTAGAGGCAGTGGCGTAGCCATGGGAGAGGAGGGCCAGGGGGAACTGCCCCTCTAAAATTATTTTGTAACACATTCTTGCCCCCCTCCAAATAATTTCAAGCGATGTGTTTAAAAGGAAAAAAATGGGAAGAGTTTTCTTTGACAGACGAAAATGCGACATTTACATTGTATACAAACTTTGATAAATATGACCAGCTTGGCGATTAATTAATTTCGTTGCCCATAATTTCGCCTTTGTTCTTTGTTCTTAAATTTGACAAAAAAAAAATGTGTGATCAGAGGGAGAGTTCAGGCACTGACGTAAGAATCAGGGGCAGCCTGTGACTTCTAGGTGGACTAGGAAATAAACTTAAGGGTCCAGGACAACGTTCGACTTTTTATGCAAACAATGCGCTAGGTAAATGAATTGCCAGGAAAGCTTTGCTAAGTACTACATACAAGAATATCGTCTTGCTTAACACAAATTAAAACAATAGCTTGATATTTTTAGGTCACTTTGATTAGTCTTAGATGATGTGTAAGTCAGCAATATGTGATGTAGTGTGGCCCATTGCCAGGTAAGATTACAGTGGCATGAAATCACACACAGTAGTGTCCTCGGCAAATTATGGCCTTGAACAATTTACACTCAGTACAGGCTACTGTATAGTTTTATCTGGCAGGTGCAGTATATAGACAGATAATTTTTGTTTGTCCATTCAATTAGAGGAGGGGTTAGAAGTTAACGTAGCTGAGAGAATTTAAAATGTCTGAGAGAAGATAATTGGCCCCTTGGAGACATTGCAGACAGCGAGTTATATTATTTTTCACTGCCTGTAATGGCTTAAACATTACTTACAAATCAGGTGCGGCGCCAGGATTTTCCCAACAGAGGGGCCAAACTCCCAGACGGGGTGGGGGGCAGCAACCCGAAGGCCAGACAAGGGCGACGAGTTGCCGAAAGGTTGTCAAAAGTAGAATTTTCGGCCCGCAATTTATACTTTTGGGCTCTTGTTTGGGAATATTTGAAAATTCCGGGTTTTTATTAAAGAAAATTTGAAAATTTGGGCTTTTATTGAGGAAAGATATAAAAATTTGGGAGTTTTGCTGAAGGATTTGTCCTATTTTAGAGCAAAATTAAGTTAATCGTCGTATTTTATTGTACCCATTGGGCTCCCCGACTGGGGAAATTTTCCCCCACGAAGGGTAAGCCTTCCCAAACGTGGGAGGGGGAATGGCCCCTGCCCCCTGGCGCCACCACTGTTACAACTTTTGATTTGCTGAAAGACAAAAGCTTCGAAATCACACTTAAATGACTTTGTAAAACGATGGTAGCTTCGTAAAACACAGTATCCACAAGTTGTAGTACCGAGCAGCGAGCAGATAAGACCTGCGGGTCACTGATAACAGCCTGCTCGGTCGAATATGAGCGATTTGCCGAGTTTGACGTGCTATTGCATAACTCTGGCTATGTACTATGTACATGTGATAAAATATGATATTAGAAAGTGTTTTAACATTAATTTCCATGGTCCATCAATGAGCTGATTAGTGAAACTAGGTGATTTTAGGAAAAGGTCAACACTTTTGATTTACAGTACGTCAAGAGTCGAGTCACTGATATTAACTTGGTGTACAGGGTTAAGTGCAGCGAGTCTTGGGCACAGTTTTGTAAGAAACTTGACTGATATTATTTTTGTCCTTCTTCCATCCACCATCCAGCATCCGTTTGTTGGCTTCCTTCATCAGGCAGCGCTGTACATTTCCACTTGAAGAGAGTGTCACGGTCATATTTACACAGCCGAAATCATTAATAGCGCGGCAGGTTATTACGCAAAATGCTTTAATAGCTCCACGGTGCCACTCTGATACTGGCTGTCAACTTAAAAGGGCATTGTTTATACAGGGCAAGATAATATTAAAAGCAAAGGTTTTTAGGAGATATTATCGACCGTAGAGTACGATGCATGGTACGCTCAGAATCGACTTATTTCTTATTATTACATCTACTAACGCCAAATTGCGGCATTCATACCCACGTCCTCATATAGCAATGACCCATTAAGTGAAGATTCAATTATAGTAAATATATCGTGAAAATTTTGTTATCGAATACATCTCAATTTGTCGGTGTAAGAACACCTGATCTACTACAAGGTGATGTTTTATCGTTTTCCACCAGCTGCACTGTTTGATATCTATAACCAAAACTTCTTTCCGACACGATATTTCAGGCAACCGGTGCATTGGCAAGGGTGTATAGGCATACAATACACATCAGATGCGCATACTTGGTATAAGGGATCAAAACATGTGGGCTTTGCCGTATAAAGACTACTCATTAGACGTTTTTGAGTGTAAAGTTAGTTCAGAGCTATATATAAATGCGTAGGTCAGTTTATTTACACTTTCATTTTTTGTATTTGTTTTAAAATATAGGAAATCAACGAAGAGCTCTTTTCAGCCATTTCCAACGTTTGGACGTTAAGAATGGATTTGGTTGCCGTACATAGCAGGGCTGTAACAGCCGAGTACGGACTCGGACTCGATTCCGGACTCGAGTTGGTACTTTGCGGGACTCGGAAGTGGCCCGGAATGGGAGGTCATGGAATCGGGATTGGCCCGGAATGGGTTCAGCTGGACTCGGAATCGGAGCCGATTTCAGTTGCCGTCGACAGAAATGAAAGTTTTTATTAATGTTACCTATAGGCAACATTATTATTGGTGCACAATATGACAAGCAAATAGTCACATACAGTCAACTAAATTACAGGGTCAGCCAGAGTATGAAAACGACTCCTGAAAAGTGTCGTTTTCATCATAACTGTAATTGTAAGTAGTACAAAAAGCATTTGTATGAGGCGCTACCTGTCAAATGGCCGGACTCGGAATTGGCTCGGAATCAAAGGGTACTGGAATCGAAACTGACCCGAAATGATTGCCACTGGAATTGAACTTGGCAGGAACTGGGTTAGGAGGACTCGGTTACAGCCCTGGCATATAGTGTTCATTGATTGACATCATGGTCAAGTGTGCACACCAATGTTTTAATCATCACACGATCCGGCAGCCATTTGTATTCGATGCCATCCTCAGGTCACTGTTCGGTACACTGAGCTATCAGGAAGAGGTGCAAACGAAGGGTCCAAGCCCTAGCTTTGACTGTTTGGGGAAACTGGTGAAAGACTAGATATGCCCTATTGTCCGTCGGATGGGGGTTGTTAAATGACGGTCCCGGAAGTAAAATTGGGATCGATTAATAACTCACTTAACCTGTAGTCGAACGGAGAAGGCGATGACGCCGGTATTCATTACCTACAGTTTTTACATGCAGGGTCCCGGTTCAATTAGGGAATTAAATTAAAGTGTACTAAACTACGCTATAAACTAAAATGAACTGAACTGAAATGCACCTTACTGGATCGGACTGGACCAGACCAAGCCGAACCGAACTGAACTAAACCATATTCCTCTGCTTAGCACGCACTGGAAAAATAATAAGAAAATAAAACTTGCTTTCTCATGCTAAGGTGTCGACTGATATGGGGATACCTATACAGTAAATATCTGATCTGGACCACCATTCCTAACTGCAAATGTCACTCATCGGGTGGGCATTCCGTCCACCTAATAGTATACTTAGTACACCGTTTATTGCAAAGTTTTTTGGTCATGAATTAATTGATACTATACACCACCTGTACAAAATACCCTATAGCTGCCATAAATATCAATAAGGCGTACTTTAATTCCGAAATGGTTGCAGTAGCTAAGCTTCCAGACAAGGGGGCCGGGAGGGGGAGAAGCCCCGTCCTAGAAAAATGTTTACCCTCTTAAAATTCAAGTTGCCATTGCCTTAATACATTTTTATACCTCTGGCTTCCTTAAAAAACTGCCCCCTACGTTAGCTCGTCTGGCTATACGGGCCTGGCGGGAGGGGGACGTTCTTTCCTTTTTCTGTTGTAACGTACTGTTATATATGTAGCTCATAGACATATTTACGTAGGCTAAATCAACTAAAGGGAAAATGCGGTCCCCCAGTTTGAATTAGTGTAGCCGCGTCATCCTAATTCAGGAGTGTCTCCTATGGATCATGTGACAAAATTTTTATTACTTATTTGTTTTTTGTATTCGTTTTTGGCCACAGTAGAATGCCATTGAGAAAAACGCCCCACTTCAAAACTGTATCCCACAATCTTTTGTGACTGCTATGTGGAAAAGGGTCTATGTCTTTACACAGAAACTTAATGAAAGGTAGTTGTAAGTGAAATCTGAGGAAATCTGTAAAATTTAGCATGCAGACTTTCAAAAATAAACTTGGGACGACTGATGTCTTCCTTTAAATAACAATGATCTGGTAAAGACTATAGTTGTTTAGAATTAAATTCATGATCTCTGATGCTTACATATCACTAGATACAACTTTTAAAAAGGCGCTAATTTTATTTCCGTTAATAAGTACTTGAATATTGTATATTGTGTCATATATGCTGATTGAAATCTAAACGAACGCGCCATTTTTCGTCCATGACAATATCAGTACGTTTAAATTTTACTACTCCAGTATCATACGTGATCTATAATGTATGATTCTTGGAGTCGGTTAAATTTACTAAAATAAATATAGATTTTAAAACACGACGATATGAAAATATTGAAAACAAAGAGCTAGTATAAATATAATTATCTACCTTCCAAATTAGTGGCCAAAGGCTTATTCAAAGGGTAAATTTAATGGAAGTAATTAAATAAAATAAATTTTAGATTTAACGTCATTTAAATGCAATTACCATTCCTGAATACATCCACGTGAAGTTACAGTATAAAGTGATAGTGAAAATATTGCAGTGGTTGCCTGCAAGATGACAATAAAACCACCCACTTGGAGTTTCTATGAAGATATTTCACCGTGACTCCTGTGAATCGAGAGCGGGTTGAATTTTTTTAACTAATATTTCAACCCTGGATTCAATTTCAATGTATAGAATCTTCACTCTCATCAAATCAATTAGCAAGCGAGTGTACCGATTTTTTCGACAGCCTCATAAAGAATAAAACTGTTTAAGTCTTGAACTGTAGTAATTGAAATCGTATATGGAAAACAGCGACTGTGTCATCCATCAGCGTCAATAATAGCTATGGGGGTCAGTGACTAGTACATCGAGCATTCTTCTTGACTAATGTTTTTCACTTCCCTGTTCGCAATATGTTTAATACATCAATTTTGATAAGCCTTTCAGCAGTCCGTGCGGGGTAAAATCATTTTTGTTTAGGTGGAGATTGATTTGAATTTCTAAATCGACTGACGGTATATATTGAGCTATCATTTTAGTAAGTTCTTCGGTTGGCTGATGAGAACCGAAAGGAATACAGAAAATGTAGGTTAAAACAGGAAGTGCTATATTTGACAGCAACTCCCCGGTTACAAAGATAAGAAAGTGAAGTATTTCACAGATTGGGTTTAGTGTCGCAAAGGTATGGGAGATAAAATCCAGTACAATAGCACAAGTGTTTCTCCTAACTGAAGGCCGTCACAAGGCTTCTAAAAAGTTGGGGGTTGGGAAGGGGGTGGTGTGGAAGTGGGGTGGGACGGAGGTTAGACTCTTTAGCTCCTAGATTAGTGGTATTTTTAAGGCAAGTTTGGCCGTTCTCAGGCACAGCTAATGATAATTTTTAGAAGAAATACTTCAGACTGAAAATTAGTAGCGGCTGTAACCCCTACCCCCACTCCCGCTACGACGGCCCTGCAAATTTCATAAAGCTAATCGAGAGAAACGTTGAAATAGAGAAGAAACTATCTTGAATTTAAAATTAATATGCACTATATATGACCCCCCGTTGATGAGGTATTCCTTGGTTCCCTAATTCACGAATAGCTCTTTTGAATGTGCTAACAAATGTATTATTTCTGAAATGTTACGTTCATGTAGAATAATTCCTTGGTTTACCTTTCGTATATGCAAAATTTATGTTCCAAAACATTCTGAAAGATACCCATGAAGGAATTAAGGGGATATTTGTAAGATGAGGCTGATGCAGGCGCGGACCCAGGATTTTGAGAAAGGGGGGCGCACACACCGTCGGCCGCAGGCCGACGGCGCGAAGCCACGGCGGGGGGTTTGGGGTCCACCCCCAAGAAAATTTGAATTCCATATTCCTTTAGATACGATTTCCCAGCATCGGGGAAGCATATTTTTTATATCTATTTGCTCATTTTTTCGGCAAAAAAAAAGTCGTTGGTCAAAAAATCGGTGGTCATCGAAAAAGGAGGGGAGGAGGGGCGTGCGTCGGGTGCGCCCCACCTGGATCCGCGCCTGTGATGTTAGCCCGTAGCCAAAGGGGGTTCAAAATTAATTTTGTCTCAATGCATTTTAGTATATCTCGCCCCCCCCTAAATTAGATCTCCCCCTTCAGTGTCTTGTCTGGCTACGGGTCTGAACTAATGTTTCAAAATAAAGACAGCGTGTCCGGAGAAGTCATGATGAAGAAGCTGTACAGTATTCTTATGTAAATATATTATTAACTGCAATTGATGCACTCAAACATCATTATTTGCTTATATGAGTAAACAGTCGAGAATCTTCTATATCTCCTCGTGGTACATTTTTTTCATGCATGCATGTTCTCACGTGACTGGATTTGATGGCGAGTTGAATTTTGAAGTAGTGTTTTCTCCCTTATACACCTTAACTAAACCATCGAAATTACAAATCTGGCTCCATAATATATAAAACAAATATTCGGCTTTACCAGGGAGGGGGCATTTGGTCATGTCCCGCTTGTTACCTGCAGAAAAGATATAATTAATCTAAAACATTGAGATTTTTTAGACACACTTTACTTCAAAAGATAAAAAGTAGCACAAAGGTGTGTAAAGACCCCTAATTTCTCAGTTTTCGTAGTAGCTTATCCCCTTCCCGTACAACCCTCCTGGGCCATGTCAGCGATCTAATCATACGCTTCTTTAGTGTACCCCTCTCTATCCTCGTCAGCCAATTCCTGGCTGCGCCGCTTGCAAGAATTAGAAGAAGAGAGATGGAGTGTTAGACTTAGATGAGGTTTTACGGCTCAGTTTCTAACCAATTGGTTTAAGTCGGGCCGGCCATTGGCCTTTTTGTCCAGTTGTGGCTCACTGGCTTGTTTTCCCTATTCCATTGCTTATGCTGAGCACCAAGCACAATCATGGCAGTAGGTTCCATTTTTAAAGTCTTCGGTATGACCCGGCCAGAAGTCGAATCCCAGACCTTCTGGCTGCAAGTCGGATGCTCTAACCACTTGACCATGCAGTCGGTAGAAAGATGGAAGGAAATTTGTTTCTGTAGGCAGATGCATACTTCAGTATAGCGCTGTAAAAGTTAAACACTGTTAAACTCTGCACTATGTCCGTGATTGGTCCAGAAGAGTAATTGATGGCTATACATGGCTCCTATAGCTCTATAGCGCGTAAAGATTTGGAAGTATAATCCGGCCATCAGTGTCCGCTTTTATATGCTGTATTAATAGTTTGTGTGTTTTGTTTTATACAGTGACACGTGTAGTGTTTCCACGTGCCAAACTTAAGAACTTCAATGCCATCCGGGGAAAACCAGTCAAAGCGGGAATTTCCCTTCCATCAACAAACATGTAAGTTTTTCCAAGTCGAGGCTATATTTGATTGATTATGTTGAAATTGTTATTACATAATTGTTTGAGGGTAGACTTTAGGTGAATGGCGTTGATCCTCTAGAACGGGGAGTCAACATCATTACACTCTAAAAACATCCTGTTTAAATCCCGGTTAATTTAACCTGGATGGGGTCAATAATTTTCCATACATTCCCTGGTTAAAAATTAAAAAGAAATCTTGACTAAATTTAACCAGGAAAATGTTAAATTCCTACCAGGATATCTAAACAGTCATTAATTTAACAAGGAAAGTGTTAATTTTGACCCGGATTTCCCGGTTATTTTAACCAGAAAATGTATGGAAAACTGTTGACCCCGATACTGGTTAAATTTACCCAGGATGTTTTAAGAGTGTAGTAGGGGCCATAAATAAAAATTTAAGAGGTGATAATGAATGTGGAAGTACTCAGGTGATAAGTCCTAGGTGTAAAAATTAGATCTTTCCAAAGGCAAAAGTGTATGGTATAGGCTACTGTATTTTGGACTGAAATTATTTAAAGGAAAAATGCAGTCACCCCAACTTGAATTAGTGTACCCCGGTATCCTAATTCATGAATGGCATTGTTTTAAGTCATATGACGATATTTGTGTCACTTAATTGTTTAATTCATGCAGAATAACTACTTAGTTTACCACTATGTATGGAATATTTTTGCGCAATATACCATTTAAATTAAATGAATAAGCTTCCACATTTTATATCTCAGCTAAGGAATGCCCTGTAAAGATGGGAGTTTGACCATTTGGATCCATTTTTCAACTGAAGCTTTGTAATATATATTTTTGAAATTGTATACTTCAGGTACACTTTAAGACTTACTTTCTTCACTGCAATGGTATCCTTCAAGTATACTCTAAGGATGTGACTTATTTAGGGAAACGGAATAGCTTAGGAAGATACATAGGTCACACTAAGAGGAGACACGTACAGGGGAAGAAAGTATTAACAGCTTTTTGGCCAATATTTAGCTTTCTCATGTAACCCTGGTAACGTAATTAAGCTTTATCATTTCATTAATTAACGTAAACAGTGTAGCGTCGCCAGGAGCTTCTTGTGCACTTCGACAGCTTATCAGTATCCAGGAACAGCACTCTTCGTACTGGGTTTGTTGATTGGTAGGGGGTAATTTCCTGCGTTGGCGATGTAAGTAACCTCAATGGTCTAACAAGTGTTTTCGATTTAAAAGTGCATCAAACTAGAGTGAATATTCTGTTGCGATTCATTAGCATGTCACCTCATAAAGAATTTTCAAATAATTGACAGAGATGAAGTACACCTTTTTCACAATTAAAATTAAAGAATCATAGAAGAGCCTTACTTCTCCTGAAATCGGTTTCCGGTTGGAAGTGTAGGCGGATTCATCTACTATTAACTATCATTTAGAGCTACGTTTTATGAGCAAGAAGTAAAGGGAACTGCAGTTCCGTGTTTACTGTAGGCCTGTGCCGTGCGCTTGATTTGTAACTTTGCTTCTATATTATGTTACATACCGGTAGGCCTACACTCTAATAAGATGATGTGATCAGCAGGCCACCGAACAGGTATCTGGTCAAACATGTGACTATTCATGGTTAAAAAAATGAATCAATTCTGGTCATTTCTGAACCAGAACTGGTCACATAGTTGATCAGATTCAGGGTCGCTGCCCGATTTATCAGATTCGGCTCAAATTTCACCTAACCTTGTTCAGTGTGTACTGCCGTATAACCTGATGGGCGAAATCTCCAGGGCAGGTCATGACCTAGTCTAAGCTTACGTAGGATAGTTGGCGCGAGGCGGACCATTCCCTTGTAACCACGTGCAGGGGTAATGTCCGAGGGGCCTAAGGGAAGGGATTGATACCCCCACTTTTTGAAAATTTTCGTTTATGTTAGGCAGGGGTGTATGACCCGCGGGCCATATACGGCCCGCAAGACCATTTGATCTGGCCCGCGAGGCAATTTATAAATATATTAAATTTAATTGATGATGATTTATAATCCAACAGTTATCCTCTTACAGTTTTGGTGATATTTTATGTAAATACGCTACGTAACACTTATCCTGGTGAGTACCGTACTACACCCCACAAAATGCGCAATACGGCATGTATTGTGTACCGTGTTGGTATATAATTCAATGACTAAATGTAGCAGAACTCTTGTGCTGCCTGTAGTAATGTCGCCGTGTTGCATGAAAGATAGGCTACAAGACATTGACAGAAATGCACGGTCACATCTCTCCTCCTGTAGGAAACTCTCTGCCAAATGTTTTTGAATGTGCTGAGTTAGTTCAAGTGGACTCAGGGACCAGAAACCCCTCGACCTCTTCCTCCTCCCACTGACTGGGCTATTAAACTCAATATTTCATCAATTAAGTAGGGACTAGAAACACAAAGTGGTAAAGTAGCACACTACTGTAGCTGGCTCAAGTAAGTGTCGTATAAGAAAACTCACTCTGAAATTCCTCATCTGTGCTCAGTATTTTAGCAAACGGAGAAGACAAATGTTGAAACACACGCGAGCAAGAGCCAGGCCCGTAGCCAGACAAGGTACTGAAGGGGGCGAGAGAGCTTGGGGGCGAAGAAAAATTCCGGGACGAGATATACTTAAATGCATATAGGCTATGGTAATTTTCGATTCTCTAGGAGGCGGAAATTTTGCCAGAGGGGCATCGCCCCCTGGTCCCCTTTGCTACTGGCTTGGCAAGAGCTTTGTCTGGTTACACCCGTTGACATGGTTACGGAATCGACCTCGGTTTCGGTGTCGTAATGAAGTCACTAGCTGACCAGGGAGATTCTTGCGCCAACCAACACTCTAAATGCGAAAGAGTGAAATTCACTCCAAAAGAGACTGTAGTTTGGGACCACTCCAGTAAGAGTGAATTTCTCTCGGGGTGGAGTGAAAATTCACTCGAAGTAGAGCGATATATCATTCCATGCGAGTGCCATTTTCATTCCACCCCGAGTGAAATTCACTCTTACTAGCAGTGGTCCTAAACTACAGTCTCTTTTGGAGTGAATTTCACTCTTTTGCATTAAGAGTGAACTTTGCTAAACATGGGTATGTTTGATGTGTCTTCAAGGACTCAGGGTAGTCAACACACTCATTTTAGCTCTACACATCCATACATAGGCCCACTTACATGCATAAATTAAGCCAGTAAGACTGATCTCACTCTGAGACCTAGCTTGGTTGGGATGAGATTCCATCTTGACAAAGTGTAACACTCAGCAGCCAATGACGAGCATTTCAAGGGTAAATGCATTTACACGTAACCACGAGCCTAACCTTCATAGCAGGTGTCGAATAATTATGTAGCTTACTTCTCTTTTGACGTAATGGTAACACACGTCCGCTAAGCGGGCAACTATTAGCCTTGCTGTACCAGGCAGGTAGCACCCCACACGGCGGGGCCGGTTTCTAGTCATCTCATACCTTCATGACTAAAAAAAAACAAAGAAAAAAAACAGGTTTTCAGTCTAGGGAAAAACCATCGAACAGCTGTACGCTAATTAGTAAAACACTGCTGCAATTAAGCGAAATTTCATGAATTTCCCATACTTCTGATACTGAACCTATTTAAGTTACATTAGACTTGCTTGGTAGAAAGGCTCTACCTTCTCACTTAAAATCATCGTAAGAAGCTTAGCCTTTTACCTCGAAAAGATTTAGACCTTATTGGAAGTTTGTAAACCGATTTCTTATCGACCAAAGAATCATTCGAATTGTCTCTTTAATTGGCGAGATATTTGCGACCAAATGATCTATCTTTTAAAAAATATTTACATCGCTAAGAAGATCTTGGCACAAAGAAGCTGCGTCTAACGTCACAACGAGCGCAGGTACTCTCCGCCCAGTGTCTCCGCTCGGCTATCTGCATATTTGCATCTGGTACGTGTTGCACAGATGTAGGTTAGTACAAAAGTCAGGACTGCAACCAAGTGGGTCTTTATTTTCCGGCAAACACCGTTTTGCTACGTTTTCCCTGAACATAAACCCCCCAGATGTTCCACCCTAGGACTGGAATGCGAATGCGTGTGGCTAGATGGGTTATTTTGCCATTAAAGTATACCTAAAGTCTAGAATTACAAGAATATGAATTTTAGAGGTTGGAAAATGAATCTTATCCATCCAGTTCCCATTACCATAGCTTGCTCCGTTGCTGAGATATAAAATGTTGAAATTTATTCACTTGATTTGAAATAGTTCATTGATGTCCTTCAGTACAACTCACGTTGCCTGCTTTTGTTTCCTTTTAAAATCAAAATATATGATCTTGGAAAGCTTCCGTGTTCTCTTGCATAACATGTTGTACAGAGAGGGCTTGCATAGTCAAGTCATTATATAACAGTAGGTGATCACATTTTGGCACAAGGTACAGTGGGTTTCGGAAAAACAAAGAAATACAAAGACTGTCGTTTGAGTAGTACAAGAATGACGTCACAAAGTATTGCGCAATCTATCATTTGAAATTGAGTGAATAAAGTCAACATTTTCTATCTCAGCTCAGAAATACCCTGTGAAAATGAGAGTTGGACCATTTGGAATCATTTTTTTCAAGCTTTGTTACATGTACTTTTGAATTTCAGACTTTGGGTACACTTTAATTACGATTCTGACAAGTCTGATGCTTCCATGTTTTAACAGTGTCCAGATTTGCTTGGGAGTACACTCATTTGTTTCTCAACTTTTCGCGATTGATTTTTTGAGAATCAAGGTTTGTTATTCTTAAGACATTGGGTGATGCATACGGTGCCAAGAAACACACATCCATGTCATGTCACTGGAGGGGACTTTGGAAAAAAGCAGTTATGTCAGTGATGTCATGCATATTAAGTGGTAATGGTCATTTCATTTATGAAGCTAGTATGGACACCCGACTGTTCCACCTCACCTGCAGCATCGGACACAGTTTTCATCTAGCCCATTGCTATGATAAACTAGTTTCCTCCCAGATATAGCCATAGAAAAGCAGCTCCGGTAGCCTACTAACTCGGCTGAACTTGACCGGGTAAAAGTAATGGGGGGAGGACTGTTTAATATGGACATGCCCCAGCCCCAGGTAAGCGATTGAGTTGTGGCTTTTATTTTTTCATTGATGATAATGTCACTGTGAACTGATGAAACACTATAGAACAATTTGAATTTAAATACCCGGATGTACTTAATTATGTAGCCTGTGTGTGTTGTCTATCCAAGGACATCCGAGCCCCCACAGCTGACGATTTCAGGGCAAATCCGTCAATGTCAGGACACTGCATGACTATTTTCAGGAATAAAGTCTTGTCATGATTGCTGGCAAATTATGTTATTTTGCGAAATTTGGAGTCTCGACGTTTTATTCACCAATAATAGTCTGCCAAATGCGATTTATTCCTTAAATATTGCGTTTGTGGAAGAGAAACTATTCATATCTTTAAAAGTATGGTTTATGGATACAAATGATAGTTACTTCAAAGTATAAGGGAATATGGTAGCTTTATGTTCAATAAATATGGTTCTTACAGAAAAAAAATCATTTACTTCTCTCTTTTCTGGCCCAACTTTCAAAATTTCAAATGATGCAGTATCCATAACTCTTGTCATACATTACATTCTGGGTATCATGATAACACTTTTGTGACATTATTGGTGACACTGATTGGTTTTATAGTGATAATAGCTCCTTTCTTTGTGTGCCATCATTGTTGTTTAGCATTGCAATCTTTTCCTTTAATACGTGCGTTGTGCATCATAATGGAAAGATGCTTGTGGGGCAATAAGGGGCCATATAATGAATTCTGCTGATGGTCCAAAATAAAGTTTGAGTACCTGCATATACCCTTTAAAGTATCAGCTGCCCTCTGCTGACTGGTTGCTACTAGGCCTACAGCAACGTACTGTACAGGCTAATAACCAGGTTTTCTATCGAGAGGGGCGTTTTTTTACACTCGAACGGAAAATGTGGTGTTATTTGTCACGTTATGAACGCCGGGTTCTTCACGAGGTGGGTGTATTGTCTGGAAGGTTGCATTGAGAATTCTTGAATAATCAAGGTGCTTAGATGCAAGCTTGCGCAGCATTTTGCAATTTTTAGTGCATTTATGTTGAAAAGTTTGCCTAAGCAGAGCCCTCTACTCCGGTGGAAGGAGAGGGGTAGAGGGGCCCCTTAAGCTCTCGATCACCCCTGATAATACGGGTCTTTGCTATACATTGAAATAGTTTCCCCTTTTTTTACAACTTTTCAGATTATATGTTAGTAGGAACTTTCATCCTCTCCCTAAATCCAAAGGACAGATTTGCCATGGACTTCCAGGGTCCCAAAGTTACTCGTCGTATGCATTACATAAAATGCAGACATCTACATCTCATAACCTGGATGCAGTAAATATCCTTCTTCAGATTCTTTGCATATGCCCTATCCCGATCGAATGTTGCTGCAATGAATTGCTACCAACCGTTAGCAACTGAAGAGGAGTGAACCTCCACTGCATTAAAGTTTTAGTTCTTCTTGAAAATTAATTCATCCATCTTTCCATCACTAATGAGAAAGCTGCAAACCTGCAAGAGACTGAAGGGGTTTCATTCA
The DNA here is from genome assembly GCA_029531755.1 of Holothuria leucospilota. Taxonomy (NCBI): domain Eukaryota; kingdom Metazoa; phylum Echinodermata; class Holothuroidea; order Aspidochirotida; family Holothuriidae; genus Holothuria; species Holothuria leucospilota. The sequence goes on from CM055978.1 coordinate 17,889,648, forward strand.
AGTACAGCCTAATGTTCTTTCCGCAGTACCATGAGATGTGATTATAATGAAAGACGAGGGTTTGACGTAGCAGACACCATATTTTTCATTTTTATTTGAGTATGTCTTCACATTTCACCCATAGTCTGTCGTATGTCAACCTTTAAGTAAAAGGGAAAAAAGGAACATGCCATAATTTTTGAACAGTTTCTCAAAGAGGACGCCAGAGACTGATTCCAGTTGATGACAGCTAAAAAGACCTCAACGACTGCATTGTCGCCTGGGTGAGTCAATCCGTATTGATGCTATGGCAACCGCCGAGGGATCTCCACGACATCGACTTTGATGACATCATCCTTAATGGATGACGTCATAGCACGGAATCTTTGAACACAATATTAGACTGTAAGCATTTATATTCAAATGAATCGATGGGGTGGCGAGTGAAAGGATGCACAAAAAATCATTACATTACTTCCACTTTGAAAGCTTCGGTTGCACCGTTGTAATTGAGGCCTGGGACTCACTCACACGTGCAAGTTAACTGAGATACAATCAATTCTTGAAAGCGACGTTATCATTTTGAAAAGCAAATTAGTCCATCATAAGCAGCCGTAGATTATTTGCATGGAGCCTTTTTTTTAGCTCAGAATTACTGCTACAGTAAATGTGAGTTACATGCGAAAAGCAATATTTAAAAAACTCTCGATTTATTGTATCCATATCACGTTTAAATCTCTAGGCTGCTGTTACCTACACATTCTCTACCTGAATGGTACCGCCTCGAATCAGGGAGCTGTTACGGAGCTCCCTGCTCGACCATAGCAAGGACTAGCAAGTTGTAAAAATGATGCGGACTGCCTTAGATTCATTTGAAACTTTCAGCCACGTAGGTTTCATAATAGTCGTTTCAAAAATAAAACATCGGTTTAAAAGCAGTAGGCAGTCACCCTAAAATTTTCTTTGAAAAATGAGCAAACTCTTGCAAATCTCCTCTTACTGCATTACAAGCACCCCTGAAAACGTTTTAAACATAACTATTACAAACAATATGCAAAGCAAGGAGAAATTCTCCTTGAATGTCACAATTCACTAAAAAAAATATTGTCACATGATCAAAATAGGCCAATCATGAACTAGAGTAACAGGGCACACTCACTCTGTTTGGGGTGACTGCCTACTGCATTTATTAAGCGGTTGGCAAATAGTATATTTAAAATTTGACATTTTCGAAATCCATTGAAATCGTACAAAAGTATGTCAGATAGGCAAATCAGGTAGGCAAATGTCAGACGACTGATAACCTCACGACTTGTAAATATATGTAGAAAAGAGATAAAATCTTTTTTGTAAACCTAATGAATATTCCTTTTGCTATATTATACCCTACACTCTAGAAACTGCTGGGCAAGTATCCCACTTAAAAACTGTTGGATAAAGAAACTACCTAAGTTGGTAAAAAGTAAGCAAACTTTATCTAATGCGGGCACTTTTTTGAACAACCTGGGTTCTAGCTGTTTTGTTTACCCACAACGTGTCAGTTGGCTACGTGCCTGCACAGTTTTTGCAACTGAAAAAAAAAATCCGAATCTTAAACAGCGCCTCCTTTTGGTGGCACTAGCTTTGAACCTCGCTTCAGTCAGGGAGACTGTCTTCCAGCTCCCTGCCTCAGTAAAGACAAGGACTATATGTTTGCGTAGTACTCGACTTTCGTGTTAGGTAAATTGATTAATCTGAAAATTTTTGCTTTTAAGTTGTGAGAGTAATTTATCTGTCTTAGTGCTTAGTCAACAAAACACTTGTTATTTTTCCTCGCTTATTTAAGGAGATAATGTCTGTTATTAAATTTGACTCGTGGCATATGGAACATATGTACTCAACACATTGGTGTTTGACAGGTGCGTAGGTTTCTATGGAGGTATAATATAATGTTCAGATCCAAGGTGCCACTTGGGCCTTGATCATTCTCATTATCCAATTTCTTACTTTTTATTTTTTAAGGTCAAAACGTATTGACCGTTAAATTAGTATCAAAATATGGTTGTGATTAAAAATTGACAGAAGGACATTGCTCCAGGCATTTGCTTTGCCTGTGTGCATGGTCAGGGACGATCGTAAAGTTCGGAAAGACAATGTATTGCACTTTAAAAAGTGAATTACTCAGTAAGTAATAACCTCGGTAAGTAATAACCTCGGCATCGGTCATTATACGCTGACCACAACTTTGTTTTTCCAAGTTGTAACTTTCCCCTTAGGGCCCTCCAACAAGGGAATGATTAAAAAGTTTAAAGTTACAACTGAGAAAAAACATAAAAGAACTGATATGTACCATGCATAGCGCAAATCTGAAAAATGACCGTCTAATCACAGAATGCATAACTTCATTTTCAAAGGGGGGGGGGGGAACGAAAGAAGTCGACGTCAATATTAATATCATATTTTTTATTAAAATCAGTTGTGTAACATATATGTACCTCCCTTTTCTCCCGGCCCACTCACCCCATCCAGTGCACACATGCTGAGCGTATCTGAATGTAAAACTTTGGCAACATAAGTTCGTACTCTGTCGATTACGTATGAGTGTATACGGACAGCCGCGTAATCTGTTGCCTGCATACTGACTCTTTGCAGCTTATTTCATGAGGTTACCGCCCCTCTTGAGTGTTTCATCAGGGAGCTCCGTGGCAGCTCCCTGGTTTCATAGTGATGAGCTAAACAGAAAGTACTGCCGACCTGTGTAGCATAAAGGCTAAGAGTGACTTCATCACCTCAGATTGACTCGTGAAAATTTCAATAGGTCCCTCTTTTTTACCTGGATGGTAGGAGTGGTACAAAGAAGGTACTGTTTTGTGACCTAATAGCACCTCCTTGGTTGGAGTGGACAAAGCAGGGAGCTGTCAGAGCCCTAGTGGAAATTATTTGGCAACAACAGACCTGTCATTAGTCAGGCACGAAGGATCTCTTCTGAATTTTGACAGGAGGCTTTAGGTGCTACATTTTTAATCTGGTGGCGCTATTTAAGTTAATGAATTTTGCTCGAGAATACGCTCTCTAGCAGGCAAGGAATTTTTAAATTGTTAAATCTGCTCGTTATCCATGTTTCATGATAAGAAATTATCTGGTTTCACTCACGTGACCCATCGTTACTAGCGGTATAGACGGGAATTTAAAATAATTCTGTTGACCAAATGAAGCAACAGAAAAAGATTCCTTGCTGCCCTTGTCTTATAAGGTATCGCATAGAATGTAGAAGTGAAACAAGATCGATCGTAGAAATTTGCACGCAAGTCTCTTTGTCAAGGATAATGGCTGTCACCGTGCTTTCCCCTTGTGAAATATCCGTATGAATCGTTTCAATTTTATTTTACTGTTCTCAAGATATACCTCTTCTAACTTTTCGCTATTTTTGAAAAACTGATTAATGATGCCGAGTGTTACACTCTGTGCATATCTCCCTGTTAACCATACATAAATTTTCTGTCAGCCAGTTGCCACAGGCGCGCGTACAAGGTGAAGGGGGGGGGGGGCTGGAACCACTGCACGCGCCTACCTTAAGATTGTTAAGAGTTTTCTTAAGAGTTTTCGACCCAAAATACCCACCTCATTTGAAAAATTTCAGGCCAGACCACCCCCCCCCCCCTGCTGAAAATCCTGGACACACGCCTGTTACCAGCAGGCTGGTTGATACTTTGGTGTGTGTTGGCACCGGGATTTGCCCCGTGGGGGTGGGGAGGAAGGCACTAACACGAAGCCCCGACAACAGCGAGAGCTAGGTTGCCGGAAGGACGGCGAAGCCAAAGTTTCGGAGCCCTGAATGCGCCGAAAATTGTGGCTATGAATTGATGAAAATTTTTAAAAATTTGGGGGTTTTACCGACTAATCTGTTCTCCTTGAGAGAAAATACATGTAAGCTGTAGGGGCGACTGGTCCCCGTGGGGGCTACATTCTTTTACAACCCACTTAAGAGGGACAATCTTCCCACCGGACGGGTCACGGTTCCCTCTGCCTTCGCCTGGCATCACCCTTGTTTGATGTCTGATGACCACAATTATCGGCATTTATAAACTGTTACTTTCAAGATGACCTCTCAGATGATGTGGCCTGTTCAGTGGAACGATTATCTGTATTCAATAAAGGTATGGGCCGATATTTGTCATATGCATATTGCATCGGTCTTATATCGGTATCGGTAAAATTTTTCCATAATGCCGACACTTTCTTTCAAACGTCCCAACGGCTAAGCCGAATACTTCCCAGACTTCAAACCTCATGTAAACGAAATGATAGTTGTTAGTATTCCAGTTACTAACCTAACTGCAACTCCACTTCATTATCTTTTACGTAGCGTATGTTCATCTTTTACGCTCAGTCACTTAGGCTATGTTTTAACTGTCAGTATCAGATCAGTACAGATCGACATTCAGATTGAAATACCGGAAACCGTTGGAAGCCGATATTTATTATCACCGTTTTATCATATTGTAGTAACATGGTACCGTCAGAGCGTGGGCGTATTTTCAGTAGACTTGAGACGAACGTATAGAACAAAATAACAAAGTGGAACAGAGACTGGACGAAAACGAGATCAACTGTACTGCGACCAAAACTGAACCCACCCCAAATTTGAAGTCATCGAAAACATATCACCACTTCAAGGTACAAGTTACTACTACGTAGGTTAAATAATATGCAAAATACTCAACAACAGCAACTAAATAACACTGCGACGCAAATGGTATATGTGACGTATTGTTGAATATTCAAACATTCTTCATTCTGTATTCCGTATACCTCTTAAAATATCAACATTACAGCTGTCTTTGAAATAAATTCAGGATAATAAGCTTATAGAAAATGTCTTTTGCGTCCCGCCACAACGTCACAGATGTATTATAATATTTGTTCATGGCGTACAAACAAGAAATTATACTGTTCAATCATGCTGTTCAAAGACAAGAAATTATACTGCAAAATGATTAGGATATTTTTCTGGAAATTTTGACAATGTTCCTGCCCCATTTACATCAAATGTTTACAAATTTTTACGGGAATGAGGATTCTTAAGAAAAGAGGCATAGGCTGTGCAAACTAGGAAGAATTATGTGAGATAAGTCAAACGAAATGTATGTAAAGAAATATGTGACGTTTTGTCCTTGAGATATGCTACCATTTTTATGCATACATTGAGAGGTATTGTTGTTCATCGACATAACCCACTTTTATTAAATATAGTATGACCCCACAGACTGTTCCCGGGGAGTTTGCTGAGCCTGGAGTTGTGGATGTTTTGTCTCTGTTATTTTGTAGAATCTTGCGATAACTTCAATTGATAACGTGATCAATTCAATTGTGAGACTCATCAATGATTACATAGGAAGTGATAGGAAAATATGTAAAACGTTTAGTACATCAATTTCCTTTTTCAGGTTACATCTATGCGGCGACTTCAGTAACGTCCTTAGTCCGACGTTCTCCCACAGCCTTTGTCATCACTAAACACCAACACAGATGTGAAGAGATCAATTTCTCATCATTATCGTTGTAAATGATGATCTTTTTGGAGGAAAAATATCATCACAAAATTTAATATTACATAGAAATCATTCGGTGACACCTCAAAGACCAGCCTTGTAGCAGGGGAGCAGTAAAGGTTAATATTTCGATTACATATGTCCGTAGGGTACATAGAGGTCAGGGGGCAAGACTGTATATTTGACAAACAAGAACAACAGATTCACAGGTGGATACAGTGAAAAGTCTTCAGCCTGTCGCATTACATGCAAACATAGCACCGGGACATCGCCTTTAGTTCTGTCTGAGGCACCGTCAGACCAGGTTGCCCCCTTGAATTTGGTAAGAAAATGTTACTAACAAAACCTTGTGAGCACGGTTTGGTTTCCAAAGATGGTGATATATTTCCATGTATATTTGAAATACTTGTGTGCACGGTCGGCATGCATTTGGTAGAATGAAGGCGCTGATAAAGCAAAACAGTCCTTTCTGTTGTCACAATGATCAAATTATTGGAGGACCAACCCCTCTCCATTCTCCCCTAGCAAGGCCAGTGTACGTAATGGTTTCCCTCCATCCGGCCGGTAGCCAGACAAGGTACTGAAGTGAAGGGGGCGGGGCGAGATAACTTACAGTAGAGACCCTATAGTGGGAGAGATTGGCCAACTTATTTCATGGGCGCCATTTTGGAGCCAAATGTTAACTATACCAGATATCATGTACACTGTGTGGGCACAGTTTTTCGTACAAAATGTATAACATAGTGAGTTACAGCGTTCTGTTCTCTTGTGACAATCATTCGTATTGGTTGAGTCTGGCTGGCACTGTCTGCCGGATCCTTTAGTTTGTCACCCGATACAAGAAAAGCCGTCCTGGGAGGGACTAGGGGGAGGGATAACACTCTCCATTTTGCGAAATTTTTGCTAATAGAAAGTGACGGAAATGCAGAATGGTGAAGGCTATTTTGACAGTTTTAAAAGTGATATTATTTTTAAAAAAAATCTCATTTTAGTGTGTCTTATTTTTGTGCTGGTAAGAAAGGGGGAGGGGGTTGGGTCTATTCTGGGCTGGGTCTACCCCTTCTTTCTGAGAAAACTGCTAGTATACGTTAATGCAGGATGGCAACATGCAAAATGGTGCCTTTTATGGAAAGTTGTAAGCAAGTTGAACTAATCATTTAAGATTTTTCATTATTTAGTGAAAGTTTAAGGAGAGGTCTGGGGGAAGGGGTAAATATAGGGGAGCACTTCCTAGTGAGACTTTTTTATTTTATGGAAAGGCCTAGGCCTAGGTTTTATAAAATTGTGACTGACCAGGGTGTATTCCATGTAAAAACCTACATCAAAGTCAAAGGTACGTAAATGTTTCAGTTTTCTCATGCTACTAATACATCCAGGAGCAATGTTTCTCCCCCTCCCCTATGGAAATTTTTGAAACATTGGGTGTCCTTACATGCAATCTTCTGCTGCATATGCTACATTTGAAGTAAAATGTGTGTTAAAAAATTGACATATTTTTAAGGAAATAAAACAAAAACATCGGCATCAGTGAGGGGGAAACATGGCTCAATGTGGTGCCCCCCTCCCCTTTGAAAATTTTTGAAAAATAAGGTATCCTTACATGAAATCTGGTTCCACATATGCTACCATTTGCAGTAAAATTTGCGTTAAAAAATTTACGTATCTTTAGGAAGTAAAAAAAAAAAAATCGGCATCAGTGAAGGGTGGGGGCATGGCCCAATGCCCCCTAAATAGGCCACTGCTCCTACACCTATGACTGGGGACTGCAGCTCTGGTATAATTCCAAACATTGGCTTAGGAAGTGAGGGCGGGGAACTTAATTAAGCCCGGTCCAGTCAAAAATGTGAGGGGCTGAAGTATGCTTCTGCCCCCCCCCCCAGATCCAAAGGCAAAACCCCCTTATTTGTCTCTTCCGTAAGAAGTGTCAAAAATTTACAGTAATTTTCCTTAACGTTTGTCAAAAATTTTGCACCAAATTGCATCTGAGGGCCCTCGAGTATCTGAAAATTTTCCAAAGGAGAGGAGGACACTCCCTCCCCTTAGACCCCTCCCCAGGACGGCGATCGGAAGGTCATGCCGCTATAATTCAATGGGCTCGTTTAGCCAAAGTTTCCCTGGAAAAGACCGCTTTGTCTGGTGAAAAATAAAGAAGTCTTAAGTCGCCTGATGGCTAAATCCCCCTATTGAATTCTAGCCTCATGTCAGCCCCCCCTCCCCGTTTCGAAAAGGTTCCTACGCCTATGATTCCAACCTCTCTATGGGGATGTTCCGACAACTCTCCAATCGGGTTAGTACTAGGATTAGGGTTAACCGGTTAGGCCAAAGGGTTAGGAGTTGTATTTGGGTTTATGTGTTGGAATATCAAGCAGTCGGAATATAGAGATGGAACCGCCGTATACGGTATAGGCTAGGCCTTGTACAGAACGTCGTAATCTAACTCTAAGGCTAGGCCTACATGTACTACTAAGTCGTATTAAGCATAAGCGATCGCTGTTTGATGGATTACCATTAAACCTTCCAATTTTTACAGCCCACCGAAGCCTTCCTTTTGTACAGGATGGGAATCTATACAACTTGTACCCTTTTCTGGTCTGTTCGTGCATCCAAATGCAGCACAAACCAGCCGCAATTTTGGAAACAAAACATGTTTATCTTACATAGAATGAGTACGTCCGACCGTACGTATGTACAGCCCGCACAACTTCTCGAATGCACATAGGCTACACTAGTACATGATCTTGCAAGCTCGTACTTTGGCTCCAAAATGGTGCCCATACATTTCGTCCAATCAGAATGTGTATCTGAGAACAATGGTTGGCCAATCTCTCCCACTATAGGGTCTCTAACTGACAGAGGGCGAAATATACTAAGATGCCTTAAGATAAATGGTATTTTTTCTCTTGGGGGCGAATATTGTTGTAGGTGGTGCCACCCTGTCCCCCTCTAGCTACGGGCTTGCCTTCCACTTTTTCACAGCTTCAAAGCCGGTTCATATTCAGAGGCGGAGACAGGCATTGGCATTAAGGGGAAATATTGCGTTTGTTGTACAGTAATATTCATTCTTCTTAAAACCAATGTTCATACATTGGATGATAGATAAATCAAATAAGGCAGCCCGGTTAGCATTTTTTCCAAAGTTTTTATAGAAAGAAATTCAGTTAGGCTGTCGGCGTTTTGTGTGTAAGTTTGTGTCTGTACTGTCCATAACCATGTCGCAGATATGTGGGCATGGAAGACCCCTGCTCCGGGGAGGGGACATGCACGTGCCTTCCCCACAAAATTTTGTACCCAAGTTACACCAACACAAGATATCGGAATGCATGTTTCATTTTCTAGTAAATTCATTACATGCCGACTAAAGGTTGTGGGGGTCGGATCAGTATCGAGAACACATCTTATCCGTGATTCAACAGGTTTTGTTCAAAATAATGCTCAAAATTTTCGAGACGATTGGCGGCCTGTAGAGCGGGTCTGCCCGCTGTTCATAAGGATTTTTAGTCATAAGGGTCATTTTTTATAAGGGTCGTTATTCATAAAGTGCTTTTCTTCGTGAATAAGGTTCATTGTTCATAAGATTCGTTCTTCACAAAAAGAAAGATAAAAAGGGTTTATTAGTCTCTATTCCCATAGGCAACAGAAAGCCCTTTTTAGCCTGTCAAATGGAAGATACTGATTTGCTGCTCAAAAATATTTTTGGGGCCCAAACATTTTTCACAGTTTCAAAGGATGCAATATCTGCAACTTTTTGAATGCATAATATTTTGAGGAGGTAAAACCAGGGAGCTGTTAGTATTTGGATGGAGATATATCGAAAAGTTTAATTTATGCTAATACTTTAAGACCCACTAAACCGAGGGGAGATTATCAAAGATAAGCAGTTTATTTGGCTCAAAGCCATTTCTTTCCTTTGGTTGGTGGCTCCAATTTAATGGCACTCACCAAGCGATATCATTCAAGTCACGTAATCATTTAACAAGTGGCCTGCGCAGAACAATACTTTGATGTGTAGGTTTGCGCCGCCAGCATGTTTAGAGCAGGTAACTCGAAACGGCTGTTCAGTTGAGCTTAAAAGAATACAGTTAGTCCCCTCCTATACAAGATACCGTATGCAAATGAGTTGACGAGGTAAAAGTCTAACTTTTGTTACAACAATATGAAAAGTTTCCGGAAGTTTCCTGAAATAACCAGATTTAGATTCTTGTTCATATTTCAACATAAACTTTAACTGATATACTGTCATGTGCGTCACCGAGCGTCGAAAGATGCAATATTTTTTAATTTCCCTGACGACTGGCAATGCTGTGGCAATGGAGGAAAACCCTCAGTCTTACTGTAGACGTAGCAGACGACAAATCCCTTTTGTGTTAACTTTTTAATCCAGTGTAAGTCTTATAGAAATGTCAAGAAAGATACAAGCGATGGATTACTGAGTGACCTTGGCGGTACAAACCTCACTTCAAAGCGATCTGTCTCCATCCAAATAACAGCTCCCTGGTAAAACTATTGCTGGAGTATATTGGCGAAACTGAATGGTTTACCTATCTTTTTTGTATGCCATGTTGGTGCATTTTAAACGCTATATTTCCCTACAAGGAAGGGGAAAAATGTGGGACAGGGCTATATTTGTGAGGCGAGATATGACAGAGGTGGACCTTCACCTATCCACGGAGTGTAATCAATAACACTATGATATGCATTTTGGTGGCAATAGGGAGCAAGGCTTCCGATAAGGGAATAGATCCTCTTACCCTCACGTGGGTATACCTCTGCTCTTACTTTCAAATTTCGCTACTCTTTAAAGCTATAAAGAACCATGGTCAAAAAGTCACTAGCCATTCATTGTATTCACGAACATCATTAAGAACAGAGCTTCTCAGCCTATTGGCTAAGATCGCTTGTAAGTTGTGGTACATTTCTCTTCAGACATGCAGAATGGAGTACCGCATTTCAGATCCATTTATTACGGATCTGTATGTTGAGCGGTTGGTCATGTGTTCAGCATGCATGGCGCCCCTTCTGGGCACATAACCCCATCAGGGAAGTACTTAATTAGTTTTCGTCCTTCCGCCTTGGACATTGAGGCCTTGACAATAAGATAGTTGAATCTTAATCAACTTTACTAGTTTAAACCCGCAATGCTGTCAGTCGGGTCGTAGAATGCAGAATGTGTAAGGCTACACAGACCACGGACCTGTCTCATAAAGACTTAAGATTGATCTTAAGTTTTCTATCATGCAATCATGCTACTGAAATCAAACTTTAGATCAGTCTTAACTCTTTATGAAACAGGGCCTAAAATTATCACAGTATAGCCATTTGTCTTCTTTTTATTAAATATATAGTAATAATGAATGAGCAAAAAAAAAAAAAAAAAAAAAATTGCGCGCGAAGCGCTTCGAAAGATGCGAATTTTTAAACCAACTTCATTTTTCCCTCGATTTACATTGCAAAATTGTCCCTTTATAACATTTATTTCCACTCTTTGGGGATGGTTCTACCCCTCTCCCTTCCCGAATTTACTGGAATAGATAAAATGCCCACTGGGTTTCGTAGTGTAATAGAAAGACCTGCACGTGTGGTTATGCAAGTCTATACAATACATGTAGGCTATCTGCCAGGCAAAGCTTCCGTTACCTCCAGAAGCACAAGGATTCTGCACCCGGTTTAAGTCTAACGAAACGGTTGGCATGTTACATTGTGCATACAAGGGTTTCAGTCATATAGGCCTTCTGGTAGCCTGTTTCGCAGCAGCTTTTCGTGACACTCCCGGAAAGTGGTATAGACTGAGCAAAATAAACGACGGGCACAGTGGGCTAAAAGATTATCATCAATTACTTTTCACGAAGTATTGATACAACGTATTGATACAATGATAAGGCAAGTAATTTAAGGCAAGTAATCTAACGAAACGGTTGGCATGTTACATTGTGCATACAAGGGTTTCAGTCATATAGGCCTACTGGTAGCCTGTTTCGCAGCAGCTTTTCGTGACACTCCCGGAAAGTGGTTTAGACTGAGCAAAATAAACGACGGGCACAGTGGGCTAAAAGATTATCATCAATTACTTTTCACGAAGTATTGATACAACGTATTGATACAATGATAAGGCAAGTAATTGTAATTGGGAAAAGTCAGCCAGCCATTGCCACATCCTACCATGAACTTCTTGGGGTCAAACTCGACAATATTTTGCGTGATGATAACCATCCGCTTCGTGCACATCTTGATAGGGCAGTGATACCCCAAAGTGGTAGGGATGAGGCTGCCGGGGGCTTGTACAAATAGACACCCTTCCTCATTTATTCCACAGTGTATGAAACTCCACAATTTGAATTTTAAACGTTCTTGATGCTGCCACTCTAGGACCTTATTGACCCTTTTAACGTAACTGTCTTATTTCAACCTTTGTCACGTTTTATTCTTTTGTTTTCTTATATCTGTGTATATATTGTTATCTTCTTACTTTGTAAATTGTTTTTGTGAATTGTTGTCTGTTTTATGTGTTTATGCGAGCATTCAGTTACCCCCGTGGGGTTTAATAAAGTTGATCTTATCTTATCTTAATTAACAGTTATGAAGTTGCCTCTCGGACCTGATGAAATGGTCTCGCGGGCCGGAGGTTCCCTACCCCTGCACTAAAAGTATTGGTATATGTATTACAATGAAAAGGATAGAAGGCGTTTCTTGTTTCTAATGAATGTAAATATATCAAGAGAATGACAAAAATAAGTCTCCTTACAACATGTTTGTGATCAGTTACTATATGGATGCTATATGCTTCAGCTTGATCAGCTACCGTTTATCAAACTGGTTTGAAGGATGAAATTACAGAGAAAATCATTGAAATGGCTCCTTTATCTCCTTTATAAGCAGAGAAGGCACCGTAAATTACAAAGAACTTTATGGGCGGCCCTACCATGAAAATGAGTGCCTACAACCTTCGATTGGATAATAACAAGGAACAGTAATTTCAATCCCTAGGAGATGTGTAGTGCCTACGAAACTTTTAGTTTGGGGACTGTTTGCCAGTTATTTTCACCTGATGGGCCGATGTGCATACAAAGAAGGAGTTAGGCTATAGCTCCGTGAGGGTTAATATTAGGGGGTATGTAAGGGGCCCTACCCCTTGGAAAATCCCCCTAGACTTTTTTGAGAACAAAAATATTATTGCCTCACTATATTTTAACATATCTCGCCCTCTGAAAAATACCACTCTGTTGTTGAAGCCAGTGGCGTCAACAGACTTTTTGAAGTGGGCTAGCTGGAAAAATTTCGAAGAGAAGCCCTAGAATGTGGTTCACTGGGTTTTGAGTGCCTTAAAGTAACAATTATGACAAATATATTTCCTGCATTTTCTCCAGCAATGAATGGAAAAAGTGTGGCTATTGCCCGCTGAAACTACCCCTGCTTGGTGCACGCGGGAATCGTACTACAGAAAATTCTGGTATTAAAAGGAAAGGGCAGTCTCTCTTAATTCATTTGGAAACATCAGGTACATCCATAGAGTTGGATATAGGAACTGGAGTGCGCACTCCTAATACCGCGTACGTAAATCCGCTGTGATTGCATGGCGACCACTGATCTACATGTAGATCAGTGATCTTGCCTCCACCCGCCATTACAGGTGGAGGCAAGAAGCTGTGCTGTGAGCGAGCATGTGTGTGCAAACTGTATGACGGCCGAGCCCCATGCGATCACAGCTGTTTCGGGGAGTGAGCACTCCAGTTCTTATATCCTACATCTTAAAAATTCCCTCTGATTTCCTTAACACATATCTTTCATGATAATTCCAAAAAAAAAAAAAAGCATTTCATATTAAAGGTAAACTTAGGAGATATTTTACATGAATTGAACAAAATTACTGTCACATGACTTAACAGAGCCATTAATGGATTACGATGCCTGGGTACTCTTATTCAAATAAGGTGACTGCATTTTCGCTTTAAGTATCAATGAAAATTTCGTGTAATTTCGTATACTCTTTCTGCAAGTAGCATCACTTGATGATCTTTGGTGTGGTGCTTAGCTCCTCCTCTTTGTGAGAATTCAGGAGAGAAAAGTGTCCCCTGCAAATTTGAAGGCACCGGTGTTTAAAATAAAGACAAATTAGCTTACGAGAGAAAATTTGTTTAATTATCCTCTTATTTATTGGAAACGCGTTGAAAAAGGCAACGAAAATCGCAATTGTACAGTTTTCGGACATAAAGTCCGACTAAAAGTTGTGTGAATAGTATAACAAAATAGATGCGCGTGAAGAGGGCAGCAAAATTGCTCTTTTGAGAACATGTTGTGCAATTTTAGCCACATGATTAACTGATGAAGTAACAGTGGGTCCTCGTGTTTATATCGATCATATATAAAACAGTGTTTTGTGCATAATTTTCATCATATCAACCAGAATGCAAAAATGCATGTTGGTTTCGATGAATAGCACTGACATGTGTATAATCCTAAATAATGCCAAGATGTTCCATTTCTTTTAGTCATTGGGTTGAATGTGATCTTAATGTGCTGGAAAGATGCAGTTTAGTGTTCATAATATTTGAGCTTGGGAATTCTTGGGAATTTTTGCTTTTGGTCTCTGGCTTTGGTGATTTCAGCTGGTGATTTCCTCTGACATCTGACAAATGAAATCCACACATGAAATCCATCCAAGCTTCCTACCGTGAAATATACTGTAAACAAGGTTTTCAGAGCGACTTCACTGGTTGAAACTATATCGCCGTCTTCGACACCTTTTCTGGCTATCTACGTGGCTAAGTGGAAGAGCCAGCCCCTGAAAACTTCGGAATGTTGTGAAGAAATGTTCACTTTCATTCATTTCAATCCCTAAACTCATGTTCAGAAAAAAACAAAAACAAAAAAAAAAAAAAAAACTCGTGGCGCTTCCTATAGAACGAAAGATAATTTGAAGTAGGAAGGATGACATATCATTATCTATTATTTAGTGTTCCCTAGAAAAATGCTGACGTGCTCTCCACGTGGGTCAGAACGCCACCTGAGTCGACCCTACAACTTGAAATGCCGCACAACACTATCTAATCAACGGGGCGAAGTTTATAATGGATGGCTAACTGCAATTATTTATGACGAATGACAGCAGTGCCTCGTTTCTTCTGGTTCGTGGTTAATGAACGAGTATTTATTGACTGCAGTAGGCAGCCATTGGCCTGAAAAGACTTAAAAAAAGTTATGTGAGCTTTTTTAGTACAAGCAGTCAGCCATGCTAGATCCAATCTGCATAAGTAAGGATTATTAACGTTAGGGGGATGGTACACTTGAAAATTATTTTTTGGGCCATTTGGGGTCATTTTTCGTTGCAAAAATGCGATTTGCATGGTTTTTGTGCATTTCATATTTTCAAATAATTTACTATTAGGAAAATATATTTTAGTCAATTTGAGCCCTTCTTTGGTCAATATTTGACAAAATAAAGTATAAAAGAAAAAACAAAGAAAATAAAGACATTCAATAGCAAATAATGCCTGTCCAGTAGTGTTACCATGATGTGCATTATTTTCTAGAAATCTTTTCTTATGAGAACAAGAACAGTGCAATATTGACTAAAAAACCTACAAGTACATTTTTATACTTAAGCCATTTAGTCCAGGAGCTAAGAAGCGAAAATTGTCTTCTCGCTTCACCCCTGAGGTGGGAAAGGCTTGGCATTTTTAATTGGTAGAGGGGACCCTCCTGGTCATTTTGAGACCTGGGGTGGAGATCCATTGTACCAGCAAGGTACTAAAAATCTCAGATTTGTGAAATTAACCCCTAGTGTTTTTCATGAAAACAAAGGGGGTAGGGGAAATTCAAATGCACTTCATATCAATATCCACCATAAACCAAACAATGTTAAGTATCATTGGAAAGTATTAGAAATGTTTTATAATTTGACGTCTAGTGTGTGTTGATGACGTCACCGGTGACGTCATCAGAGGTCAAAAGGTTAAAAGGTTATTGAACTGGAGTGAAGGTGGAAATTTTTGACTTACCGAAGTTAGTGGGTTAGTATTCATATACAGAAACTCATTCAGTATCAAACTTACACATACTTGAGAGGGGGAAGGGGAACTATAAAATTTTTTAATATGAAGAATGGTTACATCTGTTGAATCAGCATCCTGTTTATCTCTCAGGTCCGAAGGCCAAATATTGATAAAAAAAAAAATCAGAAAATAGAATTTTCGTATTTTTTCCAAACCATTTCTTTCTCGAAAGATACAAAAGAATATATTGGAAACTATCGATGTTCGCCCTGTTTTCCAGATGTCACCTTTATACCTGTATTAGGGTACTGTAAGATACAGCAGCAGCGAACATGTTGTTCGTCCATGGTATTTGGCAACCCTGGCACTGCAACCTTTGCACAAGCAAACATTTACTACCGAATATTTCCCCTGAATGACGACATCTGAAATCGACAGTAACTACTGACAGTCAATAGATGTAGCTTTATCTACATAGTTCTATCCATTTGTTTCATGTAATCGAGCAACAGGGCTCATTTAGCGGAGCTAAGGCCAGTGGCGTTCCCAGAAAATTTTCCCTAGGGGCGCAGTACGTAGGAGGATGGGGCCACTTGCATGGGGGAAGGGTGAGAGTGCCAATAAGGTCCGATTGTCAGTGGCATGCATGTTTATAAAGTTCCAGTGGGGGTTCTGGAGGACTTAATGGTTTTCTGGGGAATCAGTCCCTTCCAATCTCCACTCCTCTTGCTACACAACTTGCTACGTTCCTCATCTAGAATTTCGTGTTTTTATTTACCAAACACACGGAATCCTAACCCATTCATGGCTTAATTTATCACCAAACAGGCCATATCCTTCTATGAAGAATACCTTGCTGATAATCCAAGTTCCTGGTGAAACGGCACTTTTTCATGTTTTCCTAGATGTTCATTTCGCATTTTCACGAGTGCACCTTCTTGTCCAAAGGTTTCTCTTTCTACTGGGAACTGCTAGCTAGCAACCGAACCGTTCGAGTTGAACTCGCCTGTTAAAAAGGGCTGTATCTCTACAGTTTCAAGATTAAGCGAATAATGCGAATAATGCCACTAAAAAAGTAAGAATCGAATTTACGATACATCATTTTTATCAATCAAGGAGGGAAGTGGGGACAATGAGTTACTCAAAAAGTAAAGGACTAATGCAACCGCCAAAGTGGGACTAGGCTGTGTACCCTAACTAACTCATATTACATGCAGCGGCGCAGGAAGATGCTTGATATTGGGGGGGGGGGCAAGCCAGACGCGATTTCTTGACCTTGACCCCCCTTTCCACACTAAAACATCGTATTTGATCAATTTGATCAATCCGATTTTAACTAGCAACAAAACAATATTCAAAAAAGAAAAAGGAAGCAACAAAAACATCAACACCACATGACAACGGCGAAGAATGATTTTTGATTTAAGGAACATTTCTTTTCCAGATCTCCCAAGTCTGCGTAACTTTCAGCTTTTTCGTGTGCCCCTGCGTTCCTATACACAGTGTGGACCCTTCTTTTGTCATGTGGCACATAAAAATGTCTTTCTGGGAGGGGTCTAAGGGGGAGGGATTTCAAAATTTTTGTTAATTTAAAGTTGCTAAGATGCAAAATGGTGCTATCTTTGGGATATTTTTGGAGCTGACGACCTCCCTGTATAGTTTGAAAATGTCCATAGTTTAATGCATGCAAATTTTTCCGACTGGCAGGATGTTTTTTCCAACAAAGTGTCGACACTTCATTTGCACCTTTTTTCATGCACCCTGCGTTTGTATTCAGCAGTGGGGATTCTTCCTTTGTCACTACATACCTGAACAGAGTAGTCATTTCCCGATTTTGAGAAAGGGACCGTCGTCGACCGTACGTGTTTGCACAAAGGAGGGCGCATAACTCCGATTACTACGTTTAATCTCTTGTTGAAAATCGGAAATTAATAATTGATTTCATAATAAACATACTAATTTTAACTAATCTTGGTATTAGGGTTACGTAAGTTTCCTGCAAGTAATTTATCAAAAGTGTCTGATTTCCTAAAATATATTCCGAACTCAATGTGAATTCCCGAAACTGACTGTTTGGGAGAAATTTCCTTGAAAGTTGAAATATTGACTTTGTATAACATCAGTATTGACCTTGATAGATGTGTTATTGGTGGTCTTTTTCTTGTAAAATAATCACTTCATTGAATTAGAGTACGATGCGGGCACGATTGTGCTTTCATGACATCAGATAAGCAGACGACAGGGCCTACATTATTAAAGTCTGTTCACATCTATTTTATGTGTGTTGCCGGAACACTACCGCGATCTTGCCCCCCTGCCCCCAGTTCCTACGCCACCGATATGTTAATACTATTATCATACGTCAGTGTTCTCCAGGCTGAAAACAAGCGAGTGAGCCACAACTGGAAAAAAGGCCGTGGCCGGCCCGACTTAAACCAATTGGTTAGAAACTGAGCCGTAAAACCCATCTAACTCTAACTCATAACTCCAGACTGAAATCTGGCACTGCTAAAAGCGCATTCTCAGGTACGTGTCACGGACACGTCTACACAATTGCGGGGAAGCGGGCGGAAAAGACATGATAACGGAGTGCTGAATGGGGAGGATTCCCGGTAAATTCAGGGTACCGGAAGCGGTTCGCGGTGTTATGGACCAGTGATATCACATTAGAGTTGCTGTTTAAAAGGAGATACATCGGAAACTTTAATTTGTGGTAATCTGATTAGATCCACCTCATCGTTTGCATAGTTTCAATTCATGAATGATTATTAGAGCTTAGGGTACACACTTCTTTTGTCTGATCCTTTTCAATTGATACATGATACCCAAGTAAACCTTATATACACCTACTTATGCCATATGAATAAGATTAGGAGGAACAATGTTTTGATCCGAATGTTTTTACCGACAGTCAACTTCAAGTAAGAAACACTGTCTAATAAATCAAAACGACTGCTAATTCCTAAGGAGTCTAGAAAGACTAACTGATAAAAAGGTTTTACACTGGCACAATGCGTAAATGACTACACAGAGGTGTAAGAATTTGTTTTAAGATTACATTACTTCCTCAAACTTTCGCAACTTCCAAATAATAAGTGCATGATCAACATGTTACATGAAATTTAACTAGCCTACCGTGATAAGCGTTGCATCGCGTTGGAAGCTGCAGTATTAGCAGGAGCGTAGCGAGAGGAGGTTGAGTTCCGTTCTATAGACGGGGTCTGCCCGATGTTCCCAGGGTTCGATGTTCCCCGTTTTTGTACTATTTTAATGGTTGTCGATGATTACGAGGTTTGTTATTCCCAGGGTTCGATGTTCCCAGAAATGTCAATGTGGGCGAGGTTCGATGTTCCCGAGGTTCAATGTTCCCAAGGTTCGATGTTCCCGAGGTTCGATGTTCCCAGGGTTTGATGTTCCACGGGAACATTGAACCCCGGGAACCTCACACCCTGGGAACATTGAACCTTGGGAACATCAACCCTGGGAACATTGACATAGCCCCCCCCCCCCCCCCCATTAGACTACATGGCTCAGGCAGTCCCCTATGGAACTAGCGTGTGCATTGTGGCGCCGACTTGAAAACCAGTCATTGAATTCTGAATCTTTACATACGTTCCAAACAACTCAGAGTAGTATCCTGAACATCTCTTTGACTTGTGCTGCTGGACCGACTTAGCCATTCTTCATCAGCTATGCAGAGCACAAAGCTGTATCTTGCGGTATTATGTTTCCAGTCTGTTGGCATTAGGGTTCAGTGCTCATGATTCAGGAAGGTCGCCCCTGCCACTGAAGGTCGCCCCCTCCTGCTGAAAAAGCTAGAGCAGAAGTTGTTACTACTTGAACATGAACCAGTGGGGTGGGATGGCGAGGGGTTGGGTTGGGTTAATCCATGATCCAAATTCCATCACTTGAAACTGAACTTAGTATAATACTTTGAGTGTTTGAAACGTTTGTAAACATTCAGAGTTTACTGGAAAGCCGGCGCCATAACGCAGATGTACGGGATTGTCTGAGTCTTGTAGTCTATCATTAGAACAAAATTCTACCTCTTCTGGCTACGCTCCTGATAATACTGCCATATTTAAGAAATCTCGCCCGTTTAACTTAAAGGGGAATTTTCATCATCCCAGACAGTTCCAATTCTCCCAACTATGCAACTTCTAGCTCCTCCCATAACTGTATGAAGCTACTCTTTGTGCAGGAATAAACCTGTTTTATTGCTTAAGGCCATGTCCTGGTGAGCATACAAGGCTATAAAATGTAATAAAAGCACTCTCTCTCTGCCTTGTGTGGAATGTGATCTACTCTGCATCTTTCAAATTTTCAAACTTTGATGTCAATCAAAGAGCAGTCACCAACCGAGAATTTTCATACCCCTACACATGGGCGTCAATCTTTACTCGAATGTGGGGGGGGGGGGGACATGGCCACTTCTGTCAAAAATTTACTGTGTAAAAATCTTAAGTCAATGGGCGTTTTTCCAAAATGTGGGGGGGGGGGGACGTGTCCCCCTGTCCCCCCCCCAGGATTGACGCCCATGCCCCTACACTAAAAATATACTTCAAGGTGATGACTGTCTGTCTTTAAAATATGCCGCCGTTATCATGTCTTTCCAGCCCGCTTCCCCGACATTGTGTAGACGTATCCGTGACTCGTACCTGAGTATGCGATTTACACAGTATCAGATTTCAGCCTGGAGAACACTGACGTATGATAATAGTATTAACATGTGATATGAGTTTGTTAGGGCAGGGAGCTGCCACTCGGAGTGGTAGCTCCCTGGTTAGGGTACAAAGCCTAGTCCCGCTTCCGCGGTTGCATACCTAGCCCACTACTTTTTGGGCGACTCATTGTTCCCCTCCCCTACTTGCTTGATGAAAATAACGTATCATAAATTCGATGCTATCTTTTTGTTAGTCGCATTGAACAAGCTAATTTAATTATTTGTGAAATCTTGAAACTGTTAGAGATACAGCCCTTTTTTTTTTACAAGCGAGGGCTACTCGAACGCAAGCTAGCAGTTCCTATTGGCAATAGAAAACCTTGGACAAGAAGGTGTGCTAGTAAAAATGAACATTCAGGACAATATGAAACAATGCCGTTTCTCCAGGAACTTGAGTTATCAGCAGGAAATTCTTCACGAAAGGACATGGTCTGTTTGGGGATAAATTAAGCCTTGAATGAGTTAGGGTTCCGTGTGTCTGTTAAATGAAAAACACCACCAAATTCTAGATGAGGATCGTAGCCAGAGGAGAGGAGCTTGGAAGGAGGCTGACGCCTCAGAAAACCATTACGTCCTCCAGAATCCCCCCCCCCCCACTGGAACCTTCAAAACATGATAAGTACACATTCCCATTGTAAATCGGACCTAATTGGCACTCTAATCTTACCCCCATGAAAGTGGTTTATCTTCCTGTACGCACTGCGCCCTTAGGAAAATTTTCTGAGTACGCCACTGGCCGTACCTCCGCTTAATGAACCCCTGTTTCTCGATTACATGAAGCAGATGGTAGGAACTATTTAGATGAAGCTATATCTTTTGACTATCAGCAGTTGTTGTCAATTTTAGATGTCTTCATGTCAGGGAACTATTTTAATTGTAAATGTTTGCATGTGTAAAGGTTGCAGTGTCAAATACGATGGACGAACAACATTTTCGCTGCTGTATCTTACAGTACCCTAATATAGGTAGGTGACATCTGGAAAACAGGGCAAATATCGTTAGTTTCCAAGCTATTTCGTTCCATCTTTCGAGAAAGAAATGGTTTGGACAAAATACGAAAACTCCATTTTCTGATTTTTTTTTGAATATTTGACCTTCGGACCTGAGAGATAAACAAGATGCGGATTCAACAGATGTAACCATTCTTCATATTAAAAACCTCTCTGATTCCCCCTCTGAAGTTTGTGTAAGTTTGGTATCTGAATCAGTTTCTGTCTATGACTACTAACCCACTAACTTCGGAAAGTCGAAAATTTCCACCTTCACTCCAGTTCAATAACCTTTTGACCTCTGATGACGTCACCGGTGACGTTACAACACACACTGGGCATCAAATTATAAATCATTTCTAATACTTTCCAATTATACTAAACATTGTTTGGTTTATTGAGGATATTGATATGAAAAGTGCATTTGAAATTCCCCTACCCCCTTTGTTTTCATGAAAAAGCACTAGGGGAAAACTTCACAAATCCGAGATTTTTAGTACTTGCTGGTACAATGGATCTCCACACCCGGTCTCTGGCAAATTGACCAGGAGGGTCCCCTCTACCAATTAAAAGTGCCAAACCTTTTCCACCTCAGGGGTGAAGCGAACTCGAAAAATAGAGCTCTTTTGAGATTTGGCTCCCAGACTAATTGTGATAAAGTGAACATTTTGACCATAAAAATTTTTCCTTTAATAAATAGCCAAAAATAAAAATCTAAAAAAAGAAAAAAAAAAAAAAGAAAAAAAAATTGCACGGTGTATTCAGTCCTTTTGGACTGTTATTGGCGAGTAGGTTAGTTAGTTAGTTAGATGAGGTTTAACGTCCCAGTTTCCAACCAATCGTATTGGCGAGTAGGAAACACTGACCTCTGCTAGCTTCACTAATGTCTACTTGGGGCAGACAAGATAGCCTTATGCTCATTCCTCTGAAATAATTTGACCGTTATCGAAGGAAAATCGAACGCCCTGGATTCCTAGCGTCCACTTTTTTTTACATTTAGTTTGATAAACTACACGCACCGGAAGTCTCAAACACCACAAGGTTCTGAATTATACCTAGGAACTAAAACTTAGTGCTGTAGGCTATACATGTAGGCCTAATGATAAACGGGTTGGGACTAAGTTCTGTCCGAACGCTTATCATTAACTCGCTGAACGGGGAAGTGATTCGATAGTGTGCATATACGCCCTTGAACAGGTGTATACGGAAGTCACTCGCTAAAAAGGTAACGGGTCAATGAGAGGTGATTGCGTTCAGGGGACTGTCTTTACTAATAACTTTCCCAGTAGCGGGAAAGCTTAGTTTCAATAAGGGAGCAACTCCCTGCGTCAACCAATTGTCAGTCTTACTGCAGATACACAGGCGCCCCTTAACATTGTATAGTATACCATATACTATGTAGTATATATAGACGGAAAGGTATGTCACAAATCTCCTAGCTCGAACAAACAACTTACGTTTCTGGCACAATTACTGCACTCTTCCCACCAAATTTGTCTGTGTCGAGACTTTTGATCATAAGGTACCTCAAGGCAGCTCTTTTTCCCGAATAATTTCACTTGGCATTGTCTGAAGGATGAAATTTCGCTGGAGTAACAGTATGAGGATGGTAGCTGCTGATAGAGAGCATTCAGCACTTCCACACTGTATAATAAAATACTCCTAAAATATTCTCTAAAGTTCTCTTAACTTTCTAAATTTCTTCCAAAATTTGTTTTATTATGGTTCACTTTTTATTATTGCAAATCTTGCAGATATATATTGGCATCAATATGAACAATTTTTGAACATTAAATTTCATAAAATTTGAAAACCTTTTGAAAAGTGGAAGGGCTAGCATTTTCTACAAGCACTTGTGACAGTTGAACTGTAACTGTTGTACAGTCTTCAACTGCCACAAATGCTCATAGTAAATGCAAGCCCTTCCACTTTTCAAAAAGTTTTCACATTTTATGAATTTCTGTGTTCAAAAATCTTGCATATTAATGCTAATATTTATCTGTAAGATTTGTAACAATCAAAGCAAAACATAACTGACAAATTTTGGAAGAAATTCAGAAAGTTAAGAGAACTTTAGGGAATATTTTAGGAGTATTGTATTATATAGTGTGGAAGTGCTGAATGCTCTCTATCAGCAGCTACCATCCTCATACTGTTACTCCAGCGGAATTTCATCCTTCAGACAATGCCAAGTGAAATTATTCGGGAAAAAGAGCTGCCTTGAGGTACCTTATGATCAAAAGTCTCGACACAGACAAATTTGGTGAGAAGAGTGCAGTAATTGTGCTTGAAACGTAAGTTGTTTGTTCGAGCTAGGAGATTTGTGACATACCTTTCCGTCTATATATACTACATAGTATATGGTATACTATACAATGTTAAGGGGCGCCTGTGTGCAGATAGGTACTTGAGCTATGAAATTACGGGATAATATAAAACTTCTTTAAAATTCTCACATAGCTGCTCTTAATTTGACACGGAGAGGAGTCTTGTTTAATTCAAGAGTACCATGGCTACTTTTTAATTAAGTTAAAGAATTTTTAACTTTAAAGAGAAATATACACCTCAAGCCGAGAGTAAATGAATGACAAAATAGCTGCAATAGGCTTACACATAAAGGCATACTAGAGACTTATGGCATCAACTGAACCTTTTCGTTATAGCGCCCTCGAAAGAGATTCGAAACTTTCATCGACCCAGACGATAAGTTCGGCAGTCAGTCGTCTCATGGGGTTTGTTTACAATACCAGTGTCCTATATCAAGCCACCTCTGACAGAGTCTGCTCACCTGTTAGGGTCAAAACAGGAGATGATTGCATTGAACAACGCAAGTGATGTTTGAGCTAGTCAGTAGATAGGACTGATATCGCCGACGGACCTGAGTCGACCGTATAGGCTGTGAATGAATTTTCGTATGTGTCGTTCTAGTCAAAGTTGGCCTTTGGTACAGTTTGGATTCAGCCCTGCAGTAAATTGTTAGAGGTGGCTCTGTAGAGGATAATCGCACAAATCACTTCAACTGTCATCCATCCGTTTTCACCATGGAAGGGAAAAATTCTATAGTGCTTCTGTTGTTGATGTTCGCTAGGTGTATCATGTATTGTCAAAGCGGCCGTATTTTTCCTGCCGACGATGCAGTAATGACCCAAGAACCAATGACAGCAGAAATCCCAGAGGCAGTAGAGCCAGTACAGGTTGGCATATCTACGGATCAGGTACGTTTCAAGGTTTAATTTGACTTAAAGTGGACCTAAAGTCTAAAATTACAAGAATATATATTTTAGAGTCTGGAAAATGAATTTCACCCATCCAACTCCCATTTTCATAGCTTACTCCTTTGCTGAGATATAAAATGTTGAAATTTATTCACTTAATTTGAAACAGTCCATTGCGCAATAATTTGTGAAGTATTTCTTGTACAACTCACATGAACTGCTTTTGTTTCCTTTTAAAATTAAGATGTTTATAGGACCTTGAAACAGTTACAGTTCCCTTGCATGGTATGTTGTACAGAGAGGACTTAAATAGCCATGTCACCCTGTAACAGTACGACAGTGATCACATTTTGGCACAAGGTGTAGTGACTTTTGAAAAAACAAAGAAAAACAAAGACTGTAATTTAAGTAGTACAAGAATGACATCACAAATTATTGCGCAATCCACCATTTTAAATTGAGTGAATAAGCTTCAACATTTTATATCTCAGCTCAGGAATGTCCTGTGAAGATCGGAGATGGACCATTTGGTTTCATTTTTCAAGCTTTGTAACATATATTTTTGAAATTTTAGGCTTTAGGTACACTTTAAATGTCGCCCGTCAATGGAGTAGGTCAAGTTACGAAACCCTTTACTTTATTGAGCGACTGAATAGTGTCCGCGCAGCATGGGCGGCGATCACGGGGGGGGGGGGGGGAGGGGCAGGGGGACATGTCTCCCCCAATATTTTTACTGGGAGGGGGGACATAATATCAAATGTCCCCACAATAGTTTGAGGTATACAGAAAAAATAAATATTGTAACACACATTTCCGATGTGAATAATTGTGATAGCCTATTAGCCTTTTCATGGCAGCTGGGGAGAAATTCAGATCAGAAATATGTGATCTGTGTCCTCTAGAATGCAGGAAATTGCTTGGCTCCCACGGGCTTGATGGTGGTCCCCTGTACCAGTAGCCTTTGGGCCATGGTCCTCACTGATGAAGAATATTTTAGTTCCTAAAAATATGTAAATTTTTTAACATAAATTTTACTTCAAACGGTAGCATATGTGGCACCAAATTGCATGTAAGGACTCCCTAATTTTTCAAAATTTTTCAAAGGGGAGGGGGAACACCCACATAATTGGGCCATGGTCCCCCATCACTGATGCCGATTTTTTTGTTTAAGTACCGAAAAATACGTAAATATTTTAACACAAATTTTTCTTTAAAAGGTAGCATATATGACACCAGATTGCATGTAAGGACACCTAATTTTTCAGACATTTTCAAAGGGGGGGGGGGGAACCACTCACCTTAGACTCCTCCCCCAGAACGGCGATCACACAACATACTGCATGGTCCCCCCTGCTGACTTACGTGTAGAAGTATTGAGAAGGCCTACGAAGGAGGTACAAGTATAAAATGTTAGTTATGTACAGTCCCTTTGTCGTTGATCCGTCGGCTGCCCACGAAGTCGTTTAATGTTACGGCACACTCCAGAGCATTCCGGATCCATATTACCACCTCAAAATTTCGACTGTGTCCCATGTTCTGACGTCAAGTCCTCGATCCGTGATCCGTGTAATTGTACAAGCGCCACCCCAGTCGCTCAGTTTTGCGTTCACGGACATATATATATATATATATATATAGGCTATATATATAGGCTATATATATATAGCCTATAGGCTATATATATAGGCTATATATATAGGCTATATATATATATATATATATTTCTATTAATACCCTAATAGGGAGACAAATTGCAGTTATAATTGGTATATTAAGGAGACATTTTCACTACGGAGACAAATTCATGTCTCTCTAATTCTTTGCACCATTATTTAAACCCGTTCTCTACATTCTTTCTAAAAGATTTTTATTTCTATGGTAGCGTATTAGCGCCCTCTTTATTGTGCCACTGTGTAAGCTGCATAAATACATCATAGGTGCTGTTATTTACCATAGAAATACAGGTGTGTTATGTGTTGCATGTAATTTATATGTAGTATTGGGAGACAAATAAATATTGCGAAATACTTTATAATATTTTGTTTATTTAATTAAACCTTGTGTGTTAAAGATACAGTCAAAACAAACGTACCATAAGTTAAAGGCATTCATTTAGAATTATTGGTATTTTTGTATGAATATTTGTATGCTTAGATATGGAAATATATTAAATTTTATGAATATAACCGATTGTCTCCCTAAGGAAGGATTTTATCCCAATGTCTCCCAAATGTTTAATTTAGTGTTATATATATATATATATATATATATATATATATATATATATATATATATATATATATATATATATATATATATCCAACCACGTTCTCGTTAAAAATACCGAGAAAGCCGGTTAAAACTTTACTGGGAAATTGCTGATTTGAGTGGAATTTTTTAAGCAGTCGTCCAGGAAATTGTTCATTTTGACGAGGATTTGCTGGCAATTTTGAGGCAAGAATGGTTGAAAACGGTACTTAACGATAATCTCACTTACATTTACTCGTGATGTTTGTATTGTATGCACACGTGCTCCCATATAAATCAAACAGCTAGTTATGGACCTTAAATCTGCAATGACACAATCTGACAATACGCAAACTTCAGGATGTACTGGTGCTGGCATTGTAGATTGTATCGTAAAGTCATATGTAATGTTCAACTTTCTGACAGCTTTCTGGATGAGAAGATAGTGCATCGGATAGGGGCATCAGTGTTTGCAACATATGTAAAGTTTAAAGTTTAGTAAAATTTAGGTTGGGATTTGCAATTAACAATTAATATTAATTTTAATTATTTTTGTCACGACATTAGGGGAATTTCTTAGTCTAGTAATAGTATCAAGGAAATTCCAGAGGCAGAGAGGCGCTCGCCATAACTTCACACGTGAGAGTGTGCAAACTCTTTCTGAAACATATATTTCACAGCGTAATATTACTAAAATATAGGCAATTCCCACAATGTTTCTCGTGTATGCGCTCTCCATTATTATGTAAGCTGTGCTGGCGTCTAAGAAGGAACATGTAGCCTCAGTCCCCAAGTTTAAAGGCGGGTAGATTACTTGATAATGCTTTTCTAGGGCTTCCGTACTTTAGCGTGTCGATCTTTTGCTAGGTTTATCATACCAGACATGCTCCCTGATTATACACGGTGTATTAGAGGCGGACCTTTTAATTAACCTCTTGGTGGGACATTTGGGGCTTCCTCCCGTGTATTCGTGTAACAGTCAAGTTTAAGCCACCACCGAGAAAACATCAGTCGTCGCCTATGAAGGTGCTGCCTTAATATTCATTGAGGTTTTTCAAAATAGAACACGTACGATACTTGTTAAAACTGCTGTGCCGTAGTGCAGGGCCTTTATACGTAAACTGAAATGAATTGTTTTCAAACTTAAAGGTCAAAAACAGTCGCCCCAAACTTATTTTGAAGCAATAGCTAAATGTCACAAATTTCTTCTTATTTTTCTTTCAAGTATCTTTCATAATAGTTTAGGACATAAATATTGCATATTCAAGGTAAACCAAGCAGTTGATCCTTGTAAATTTTACAAATGAGTGAGAAAAATACTGCCACATGATTCTCAAGAACCACTCAGGAAATAGGATAGTCTACTATACAATTCTTTATTGGGTGACTGCATTCTCCCTTGAACAATTAAATAACCCACCTTATAGGCCAGTCAATACTGAATGCAGGAACATTGTAAATGTCTGCTGGTATGCTTTCATTGCTTTGTGTTATACGTTTTGTGTAGGACTTAAACCTACTAGCATTTCTTAAATGTATCCTAACTTTCGAAAATGTAGGTTTACATCCTAGTCACAAATCTCTCCGACTAGGCCACCATTTTAAACCTTGTTGAAGCTGATGCGGATACTTCTTGTGTGCACTAACGCAGAGTTTCCTGTGACCTTACCTTCATAGCAGGTGTCGTATAAGCTATGTACTTTTCTTTGGCGTATATACTCTAACGAGTATGGTATTGCGAGTGCAGTCAGTGTGGGTGCAGGAGAAATACACGTCCGCCGGGCGGGCAACCTGTGACCCCTTTGGGCCAGGGCTCGTAACTCCACTGGAAGTAGTTTCAAGTTTCCGTCTGCAGAGGGAAGTAGCCCACAGGTCTTACCCCTAAGAGAAATATTCAGTTTCCTTGGCATCAACATGGCTCAGACAGAAAGCAGTGGCGTAGCCAGAATTTCTTTGTTAGGAGGGCAAGGCTTTTCTCAAGGGGGCAACAAAAATAAGCTTTTATGCTCTTTCTGTACTGAAGCCTTCTGCAGCGTGCAGCAGCATGACAAAGTATATTGTACATGACTATGGCACGGTATGTTGATAACTGCATGCGGTTAAGCTATGCTTGTGACAACTTAGACCAGGGCACCATCATTTTTTGTTTTCAGTAAGGTCGTACCTGCCAACTGGCAGAACTGATTCATTGCCAAGCTGGTCATATTTATCTAAGTTTGTATATAGTGTAAATGTCGTATATTTTGTCTGTCAAAGGAAACTCTTCCCGTTTTTTCTTTTAAACACATCACATCGCTTGAAATTATTTGGGGGGGGGGGGGAGGAGGAATGTATTACAAAATAATTGGGGCAGTGCCCCCTGGCCCCCATGGCTACGCTACAGACAGAAAGTCGGTATTTTCTATCGTTATTAAACCATTTTGTCTAAGAACGTCAATAGTTTCTCAAAAGTGTGGGCGAGAGGGGAGGGGGGGGGTGGTGGTGGCCTTGACCAGAACTGTTTCAGCCTGGAATAGCTAAACCCTCAGGATGCGAGGGATAACGTAATTAAGGTCTCATGAAAAGTTTGGGGGCCAGATGATCAGTGGTGGTGTAATCTGAGGTATTTCCCCCAATTTTTATCCATTATATGGCTGTTTTCACTGTTTTCGAGTTTGACTTCATTGACTCAGCTCTACTGCAAGCTATGGAATCAAACTTGTGCCTACTATTTCTCTTAGGGTTCTGGGGAAAAAGTGTGGACAATCCCCTCCACTTTCAAAAGTGGGGGTATGTCTTCTCGTCGCCCACTTGTTGAGGCCACAAAATTTGGAGGCCAGATGATCAGTGGTGGTGTAATCTTGGCTATTTCTCACAATTTTTATATGATTTTGCCTCAACAGTTAACTTTAGCAATCTCTTTTCTTCCCAAAAATATACCACATTTCATTGAATGGTGTTGCATCAAGTAAAACTGAAAGTTTGGGGAAACATTATTCCTGAGCTACAAAGCAGTGAATTTGTTTCTGTGAAAACTTTATTTTCTTTAAAACAAAGTTAACCTGCTACCCTTGCTTTGAATTACTGATCATTCTATACCGAAACATCTAAATTATTGTTTAAAATGCATGAAAGGTTTTTGTACTCGTAACACCGCATTTCCTCTCAAAAACAATTATTATCGATCGACACTTTGTATTATAATTTCATTTCAATCATTGGTGTGTAAAGGTATCTGTTCAAAGTTCCAACCCGTCTGGAACCAAGCATGGCAGACCCATGATGTAGATTGTAGGG
Source organism: Holothuria leucospilota (assembly GCA_029531755.1). Taxonomy (NCBI): domain Eukaryota; kingdom Metazoa; phylum Echinodermata; class Holothuroidea; order Aspidochirotida; family Holothuriidae; genus Holothuria; species Holothuria leucospilota. Next base: position 17,919,594 of record CM055978.1, read on the forward strand.
CCTTGGTTCTCAAACTTCTCCGTCTGCGTACCCCTCCCTTGGGAAAATGTAAAATGCTGAAGAACCCTTATAGCCCACATAGGTTACTCAAGGTAATCTGAGGTTTATAGCTAGTCTCCTCCAGAGCAGTGAGAGTCTAGAGTCTTGACAGTTACCCCTCTTGCCGCTTCTGTCATAATGAAATACCCAAACTGATAATCAACAATTTACCATTGCCGACCCCAGAAAAGCAATGTACCACTCGATTAAACCAGTTCCATCCACTCTCAAAGAAACGGACCTTTTTCAAGTTATAAAGAGCCTCTAAATGAAATCTTGTCCGTTGGATCCGTGGCTTACTCGCCCAACTGCGCAGATCTTGCAGTTGCCAATCGCAAATCTAACTTGTCCTTGACGTAGGGTGTTTTTCCTTCTTATGGTAACGTCTCCTTGGGTTCTCCACTTTTGAAAAAGTGGCATCTTGATTCCCGGAGAAATGAAGAATTACCGCCCTATTTTTAATCTGCCCTTCCTTGGTACAGTTGTTTTCCAGCTCCCTGGTTGATGAGAGGCAGTGATGATCCTTAATAAAGCAAATGAAATTGGTTGTCCGAGGACAATTAACCAGGAACAAATATTTGGTTGTACTTCCCGAAATTTGGTTGATAGTTGTCCTTCCCGAAATTTGGTTGTCCCCCATGAAAAACACATTTGAAACATGTTTGAGAGTTTTAAAAATAATAGTGATACAGAATGAAAAATTAAAACATGCTGTAGTATAATGCACTATGGTACTGAAGGGGGAAACTTGAGAAACTATAGGAAAAGCAAAGGAGCATCTCGATGTGTTCCCTGCACGCCTTATTGACATGTATGAAATTTTTATTTGTAATCCTGTCGCTCTGAGTAGTTGACCAATCAGAAACTGGAACGATTAATGTATTGGACTTTCTTATAGATTGATCTCAAATCCAGCTGAAGTGGTATGTCTTCACGAAGACAATATATTAAAGAAAAGATTGATTATAACCCCTCTCTCAGGCTAAAAACAGTGTGGGTAAGTTAACAATGAAGGCACTCAGGCAATGTTTTAATGAAAGGAAACCTTTTTCTCATGTACAGAATTGAAGTTACTTGCAATGCTACTCTGGCTTATTTTCTTTTAAGTGTACCCACATCATAAAACTAAAATATCATTGTGGCAGTCCGTGGCAGCTCCCTGGTTTCCCTCGCCTCACCTCTCTCACGCTAGGGACTACCTATGGCCTATCAAGCAACCTCTCTAGGTTGGAAGGTCAAGTGGTAAGTCATCTATTATATGGTTCAGAGCTATGTTCTTTGGTCTGCCAGCTGGTCTTTTGTGAAGCTTAAATTGGTGGTAATAAATCTCTCTGCATTTCACCTATATAGCAGACTTGTAGGCCTTCAGCTTTGCTTTGCTTTTGAGGCAAAATATGTGGTAGTACCTTGACAGATTTTCTATTTGTACATGATAAATTCTTGTCGTCAGTAACGACCGGACCACCCTTAAAGTCCATCACTGAGAGAGGGGTGCAGTGAAACAGTTCACAACTTACAGTTACCTCTCTGACAAACACTTCTTTTCGTCATCACAATCTGCGTACCCACACAACACCATAGCACGGGAAACTGTCCTATATAATCCGTGCAGCTATAGTGACCTCGTATTGGCTCTTATAACGAAAGAGTGAAGCAATCCTTTTGCTTCTGGACACCTTATAGTAGCATTTGATACTAGCATATAGCCCACGGGCCACAGAGTACTTTTCGACCGATTGAAAGTAAGATACGGAGATAGAGCTTCGGCTCTCGTCTGGTTTTCCTCTTACTTATCATTGATCAAAATCAATGATGTCAATTTCCTGATGTTGAACGACAGTAAGACTGAGGAGTAACATATCACTTCTAAATTTTCAAATGCACCCCCGGATTTCTCATTTAACTGCAAATGTCTCTCAAGTCCAGTCGACATAGCCTGCTTGCAATCCCGGCTCTATTTTTGACACCTTAAACACGACGTCCCTTATCAATAACAATCAATACCTTGATAAACCAACAACTGAAAAACTAGTTTACGCATTGATTACATCCAAGCTGGACAATAACAACGGTTTCTCCAGCTCCCCGGTCTATCACAACAAGATATCTCAAAACTTCAACGAGTACAAGATTTTACGACTGGTCTAATTAGGGAGCTGCTCCGTAAGAGCTCCCTGGTCTAATCTCCCTCACAGGAAAAAGGAAACACATCACACCAGTCATTCGTGACCTTCATTGGCTGCCTGTCAATCACAGTATTACTTACAAATTCTTGTCCTCACCTTCAAAATTCTTAAACATATGTCGCCAGACCATCTGACTGAATTGATAACTCCGTATACCCCCTTTCGCGAACTCTTTTCATCTTTTCAAAATCTCTTCGAAACCTCCCAAGTTCTTCTAGCCTGAACTATAGCCTACGGTCAAAGGGCTTTTCAATTGCTGCTTCCCGTATTTGGAACCATATTCCCGGTCACAACTGGCATTCGTCTACTCCTAATTCAGAAACACCTTAAATGTTTCTTGTTTAAATAGCTTTTTCATTGTAATTTTTTGTTTTGTATTAAGCACATTAAGATGTTTCTTTTTTTCATTATTCATGCGCTAATAAGAGCTAAATTACCATGATTACAATTATATTTATTCTTATTCAATTATTTACGACACTTTCTGCTTGCGGTCCCGAATATTATCACCGACCCCCCTTCAGACCCCTTTTCTCTTACGGATCCGAAAAACTAACTTTTACCACGGGCAGTGTTGTAAAGAGTCACGACTCGAGTCACTTCTTCTCAAAATGGAAGTGACTCGAGAGAATTCAGGAGTAATTTCCCCAATGAAAATAGTACAGTGACTAGAGTCAATGACTCGACTCGAGTCACTAAAAAGTTTCAAAATTGGTGACTCGAGTCACGAATCTGACTCGATTACAACTCGGACCGGGGGGGGGGGGGAGGTTGAGGAACACTGATGAACCGACTTCGAAGGCTAAACGGTTTGTCACTTCTGTTTGGTACCTCTTTCGGTGGACGCAAAACAGGTAACTACACCATGCCAGAGGAGTTGTGGTTTGGTAGTTTGTTGGTTTCTGCTCGTCTGCCTTGGCCGTTGGGATTATGAAAACTCAGTGTTATTATTGATCAATATGTATTTCCCTACTTATCATACATATGGGCGGCATGAAGGGTGTATATATTGCTACTATGTACTTTAGCTGTGAGAACCAAGTTAAGTAAAAATCTGAAATGAAACATGCTCTAAGTCGATAAATCTGCTAACCCAAGGATCCCAAATTATGCTGTGTGGTTTGCACGACAGGTTACCTTCACATATTGCCTTTATGAGGTGCATGCTTTTTCTGACGTCATGGGAGGATCATAAAATAACAAATATAAGAGGTAAATAGCTGTTAAAGAGGGTCTCTGGAGGTCATTGAGTGTCCCCCTGGAGGTCATAGAGAAGGACATAGAGAAGGACATTAGTCGTCAAGGGTGTAATCGCCCGAAACTTGCACCAGAAAGTATACTTGATCACATACGGAAACATAACAACAGCCCTCCAGATTTCGTTTAGGCCTAATTCATAGGATTGACTTCAATCCCCATTTTGCATTCAACGTTTTCTAGCAAACAGTGTACACAGTGTGCCCTTGGCAGTGACCTTCGAACTTTCACAACAACAAGTAGGCTCCCAAAATGCCACAATTTAACTCAAAGCACAGCACGAGCCCAAGTGAAAGTTTACATAACTTTCTCTGTGGTTTTCCTTGACCTAAAGTCAAGAATTCACGGTATGACTCTTCGTCTCGATCTCATAAGTGAAAAGGGTAATGTCAATTACAATTTTACAACAACACTTACCACGAATTGTTTGCTTTGCCGCTTGTTTCCAAGACATGATGCGGAAATTTTTCTGTAAAATATTTTCCCCTGGGGTTGGTTTTGCCTTAGTGTAAGTACATAAAAATGGTTGACAAGATGTTAAACATGTGGATCAAATTATAAAGTTTTTCACGATGCGTTGCGTTCGGATACGTGATACCTGGCATGTACGGTCAGGATAACCCCATTCTAGACATACATATAATTATTCGTAGCTATTTGTTTCGGTTCTCTCTTACCCCGCTTAGCGGACTCTATTTGCTCAGCTCCTCTGCTTCCCAAACCATCCTGAACAAGGGATATGTCGTACAGCCTGCTACGTAGGTAAGTATGGAACGCGAATTACGCAAAGTTCATCAATAACGGCGTAATCGTTAGTAACAGCGGCATACATTGAGTTAATAACGGCGTGATTATCAACAACAGCGTGGTAAATGTTGGTAATAACGGCCTGATTTTAAGGAATAACGTGGTATGTATTGGTAATAACGGCGTAACTTTAAGTAAAACGCGGTACGAGTGGTTAACAGCGGCGTGATACGAAGTAACAACGGCGTAATCCTTTTCAATAGCGAGTTAAATGTCGTTAACCACCTTTACGCGTTCAACAGGCTGATTGTAAGTAAACACGTGAAAGCAGTTAACAACGTGAAAGCAGTCAATGGCGCTGTTGCAGTCAAGGCAAATTCAATCAACGGCGATGTAAACGGAAGCAACAACACGATTCGCATCAACAACGCAAACTTCAATGGCGCTGTTACTTACCGTATTGACGATATTTAAAGCATACGGCTGTGGAGGCGAGGCGGAATGACTCCGTATCGGCCGGACCAATGCTTGACAGGATGAAAAATAAAAAGGCGCGTAAAGTAAATTCGAAATGCTGGAATCCTAGTGAACGATTTTTTCAATCCAGAGATACTGAGTCCAAGCAATGAAAGAACCTGATAGATGAGGAAGGTTCCGAATATGTTCCTAGGGAAATTGCGAAACTCAAAGTCCACGGTAAAGAACAAAGAAGCATATGGCATATGGCGGCAAAACGTTTAGCGCATGGTGTGGTCTCAAATGAAAGGGTGAAGTAAACTATACTGTCCATTCGCGGGAGTAAGAAGCTTTTCTTAGCTGGGTGCCAGGGGACGTAGGCTACGTTTCAGACCCCTGGCGAGAATGACCTGTAGGGGCGCTTCAAAATACTTGAAGAGCCTGAGAATTTGGTCAAAACATGCAATAATTCGGGGCTCTTCGAAGGATGGGTATAGATACCTATGCCTCAATACGGTAACAAGAACACCAATGTTGTTAACTTCGACTATTTGCCACTTTTCTTTGTAAACTTTCTGCACTAACATATACAAACATAGGTCAAAGCATGCAATAATTCGGGGCTCTTCGAAGGGTGGGTATAGATAGGGGCCTACCTATACCTCAATACGGTAAAAACCTAAAATTTAAGAGCGCCGACAGGACCCATTTGGGAGTTGAGCGGTCCGTCGGGGAGGAGGGGCTGCGCCCTACATATGGTAGCATAGCCTGTCTATAGAAGAATAGGCCTAATAGAAAAATAAGTGGGGTTTTCAAGATCTCGTTTCTCTCAGTCGCAATGAACTTCATATAATTTTAGTTAGTGGCACAGTGGCGCAGCTACGGTAAGGTGACCAGACGTCCCCGATTTTCGGGGACAGTCCCCGATTCCAGCGTTCCGTGCCCGATTAAAAAGTGTCCCCGATTTATAAAAATGTCCCTGAATTTTGAAATTTCCCAAAACATTAAAAATTAATGTTGCAAAATTAATATTTTGTTAAATGTGTAAGCCTACTCTGTACCTTTCGCAAACTTCAGATGGAGGCTGAGACAGTGTTGTAACGAGTCATGACTCGAGTCACTAATTTTCAAAAGGGAAATTGACTCGAGCAATTGTATCATAATTTTACTCATTGAAATAATACAATGACTCGAGTCACATTGAAAGTAGTAAATGACTCGACTCGACTGCAAAATTGAGTGACTAGTTACAACACTGGGCTGAGATAATGGTCCTTAACGCCCATGCACAACGTACGTAGGCAAACAGTTACCTGCAATCACAGAGATTTAAAGTCAAGAGCACCAATGACTTTTTTCTCCTGTGATCACACATGCACTGTAGCCAATTGAACAATAACGAAGTGCGGTAGCAGTGGTTCCATACAGGGCCTTGTTTAACATACATGCTGGGGGCCGTGGCCCCCCAGTCCCCTGAACGGCCCCCTAGTCAGCTCATTTGCCCCCCCCCCTTTGGTCCCAAGTTTCTGGAATACTTGAAACCAGTATAGCGTAGGCTACCAAAGGAAGGAGGGGAAGGGGTTCCAACGAGCTCTTGTTTTTTTTAGTAAGCTGAAAATATTGTAGGCTTATATTTAAGCCACCAGAGGTAAGGAAGTGTGGCAAATTGTTCTTTACTATAACGTACTGGTAACACATAACAGTCAGAAAAACGTAAAAATTTTATCATACTTTGTGTATTGAGGGGCAGACATCACCATATTTTGACAATCTGCCAACAGTTTTAAGAAGATTAGTTCCTAGGAGCTTAATAGCAGAGCCTGAGGAGGGCGATTTCCGGTAATCTGGGGGGAATTTATCCAAACTAATTTTCTGGAACGCTCCGCCAGGGTTGCCAGATAAAAAGAAAGCTGTGGCACCAAACAACGTTTCAAAAAGCGCCAAATAGAATCAAAAAGAGCCAAACAAAATTTGTCCAAAAATTAATGCTCTCATTACCAAAAGGGGTCCAGGTTTAGGTCGCGATTACACATTTTTGGCTCACTTTTGACAAAAACGAGTCTTTTTAACTGAAATCTGGAAAAATGTGTAGGTCTACTGTGTGTGTTTGCCTACACTGTACATTATATCAATATCACATTCTTTGTAATATGCACTGTACGTCTGCCTTCAGAAGGTACCCGGTCATTTCGCCCCCTTGCCAGTTCGCCCCCAACCAGTTCGCCCCGGTCGTTCCGCCCCCTTGCCAGTTCGCCCCAAAGTGGAAGTCGTTTCGCCTCCAAGTACCTACCAGTTCGCCCCCTCGATTTTACTAACACTAACTGTTAGTTCTTGTAAAAAAAATCAAATACAGTTGCAGCAAAATGGCATGAAATGTGGAAACAAAAGTGACGAGGGGACTCACTTGAACTGAAATATCGCTATACCTACAGCGCATCACATCTTTGTACTAGTTGAAGTCTAGTGGTTTCTTAGTGTTAAGTTTTGTTAAGTTCGTGATCACATTTCCACCTTACTTAAATACAATTGTCATGAAATAGGTATATTGGAAAACTTTTTTTTATATTGCATGGAATTGTATTTGGAAAAATGCCGACAAAAACTAGCACGCGGAGAATATATTCTTGACCATACTCGATCACATGTGCAATCAACTAAGAACAACCAATCAGGTATCATGTACGCGGAATTAGGCACTACATCTCTTTTCTGCTAATTTTTGATATTTGCATCAAAGGATGCATCATAAACTGATAAAGGAAGAAAAGGCACAAAAATGCCGAAAATAACAAAGGTATATTGTCAATAATTTAGGAGTCGAACTGGTCAGCACTTGGGGCGAACTGGTAGGTCTTTGGGGGCGAACTGGTCATCGCCTGGGGGCGAACTGGTTTTTCGCGGGCGAACTGGTTGGGGGCGAACTGGCAAGGGGCCGAAACGACCGTAAACCCTATAACAGAAGCATGTGCACACGGCGTCTTCTGAGTCCAGAAACACGTTTTACAGCATGAAGTTGATCATATTATTATAGCCTATACGTACTACATTATAAGAATGTACCATTCTTTTACAAGGCAACGTTGACTTCAAACATAAAAAATGGGCAACGGTAGGCAAAGAATGATGTGAAATTGAATGTCAACATAGTGTTTGAATGAACGTATTTCAGACTGAAGAAAAGCGCCAAATGTACACCCAAAAAGCGCCAAGCCGCCAAATAGAACTTTCAGCCGCCAACCAATCCGTAAAGCGCCAAATTTTAGGAATTTGGCGGAAAAGCGCCAAAATGGCAACCCTGCGCTCCGCGCCAACCAATGGTGGCGCTCCGCTTAGATATTCTTCCCACAATGCTTAGCTCCCCAGTCCAAAATCCTGGGTGCATCACTGGTGGATCTGTTAGTCAGATGGAGTTTTACGTCCCAGTTTCCAACCAATTGGTTCAAGTCGAGCCGGCCACGGCCTTTTTTGCAGTTGTGGCTCACTGGCTTGTTTTCCCTACTCCATTGCTTATGCGGAGCATCATGCACAACGGCAGTAGGTTCCATTTTTAGACGGTCTTTGGTATGACTCGACCTGGGAATCGAACCCGGGCCTTCCGCGTGAGAGGCGGGTGTTCTACCGCTAGACCAAACACGCGGTCTGCATCACTGGTGGAAGTCACTGCCTAATGTTAAGCAGACGGGGAGGGAAGGGGGTACTATAAAATGACCTCACTCAGTGACTAAATAAAATAGGCTATAAATAATGTATGAATTTTCTTATAAGCCATTGGAAGTCCCGTTTCTGGCAATCTGGACAAAATTTCTTTGTAATGTATGCGCTGACTAATGGTTGCGTTCTGTTTAAGTTGCAGGTGCGTGTCCAGAGGGGGTCCAGACCCCCTGCTCGCGCCGAACTTGTTTAACTTTATTTCTTGTAATGGAACAAAAAAATGACTTCAAATGATGCTAAATATTGCACCAGATAGCATCTGAGGGTGCTTAAAATATTCAAAAATTTCTCAGGGGGAGGGGGTCACTCCCTTCTCCTCTAGACCCCTTTCACAATACGGTCATGCTTCACCCAACCAAAAATTAGTATCCAGTAAATTATGAACATTTCCAGTCACATATGATCAGTTCAGAAACATCACCATTTTGCATCTAAGCTACCTTTAATTAACAAAAATTTCTCAGAGGGCCCCCTCCCCTATACCCCTTACCCAGATAGGCCGGCGATCAGTGCAGTTATCCCCCATGCAAAAATCCTGCCTACGCTAGTACCTGGACCCCCGCCGTGCGCGGGCACCTTCGGGCGAAAGGGCTTCCCCCTCAGACCAGACCCCTGTCAGCTACTGAAAATCCTGGACACGCGCCTGAGTTGGTCCCTTTTGCTAAACCCCCCCCCCCCCACTAAAAAAATTCTTTAAAAGGGCCCTGCCAAAGTTAGGGTAATTGGACTAAAACATGGCCAAAGTATCAGGCAAAAAAAAAAAAAACGCAAATGTAACTTCAACAATCAGTTGCATAAGGATTTTCCGCACGTGAAATTAGTTCATGGAAAATGCAAGTAAGAACTTTTATTCCAATTTACCCCCCCCCCTCCCCCCCCCCCCACCCACACGCACACACAGAACATGAAAAAGTTTGCTAAAACGCATATCAATTTGTTTGTTACTTAAACCATACAGCTTGTGTTAGCGTCTCCCACGCAACGAAAATGCGCTCTGTGGAAAACAGTACGAGTACGAACTTTCGATCGCTCGTGCTCTGTTGCATAGCAAAATTACAGTGATGTTCATTCAGTTCCATGTTCTACTATGTCTCAGCTTCTGAATGACATAAAAATATATCGATATTATTTGACTTTTACATAGGGACCTGGACAGATTTCGAAGGCATCTTTTTGCATGGCAAGCAATAGCTATGAACTTTTGACCTAATGCTGTTTGTACAAATAAGCTTGGATCGCCGATGTTCATGCATTGCTGGATTGGTTATCATGTAAACTTTCCAATGGTAACCTTTGTTTTCAAATTTTCAACACTCCCCCATAGGGACCAGGCCAAAATACGTACAAACAGACACAAATATGAATATGCATAAGCCTTGCACCAATGAAAAGACCCCAAACGATGGTAAACAACGCGACCGTTACCCGCCACAGACTTCTACACCGTGCGCGCGTTGTACAGTATGTACAGCGAACACGTGCGTGCAGTGGTAAACAAAACATTTGGTCACGCCCACACGACCAATCAAGTGTACGGGATGAGCGTGTGTATGAATTATACATAGCCATGACGTCTCAGTCACCCAATCCTCAGTTTAGACAGAAAAGTGTTTTGACAGGAAAGTGTTTTGAACAAATTGATATGGTTTTAGTACTGTACAGCATCACCATTTCACCTTTGTTCTTAGCACTCTTACGTGCATACAAATGTCTCAAGGGGGAAGAGAACACCCTTTAACCACTCCCTCTCATCAAGACCACCCCCCCAAAAAAAAACATTTCCATTGAAAAGGTATTTCCACTGAAGGATAAAAAAAATTTTCCCCAATAAACTACCACAACTAAACCTCCAAGGTTAATAAAAAAGTTGACAATCTCGCACCATTTTGCATCTAGGCTCTTTAAAAAAGCAAAAAAAAAAAAAATTTAAAGGGGAGGAGGACACACCCTCCCCTTACACCCCTCCCCCGGGCCGGCGATCACACAACATACTGCATCCGGCCACTATCTAGTTGTGCCCTCGTCGAACTGTTGTGCCACCTTGTGCTCCTCCGGAATAAAAAAGTCTGGTGACGCCACTGATCGGAGGGGGGCATTATTTTGATCCTTTACCCGATCCCAAACGGATCTCGTTAGGCCAGGCTGTATGTATTCTTCAAGCAAAATTTTTCGTGCACAACTCTAGCTCTGAGTCTGATAAGCCTTCGATCTGTACATGACTTTGTACAAGCTTCAATAAAATCCTCAAATGCACTGCGATAAAAAACACCCACTCTTCCCGCAGCTTAAGTACAAGCGCCATGAAACATTGAGCATGTAGCTGTCTTCCAGCTCCATGAATATTGAGCATGGAGCTGTCTTCTAGCTCCCTGCATAGGCTGCATTGACTTAGCCTACTACCAATCGTGTTGTTGCTTCCATTTACATCGTCGTTAATTGCATTTGCGTTGACTGAAACAGCGCCATTGACTGCTTTCACGTTGTTAACTCATATTACATGGTTACTTACAATCAGCCCGTTGAACGCGGAAAGGTCGTTAAAGACATTTAGCTCGCTATTGATAAGGATTACGCCGTTGTTAACCTCTTGCTGTACGAGGCCACTTCGTAACACGCCTCTGTTAACTACTTTTACCGTCTTGTTACTTAAATTTACACCATTGTTGCCGATATTAACCACGTTGTTTCTAAAAATCAGGCCGTTATTAACAACATTTATCACGCTGTTGTTGATAATCACGCCGTTATTAACTCAATGTACGCCGCTGTTACTAACGATTACGCCGTTGTTGACGAACTTTGCGTAATTCGCGTTCCATAGGTAAGTTCTCCCTCGGATAACAGCGTGATCTTTCACCAATCAGATGACTTAGTGAAGCTATTAAAATCAGAGTGGGCAAAAGAGCCACATACAGTCATGGGCGTAAATCCCGGGGGGATGGGGGATATATCCCCCAACATTTGACTAGGGGGATGGCCCATATAATCTCCCCCCCCCCATGTTTCAGTCTACAGATACGTGTATAATGGAAAGTATATTTTATTCTTCATTTCATAGGAAATTTTTTCAATCTCGCTTCACTTTCTATCACAAATGTTTCTCAAACTATCAGAATTTTAGCAAATCGTTGGCTTTCTATCAAAATTTTCGCGCGCTTCCAACCTTACGTCAGCGTCACTCATATTATCAATATCTTCCGATAAGCAGCAAAAAGTTGAAAGTTTACGAATTAATAGGTAAAACACTGGCTTATGGCAGTGGCATGTAGGTTTGTTGGGCAATTGAAAGTGTCTCGATGTAGAGCCTGAATGCAGGTTTTGTAATGGAAATATTATTCGTCATTGTTTACACTCCATGTCATGACCATAATTAAGGTAATAATACACGAAACTGTTCTGATCACAACACTTTCCGAAAAACAGATATACATCTCCAAACATCTGTGAGGACCTCGCGTCAATATGGGATCTTTCAATCTAATATGTAGCATGATGTAGAAGGTTGAAAGTACGTATCTGCCGTTATACATTTTTCAAAGAATTTTACCAGAGCTTCGCCAGTTCGCGCTGAGCCATTATCGGTATAGGTGGTGATTGTTAATACACTTATAACGAAAACAGCACTCTGTAAATCTCTTATTAGTCCTTCACCCCTTTTGCTACACCTATCAGGGAGGTCTAATATCACCCGTTCTGCACTTATACTCTCCCTCCCTCTCATTTTCCATTGCTGGCAGCTGTTCGTCCCGATTTTAGTTCAAAAGTAGTAAAAATACGATAGTTGTAAAGTGTTCGTCGTCGTACTCTATATTATCATTTGGATGTCTGGTAGTATGCGCGTTATGTCATTGCCCCCCCCCCAAATTAATATGGTTATTGCAGCGCTTCCAGGAGGTTCTATTCAAGTATCTGCTAGCCTTAGACGTCCTTTCGTAATGCACAATGAAGGAAAGGACACATTTTATAATACTCAAGAATGTTTCTGTGGACTCCACGCACATATTTTTGTGTAAAAACTTTCCCGAAATAGAAGGCAGTAAAATAGACAGAAGGGAGGGGGCTTCAGGAGATTTGTTGCAAACGTATCTGTCTTTAAATAGACAACATATCCTCCTCTTTTACCTTACCAAAAATTAGCATTCACTAAATTATGGACATTTTCCGGCCATATATGATCAGTTCCAAAAACATCTCAAAGATAGCACCATTTGGCATCTAAAAGACCTTAAATTAATAAAAAAAATCGTAAAGGGGAGGGGAACCCCTTCCCCAGGACGACACCTTTATGTCGTGAAAACGAAAGATCAAAACTGCTGCATGCAAATGCAGGAACGCATGAAAAATAAAGGTGTAATTTACGCAGACTTGGTGGAGCTGAGGTATTATTACAACATCATCTATGGTGCCCCCAATCACAAAAAAAAAAAAAAACCTGGCCACGCCACTGATCTCAAGCCAACTTGCAGGTCTTGTAATGATCTCCGAATTCAAAATCCAGTTGTCTAAGATGACCCTATATGTTGATCCCTGCCTTTTTTAAGCTTAACAGGACATTGTTGCCCTTGTACAATTTCAATCCAGTGCAGCTTATCAACGAGTTTTGTGCTCAAAGTAGCATTTCCAAAATGGATGAATATACTAATAGCCAACCAAGGAACATTACCACTGAAATTAACCCATTAAAACAGTCTTCCTGGCACTTCTGAGACATTAAAACCCAGGAGCTTCCGGGGGCTTCACCCCCTGAACCCCCACCGGGGCTTTGCCCCTGGACCCCACCAGGGGCCCTAAGGCAGGCCCCTGGACCCCACCCGTCATGGGCTCGCGTTTCGCCTTGCACGCTTTCGGTGCACATTTTCCACATTTGCGATAGCTCACCCCATCCAAAAAAAGTTGAAAAGAAATTTACGCCCCTGCATACAGTATTCCATACTTTAGAGGTTGGGGATGGACTCTCAATTGCCTACCTGGCAGGCTGTACCGCATATTCCTTGCACAGTCATATCCCCAACGCGTGATTGGGAAACCGTAGGGGTTGAACAAACGGAGTCTGCAGAGTTCGGGGTAGGCTCCCATCTGCCTTCGCAACAGTGGCGTGTGCAGGATGTCGAAGGTGGGGGGGGGGCACAACCTGTGATTCCCCCGACTGACATGAAGGATTGTCACAAGTGCACCGAAGGTGCACCACGAGCGCGAGGCTCGAGTTTGAACGCGTGGGGTCCAGGGGCCCGCGCTAGGGCCCCTGGCGGGGTCCAGGGGTAGAGCCCCGATGTGGGTCCAGGGGGCGAAGCCCCCGGAAGCTCCTGCAATATAAGGTAATAAGACCGCCGTAAATTGGTTCTAGAGGCCTTATTGATCAGGTTTCGTTTGTTTCAGATTTTGTGAAATTCGATGCCAATGACGGAGAATTTAGGTTATCCTCTGTGCGTTGTAAGCTGCAGTGTGCAGTATGTGTCACAAACATTGACAGGACTGTACGTTTAAGATCACGAGACCAGTCAAGAAGGCTGCTTGAGATGATCGCAAAAGTTAACAGATATAGTTGTACCATTACAGATGGTTAAAATAATTAGGAAGGAAACTAAATGATAGTAGGCCTACCTCCACCATAGGCCAGGTATTCATACTGATAGCATCCTGTCTGATTATTCACTATAGGGCGATTGGAAGAGCTCTACCCTTTGGTAAACGACCAAATAATGAAAACATTCTCTCCTAATCTCATTCTGTAGGCTACTTCCAAGTTTTGAGTGCCAGGGATGGCGCCAGGATTTGCCCAACGGGTGGCCAGACGGGTGGAGGCCGCGACCTGAATCCCCTATGCCGTCATAGGGATGGTGAGGAGGTATCTGAAGAAAACCTGTGTACTGAACCATACCATTGTGGGGCATATATTTCATAAAATGTGTATACACTAGAGGAACGTAGTTTCAGTGCTGATTTAATGTTTTCCCCAGAATCTAAAGTGTAAAATTGCAAAGCGCGCGAAGCGAGCGAATTTTGTTTGGGTTATCCTACACTCAAAAGAATCGGTACTTATTAAAAGCTAATAAAGGTCAATTGTCCTGGCAGTTGGTCCCAATCGGGCATAACTTACATTGTACTTCTGTCTTCATGTCACTATAGCCTTACCGCACGACAGACCCAAGAGAATATTGACTTGGCTAAATGAGGTGAAATTCCCAACATTTACATAAATTCATGTATTCTACTTCTTCAGTTACTTGAAAAGGTGGAAACGGTTTGTACCATATTTAGCTATAAGTTACAGAACTGAGGAAGAGTGGGCAAAGCGTACCGAAAATCTTGGGTTTCATTGCAGAAATGACCCTTTGAAAGCCAAAATAAGTAAACCGATCATGGATGGCAACAGAATTTTCACGACAGAGGGCTGGGCCATGCTAATAACCCCAAGCTTCGACAGCCCCTCTGTCGAAGAGGTGGTGGCAACGGGGTATGACTTAATAAGTTAATATCCCATGGCATTCCAGGGCATATTTTGCATAATATCACTTTAATACTTCATGAGCCGAGTTGCGCACTTTATATAGTGTTCTTTCGAATCTGAAACTTGAGTTTGCAAAGGGCGCGAAAATTTTTGGTAGGCTTACACAAAAGAGATAATGTGATCATTACGAACATAAAGAAGAAAAAAAAAAGAAAACTGTAGGTTCTAGAACATATCTTGGATAGCATACATTTTATCGAAACACCTGGACTACCCTATGAAATAGCCAAACTTTGGTCCGTGAGTCGCTCACAAACTGACCGTACCGCATGATACACACAAGAGAACAGAAACTAGGCTTAGCGACATGGGATGGAATTTTCGACCTCCACATAAACAGTGTACTCTACCGACATGTTTCGTGGTAAGGTTGGCAGGACCTGTACTATCTAGCAATGTGGAATGGAACTGCTGAGGATCCTGGAGTGACTGTACAGCGCGCGTAGCGCGCCGAAAATTTTGGGTTCTTGTTAGAGAAATTGTCCTCTCTCACGCCCCGTCAGGGACTGCATACTCTATTGTATCGATTAAGACTCCCCAATGGGGGCCCCTGCCCCCACCTGGCGCCATCCCTGTTCAGTGTTCAGTGTGTCTCTTCAATATTTTCTCTTCCCCTAACCCTTAAATCCCCCGACTAAGGGATTTTCCCCCGACTGACTTCGGAGGTGGGGGGCCTGTGCCCCCGCCCCCCCCCCCTTTGAACACGCTACTGCTTCGCAACTTACCTAACAGTCGTTTGAGACGAACTTACTTTTGGCACCCTGTCTTTTTGCTAGGACATAAAATGTTGAAAAATAGTCACTTTATTTTAAATAAAAGATTATGCAAAACGTAGTAATGGCAATTTTACACTACATAATCTGTTTTTTCTTTCTAAATCAAAATATCAGGTGACCTTACAAAATGATCTTTTTTGTATAAGCTCGTGAAAAAGAGACTGAGGCACTTGTATATTTACGATTACCTTTAACTATGTGCAACAATTAATGAAAATGAAAGTACTACTTCCCAGATAGCAAAGTACCATTGGGCCAACGTTGGAAAAAAGTTGTACATTTTGTCGGTACCACATAGGAAAAATCTTGTTTGAAGGTTGGCTGCTCATTGTGTGTCCGTTGACCCAACATGTTGGCTTACCAATGGACCAACGTTACGCCATTGTTTTCCCAACGTGTTGTTGCAGTAATGGGCCAACATTATGCCAATGTTTATCCAGCTTGTTGTCAAAACCAAGGGCCAGCGTTACGCCACCTTTTATCCAACATGTTGTAGAAACAATAGGCCACCATTATGCCAACGTTTACTCCGGTACATTGTTCTAGCAAAGGGCCAACATTGTTCCAGAGGTTGGGCTAATGTTATCTGATGGTTGGGTGCTCAGTGCAAAGAATGGTTGGCACGATGTTGTATCACCTAAACTATGCCTCGTTTTGTCTAAAACTTCTCTTTAATTAACTGCTCATTATGGGAATCTATAAAGACATATGTCAGAGAAGCTACCTTCTACCAGTCTTAGAAGTTACTAGCATTGCTAGCCACTTTTTCTCCAAAAGTCCCCTGACTCTCTGGCGAAGAGCCAGGGGCGAAAACCAAACAATACTCCCGAAGGAGTTCTGCTCCCTGAAGGAGTAACAACGTCCCCAAGGGACAAACTTTGACTTAACTGGCACCACCCGACAATGGTCCCGTTCTAAACTGGCTGAATAGAACAGGTCCCACCTGGTCACTTTTGAATGTAGTAGGATTTTCATTGAAAATTTATATATGAAATGGAAAGATTGGTTTAGGTATTATATATTAATTGAGACTTCTTTGTTAGTATTAACGATTAATAATACAATTTTGTTCATGATATTTCAATGTTTCCTTCGTTATGTTGTATTGCACAACTGAGAAACATTATTTCCTGCAAGGATTTACCATTGCCAGTCACAATTTATTTTCTATTAGACCTATCATGAAGTGATAAAGACGAATCTCATTTAAAAAATTCGGAATGCTCCATTCAGACAAAAGATACATAAACCTGGTGCTCCACTAGAATTTAGCAGCATTTTAAACATTTTTTCTCAAATTGTCTCAGCAAAATGTCCACTTTGTTAGTGAACGTTTTGTAAAATATTCACTGTGAATGTAAAATTTTGAAATAGCTGCTTTTAAAACAATTGTAGGTTGGGTTGATACCAAAATGACCAGCTCAGTATTTTTCGGTGGTAAACTGTTTGGCCAATGTTGGGCTGCTTACGATTGGCCAACCGAAACCAATGTGGGCCTTTAGCAATCCATCACCGAAATCCAGTGTTCGGGTTGGGCCAACCATAGGTTGTAGACCGACTTTTAAGTGTCCTCCAGATTCAGCACATCAGTCGAGGGATGACTTATAATATAACTCTTTCACATTACATGCCATACACTATTGATCTTTTATATTTAACATGATAATATCACAGATAAGTGCCACTGATGAATTTTGAACCTCGATTTACTGCTTTGACAGGCCTATACATAAATTCTCTAATACTGTTTTATTACCGTATGAAAGTACTGTTCGCCCAACGTTGGTTAAAGGAATGTGGCCCAACACTTGGTTGGTACATGTTGGTCCAATGTTGGTTCAACGAATAAAGCCTAACAGTTGGGCTGACTAATGTTCGCCCAACGTTGGTTAGATGTATGTGGCCCAGAAGTTGGTTAGTATATGTTGGCCCAATGTTGTTTGACCGAAGAAAGCCCTATTGTTGGATGGATAATGTTGGCCTAACATTGGTTCAATGAATGAAACCCAACAATTGCTTGGTAAATGTTGGTCCAACGTTGGTAAAATGTTAGAGTGCACAACAGGTGCCCTTGTGTTGGTCCAACATTTATGTGCCAATACAACTTATTACCAACGCTTGCCAACATTTGCCGACCATTTGCCAACGTTGGTCCAAAAGTGTGTGCTATCTGGGTTAACGTAAGGTGAAGTTTCCCTCACGAAGTGATCTTGAGGAGTAAAAAAAATTTCTTGTTATTAACTTTCACCTGTCTTGAACCTAAGAAAGCAGCTGATTATGATGGTATTTACCCTTCGATTGTTCGTCATTTATTCTATTTATATTTTAACCTTTAACTTATAGTTTCTATTTATCTCTTAGACACGAGAGTAAAGAAGTGTTTCAAGAGGATCTGAAAATAGTCTCATTCTGTCTATAAAATGGTGCAAAATCACTTTTAATTACCAACTGAACTCCGTTTGGCCTTGTTTTCCAAAGATCTGAGAAAACTTGATGCTCAATAAAGTTAACGCAGTTCTTGCCTAAACACAAACTTATACAAGATATCAGTGAGGTTTTCATACTGGGCGATCTACTGAACTTGCCCATGTAGACGCAATCGACAAGTTACATAAGGCTATTGAAATAATAAGATATCACGAGGTATATTTTTGGACCTATCTAAAGCATTTGACACCTATTAACCAAGACACATACACGTAGGCAGCAGGAAGGGGGAGGGGGCTAAAGTCATTTTAGTCAAATTAAATGTGGTGGGGCGAAAGTATGCTTCCGTCCCCTTAATTCAAGTACAAAAACCCTTTACATGTTCCCTCTCCAAAGACGCGAAGTGCTATACTGTTTGAGTAGAATTTGGAAAATGGCTTGAATACCTTGAAAATGTGTAAAACATCCTGAGTGGTAAGAACTTAGTTCCTTATGTGGTCGTCATCCTGGATTCAAAATGGCCGCTATTTTGATCACATTTTAGCCTTCTAGGGTTTATGAATGCATGTAGAGGATATAAATCAGGGGTGTGCAAAATTTTGAAACACCGGGCCAAATCATGTTGCTGTGACCATCTGAAGGGCCGCAGAGGATGTATATACATACATATATATATATATATAGGTCGAAGAGTAATTGGTTAATACATATATATATATATATATATATATATATATATATATATATATATATATATATATATATAATATATATATATATATATATATATATATATATATATATATATATATATATATATATATATATATATATATATATGGTATCATAGTGTCGTTTCAAGTTGTATTCCTTGAAGCATGCGACGGTATCTATACAAACTGACAAATGAGACATACAGTTGTGCTGTTTTGCTCGATGAAAAAGTGATTTTCTGTCCATTTCACCTTCGTCACCCACTTTCCTCCTTTTACTGTTACTCGATGATACGAAAGCCGTTTTTGTAAGGATGTCCAAAAATCTGTCAAACGTACCTGCCCAAACACAAGTTAACAAGTAATGAACGATTCCCCTACAACAGAAAACAGTACAGTCAGCCGTCGTCCTGTAACGTGCAATGAAAGCATATTATCTACGTGGATATCATCATCGGCTACTTAATTATTGTACCCAGCACTGCATAAATAGTGTACACAAGTTCATTCGCAGTACTCGCGCTGTGGGTTGTTATTTTCAATAGACCGATCTTGAGAAATTTATTAACTGACACCATTACAGTGTAACAATTGCATGGGACTCATCGCGTTCTATCGAGAATGTCCACTTTACATTGAAGGAAACGATTGTGCCTTTTCCTTCATGATATCCTGTACTTACGTCAAGTTAAAGTTGCCGTCAAATGACAAGAGGTACGAGGGCCGAAAATGGGGCAAATCGAAATTGTTTCGCGGGCCGCACAGAAGGAGCCCGCGGGCCGCAGGTTGCACACCCCTGATATAAATCATTGCAAACAAGGAAGGTGGGCAGGGGATGGTGGGGTGACACTTGTTATCTCCTGGAGTATGGAATTTTCCAGGATAATTTTGGTCGTCCTCAAGCACGGCTAGAAATAATATGCGAAAGAAAAACTTCAAAATAAGAGGTATGGGCGGGGGGTAGCACCCTCCAGACCCCAGATTCCCTGGGCCATGGGTCCAACTGTAAATGCACTTCCTTATTCCTCTTTTGCATATCAAACTTGCATTACTCATGAACTTTCAGGTGCCTTGGGCCTGTTCGTGACAACGCGAGGTCATCCCTTGTGCCGAGTAAAGTTGTTAGAAGCGCTTATTAGTAGGCCATAACCTCTGTTTCGACAGTGATGTAGCCAATTGGAGAGAGGGAGGCGAACGGACCGTAGTGTCCCCGAGAGAGGAACATTATGGGGAGCATGGGGACAATATCAGTGCAAGTATTTAGAAAAATCACATCTTCTGAATATTAAAATAAGGGCAAAAATTTCGCCACTAAATTTTAAAGGCTGGCAACGCACCTGGAACCACGGCTCCTGAGTAAATGGAACAGGGAGTGATGCGTCAATTTTTTTTGCATTGCCATCAAATTGTCTGTGAAATTGGTACGTCGTTGAAGAATGATCACATACAGGTCGAAGGTGATGAAGTTGATAAAGCCTTGCACGTGTTTACTGACAATTCCAGACATCTACGCACACCAGACATTAAACATGAAGTAGGCCAGGGTTACCGAATCAAAAATCCACAAATGTCTTT
The DNA here is from genome assembly GCA_029531755.1 of Holothuria leucospilota. NCBI lineage: Eukaryota > Metazoa > Echinodermata > Holothuroidea > Aspidochirotida > Holothuriidae > Holothuria > Holothuria leucospilota. The sequence continues at coordinate 17,939,989 of CM055978.1, forward strand.
AGTTATCCCTTGCATGAGTATAAAACCAAATCATTATCCATGATTTTACAACACTTTGTGATCAGATGATTTTTGGTGACAATACGGAAATGTGACAAATCTATCGTTAATAGCATCCTGTAATTTGTAGCTTCGACCGTAAAAAGTAGCAACCTTCCGAGGTTCCTGAATGGACTGAAGCGCGAATAAGTGTGTGGACAGTCTGTAATGTCATCGTCTGCCAAGGTTGACGTCCTGCTTGGTCGCACATTGCTCGACAGAACAGATGTGGCTTCTATCCAAGTTTATTCATGACCATTAGCCTAAATGTGCTACAGGCCTAGTGGTGTAGGATTTATTAATAGTAATGTGGTGTGGGGCGATGTCAATATTATTCTAACTTGTCCGGGTCGTTCATCACTCCAAGCCCTCTTTTAGGCAGTGGTGACGCTAGAATTTGTTTGAAGGGGTAGGGCAAGCTCCCCGACGGGAGGCAGTAACAGTGGTGTCGCTTGGCCCCGTCGGGAGATTTTTCCAGTTTCGTCTGGGAGTCTTAGCTGGTACGATGAAATATATGTGGTCTTCGACGGCGACCAGTCACCCCAACGGTTTACTTGTTTATGCTCTCAACAGGACAGGTTTTTAAATAGAAAACCAAAGCTTTCAGCGCGCTTTGCGCGCTATTGAGGTTTGGTACTTTTAAGTTTCTTTCATGGTTCCGTCCATACACCCAAATACTTAGTCCAAGTCCTTTCCCCTTATATACCAAATAACCTATTGTAAGACGAGGTGGATACAATATAATGTAGCCTACGTTATGTTATCCCCCTAAAAGGGTCAACAGCCCTACAGTTGATCTTTTTTTGCTTTAAATGAGTATAGATTGTATTTGTGTACCCCCAAAAGTTTCGGGCACTACGCGCGCTATGTAATTCCTCAATTCAAGTTTCCCGGAAAAATTCCAATTCAGCACGAAAACGGGCACTTCAAGTAGGCTATATATACGAATGATACGTAAAATATGCTCTGCAATGAATAAGTATAGTACAAACGTTTTTCTCTCAATAAACTCGTCATACCCCTCCCCGGCCGAATCGTTCCTGCAACCCGTCGGGGCTTCGGATCGCTTCCCCAACCCCCTGTCTGGAAAATTCTGGCGCCACCCCAGGAAGCAACTCATTGCCCCCGCCAATAGTGCGGCGGGTTGTCGGAAAGTAAGGAAAGCCTAATTAAACTTTTGACGAGCCACGCGCTCCTAAAATGGCGTTTTAACCAAGAAAAAGTGAAAAATTTGGGGTCTTAATTGCAGGAAATTTTGAAATTTTGGAATTTTTTTTTTATAGTAAAGTCTGCAAAAATAAAGTTCAATTTTGTGTTTTTGAATTAAATAATTACCGCAGCTTACATATATTTATACTGAATATTATCACATTCTCTCAGCATAGGCTACCATATGTGAATGCGATAGATTAGTGGATGAGTCCTTAGAACCCAAATAATCCGCCGTCGTGTCATACAGTCTGTAATTACTCAAAAGTATTCAAGACGACCGGACTTCCCTTGGTGTTCACGCCTGAAACGTTCATCTCCGCCTTGGTCAAACCCTAGGATCTTGAACTTTGAGCAGACGATGAACTCATCTTGACACTAACAGTTTTTTCAGATCATAAATATGTAGTTAGAAAGTAAGTTTTCCATCGTGCAAAGACACAATACATGTAGTTGGCTGCATAAACCTACAAGAAATCACTCATCTATAGACTTGTGCTGAGTAAAGCCCAATTTTCTTCTTTTCAGAAAGTTAAAGTGCTCCCAACCAAGTTTCCCTCTAGCCCATACCTCCAAGTTTTAAAATAAATGGTCTTGGTACCCCCTGATGAAGGCCTACAGGTGCTTTAATTGTCCAAGGTTATATTTTGCTTAGTACACTCTACAAGGACGTTTAAAGCTTCTCAAAAGTAACGGGCCTAACCTTGAGCAAAACTAAAGCGATCACGAAACCGAAGTCCTGACGTCGTTAGGTCCACTACCACATTAAGGTCCCCGAAGAATTTTGTTTCTGTATGCTCTGTATATAGTGTTATTTTTCTCACCATATTCACCAATGACGGTGACTGTTTTTATCATTGCTATTCTGCAGATTTGATTTAAACGAATCAGCCATTTAAAGATATGGAATCAGCCATGCGTACTATTTTTATTAATAATAGATTTATAATGATTTGTTTTCATATAGCGTTTAACACTAACGATAAGCCTCACAGCCCTTTACAAATATTACCCCTGCTCAACGGTAAATCATCCCAGAGACAATCCCTCCAGTGCGGCAGCAGCTCTAACGGGGCGTCCAATGACAATCACCTCACAGGCACCCATTTGACCCCTGGGTGGAGAGAAGCAATTGAGATAAAGCATCTTGCCCAAGGACACAACATGATGAACCAGGCAGGATTCGAACCAGCAATTCTTGGATCACAAGGTCAACACCTTAATTAACCAATAGTCCACTACGCTCTCTGTATATGAGGGTTCTGGTGAAAAGGGTGGGTGTGTGTGTTGGGCGGGGGCGGTTTGGTAATAGAATGTCATCTGGCCACTTTGAAAGTTGGGGGGCATATCTTTTGTGGCCAGTGTGTTGACGCCCGTGCACAACTGCATGTTGCGTTTGGAAGCTATGATTAAAAGTATTACATTTCACTGATCTGCACATGTTAATCAAAGAGTTATCACCAGTAATGATTTCAAATAACTGGGTGTTGCAAAAATGTATTTAAGGAAAACGTAGAACTACTTTGAAGAGGGCATTTAATTACATCGCCATTTTTAACATGAACACATTGGAAGACATCCCTACCCCGAGAGTTAGAACTGCTCTTCAAACCTTTTTATATAGGTCAAGTACCGGTACCAAGGGAGATGAAATGAAAGTGCACGCGCCATTAATACGCAGAATACTCTGTTCATGGAATTTGTAGCTTTTGCACATGTGCAAGTTAACATATGACATACGTATGTGGATATATCTGTATACGAGATCACATACTTTTAAACAGTCTGCACTTATAAATCAGACTCCCCCACATCATGAAGACTTCACGAGTTTGTGTATACTACATGCATAAAATCTTTTAAAGTTACTTTTTCCATCGTCCCGTCGTGGGCGAAAATTAGGCTATTTGTGTAATCGTGATTATCAGAAAACTCATATGTACAGGAAGCTTTTCGAGACGGGGGGGGGGGGGGGGGTGAACGTTGTTTCGTCCTGGGGGAGGGTTCTAAAGGGGTGTCCCCCTGCCGTTTGAAAAAATGAATATTTGAGGGTCCTTAGGTCCAATTTGCTGTGACATATTGGATAAACTTTCAGGTAAATTACTGCAAAATTTTGACATTTCTTACAAAGGAAACAAACAAGGGGTTTTCGTCCTTGGATTGGGGGGGGGGGCGGAAGCATAGTTCCGCCCACCACATTTTTGACTGAGGGCTTTAGCCCCCCGCCCCCGCTTCTTACGGCTATGAGAAAACTTCATTTGGAATTATGGTTCTAAACTATCAACTCGCCAAAACCCCTGAATCTAAAATTCACCAGTTGCCCTAGCCCCCGCCTCGTACCTATGGGTAACCCACGAAGGAACACTGGGCGGTTGTTCGGAATTTCCAACACCGTTAGTAAATTCTTTGCTAGCAATTGCCCCATTTTTGTAACTTTAATGCGTGAATTTCCCGATCCTTTACAGTGGTACGATAACTGTGTGAGATTCCATGTGCTAAAGCGGACGAGCTTACCTATAGATCGATTCCTGCATGAACTTTCCGCATTGTGTACTTTCCATGAGACACACCTGCAGAAGCGTCTGCGGACACGCGTAATATTAATGAAAATTATTCGTGAGAGTTCGTCTTTCGAACACGCCTAGGAAATAGTAGAAATTGAAAAACGTTTATCAGCATAACTATTATGGAGATCAGGAGGTTCTATGAGGTATCCCTATTATATACTCGAGCCTTATGATCTAAAAATGTCTGCAAGCGCCCGTGAATTATTACTCCGAGTTGGTCTATACTTTTAATTGGTTGGTAGTGATAAAACCCTTGCTGCTAAATATAGAGAAATGGATGCCCTCTGACATCATTGACCGTGAGAGTTATTTTCAAATTTCTGGCATGCTGGGTTATGATATCTTTTTATCTATACATCGTAATTCGGTGGTAAAATCCACATCTATGCAATTACTAACTTTACTTCATGTTTTTGTCCTTTTCGAGTAACAATATAGGTATCGGTAATTACAGATTGACCCTTTAGCTAAAAGTACAGCATACCACTTCAATTTGTAAAAAAGTTTGCTTAGCTGCTTTTGTTTCATTGTGACAAGTGTTGCAATAGTTGGGAGAATTGTGCCTTTTATCATATGAATTTTGGCTCATAGTTAGAGAATGTTTTAAGAGAGATGATTGGTTATAGGACCATCGCAGATTTGTCCTGTGAAAACAATGGCGGAGCCGCCATTGGTTTGTATGTTCATGAGCGTCCGCAGGTTGGGGCAGGGGGGCACTTGCCCCCAAATAAAATTGAAGAAAAAACAACTAAACCTTCAAGACTAATTCTGTCAAAAGTCGAAAATCTCGTACCATTTTGCATCTAGGCTCCTTGCAAAAGGCAAAAACTTTTCAAAGGGGGAGGGGACCCCTTCCCTTACACCCCTCCCCAGGCCATCGACAGTTCTACATTGATGTGACCCCTCCAAGTGGTTACTTCAGCTACGGGCCTGCTGATCTGATCAATTAAAAGTTTTGCCCTCGTTCTGAAATTTTTTCTGCGGACGCCCATGGGTATGTTACCGATATTTTGTAACACAGCCTATCTTTGTAGAGCTAGTTGTTGTGGTCACAAATACATAAGATTTGGCACACAGTTAAAGGCCTCTAACTAAAGCGCTAATGTATATTTGTGCTATGACGTCAATGGACACCATCTTTCAAAATGGCCGCCACTGGTTGTTGTTTCACCTATAGTTTGAGACTTTTCTGTGTTCAACTTGGTGTTGTTGCTATCTAGGACTTGAAAGCCTGGGTACTTGTACATCATTAAAGGCCTGTGCCCATAGACCATCCGGTAATGATAATGGCGGCTATCTTTCAAAATAGCAGCCATTGATTATTTTACCCATAATTTGAAATATAAATGTCTACAAGTGTTACTGTCGTCACGAACTTGAAAGCTTGTCATTATGTACATAATTCAAGACCTCGAAATGTGCTCCCCTCAATATTTGAGAAATCGACCATTCGGGACTGTGACTTTTCACACACTAAATTATTTGAAAATGCGGTCATGCACCCCCCCCCCCCCCCCATTGAGAATAAATCGCCGTCATGAATGTCACGCCTCTAGCTTAAGTGTCATCTCGCGTACTAGGACAACAATGACGGCCACCATTCGAAAGGGCCGCCATTTATATGGTACTGTATATTGCTGGAACTGGATATTAGCGCAGAATGAGAAGTGGCCTCTACCCCTTTCAATAAATATGGAAAGCGGTAGCTACTTAGCTTCCATGTAAAGGTAGCTCCTACTGAAATCTATTTGCCCCAACATGCCGAGTTCGAAGGTTTAAATAATTATGAGTGACGAGAACCAGTCTATTCTGAAATGTTGCTTTTTCTAAATTAACGAATGGTGGCGTTGTTCAAATTTGTTGATGTCAACACTTGTCAAGGTGTGCCCTGTTGTTTCAAAAAGGACCCGATGACACAAGTCCTATGTATTTATGAAAAATGCGTAACTTTGTCTTAGTAGTTTACCATAGTAAGAGCACTAAAAAGTTTTCCATTGTATCGAATTGCTTCGATTGTAGTGATATTAGTGTTTTAACATTAAAAGAAACAAAAATGATGATTACCTGAAGCCTAACCACTATTTTATGTATAAATTGCAGACATTAGAGAATGGTATAAGTAACAGGGACATGGACATGACAGAATGTTGTACTCAGAATCTTGTTATGTTGACTTTTATGCTCATTACTTTGACTTTGAAAGTCAAACGCTTGACTCTAAATGCCACTATTTTGATAGCTTAAGTCACGATTTTGACATGGTTTCTTTACTGTGAAACTTGAAATTTTATGTTACTTCAGTCTCCATCCTTTGACTTTTGTAGCTAAAATGGTGATCTTCGACCTCATAATTTTGCCTTTCTAACTGATCAGTTTGCCCTCTAATACCAAATTAACAAGATTAAAAATAAAAAATCATGGAATAAAACGAAATGTGATTTCGTTTGGGGGGACTTTTCAAAGTTTGCTTGTAATTAGAACGAGGTCTGTTTATACAGCTCCTCAAAAGAGAGGCTAACCTTTTTGGCTTAGAGGTAGCCAGAGATTCATTGTATTCATTGTTCACTTTTTACGACTGAGACCGGACATGTGTCATAGATAACTCAGAATGTAAAAGATTATGCAATCAAATTGCGGACCCAAGTCAGACGAAAGTTGGGGGTTTTTCGATTATCTTACCGAGGGAAGTAGGGGTTGTTAGAAATGTTTTGGGTGTAATGTACTAGAAATTATTACTGAAGTAAACCGTATGCTAATTATGAATGTACCTGTCTGGCAGTCGATCAGACCAGAAATAGCGCACATTATGATTGGCCGGACTTGGGCAGTGTATGTGCTATTTGCACGTGGTTCTTTACCTTCCGGGGTTTAAAAAGCCATGCATGGAACCGGGAAGTGGGGGGAGGGGAACTTATATTTTTAGTGGTGACACATAAGAGTACAGGCCGCGCGCTGCTGATTGCCCAGGGTAGGGATGGTCGGGTTTCTTAAACTAAGTGGGAAAGACTGTTTATCGGTGTGCTTGTTGGACTTAGATTATTTTCAGACAGTTTGATTTGTGCAGCATTGATTGAGCGAATGCGCACCCTTTACTCAGTGCGGGACCTCTTACGCAGTGCGTCGCCTAGTGTTACGCAGTTGGGGCTAACAGTCATTTTAGAATGAGGCTTTAGAATTGTATGTTTTCATTGTAAATAGTATTACCTTTTGTAAATATTTTCGAATATTAGCCGTAGAAACTTCGCAACTGTATGTGTGTCAATTCTTTCCGAATTTCTTCTCTTCTTGTGGGGTCCAGTTGTATTTTCTTTGTATAGTCCAAGTACAATCCTCACACTCGTCCCTCTCTACGTTTGGAAGGAAGAAGATCCACACCAGCAGTTCAGGACGGGACGTTACAATATATATATATATATATATAATATATATATATATATATATTATATAATATATATATATATATATATATATATATATATATAATAGTCCAAAAAGGCGCGTCGTATCAGGCACTATCAAAAAGAACACAACAAAAACCTGACACACGAGGATTCAGTTTAATTTTCGGGCAACGGTGTACCCTTGAACACAACTCGTAAAACACTAAATCAATAAGCGAAATGCACAAGCCTTAAAACGAGAGAACACACGAGAATACGAACGCACAGATAGGATTACACGTCTTAGTGAATAAGAAGACCTAAAGAAATGAGAGCTCCAAACTGGAGGAATGGGTTACCTACAACATTAAAAGTTAAAACAAGAAATCGAAAAATAAAGCTCAGTCCCGTTGTTGTTTACTTGCACGGTTTTGGCAGTACAGTAGAAATATAAGTTTGTAGCAGCTCCCTGGTAGAAAGTATCGGCAATGTTAAGGCCGTGAGGAACCAATGTATGAAGTTTCCATATGCAATGTCTTTCTTTTTCGTCTAACAAACGGTCCAATTTACGAATGTCATTTGATTCAAACCGTTCAGTTCTCAACTTTTCCAGAAAGTTGAAATTTGAATGTGTCAACCCCATGTGATTTAAGATGAGCATAGAGAGCTGAAGTCGGTTGCCGATTTAGTGGTATCTCCATTCACAAATTTACGATAATCATATTTATGGCCATTTATACGTAGCCTCATGTTGTTGGATTGGCCAACATACTGTTTCCCATAAACAACACATTTAATCAGATACACAGCCCATTTAGTATTGCAATCCGTACCTTCATTACGGCATGTGAATGTTCTGCCATTACTGGTACTAGTCACTTTGTCAGGGGCTATAAAGGAGGGACATAACTGACAGCGCTTGCCATCGCATTGTTGGCTCAGGGTCACATCCGTGTCTTCCAAAACGGCTCAAAGCTTAGCCCGACATAAAAGACGTACCAGGCTCTTAACTTGCGAGAACGAAACTATAGGCGGAAATGTAACCACCTTGCCCATGCGGTCGGAAGTATGAAGGAGAGGTAAGTACTTTTCTATAGAGTCCCCCTGATGTCTGGTAAGCCGGGGTGAAACTTCACTGTAAAATATGTCCTTCTGACGTCACTGACCGGACGCTGTTGTGGGTTGTGGTGCGCATCCATTGCCTTTTTACCTGCTGCCGTGTTCGCCTTCTCCCATGCCCACGCTTAACAAGATACTCGACCAATTCATTACACCTGGTGCGGGCCGTAGCTGGGTCGCTACAGATTCGAAGTATCCGAATAGCCTGCGAGTACGCGATCGCTTTTTTCGTATGATTAGGGTGGCAACTGTCCATATGGAGGAACTGGTGTCTGTTGGCTTACTATATAAGTCCGTTGTTACACTAACAACGTTATTAAGGGTAACCGAAACATCAAGAAAGTTCACGGACTGGGATGAGTATTCGTACGTGAACTGAATAGCCGGATGAACGGTATTGATGTACCGGAGCCAGATAGAAGGCTTAACAGCGCACTGGTTCAACAGTCACGCTCAAAAATCGATAAAAATAGGTTTGCGTAACTAGGGGAAAGTTTAGTTCCAATAGCGGTCCCGCTGGTTTGAATAAAGAACTCCGAGTTAAACTCAGAAGCATTGCGTTTAACACGAGTTCCGTCATGTCACAGAAACTGGATATTTTTTCTGCCGGAAAAGTTTTCTTCGAGAACTGTTCGGAGGTTTGCAAGCCCGACGGCATGAGGTATACTGGGATACAACGCTGTTACGTCAATAGTACATAGGATGGAACCCGGAGGAATAGAACAAAGCGCACGCAACTTAGCAAGAAAGTTTGACCATGAAAGTACTACCTCCGAGGTAGTACTTCCATGGTTTGACGTATCACGTATATACGAAGGAATCTTCGATACTAGAGGTCTATATATATATATATATATATAAAAGAAAGAAAGGAATGCAATAATGAGCATAACTGGTTGATTTTAGGAGTATAAAAGTTATAAAATGTATTTCGAAATTTTCGGTCCCCCTGGGACCTTCGTCAGCGAGATTTTAAGGCGAAATGAGTACAATAATTGCACAAGAAGCTGCATGTAATAACCAACAAAAGAAGGGATTAAATTGTTTGCTGGAACGTGTACTGATTTAGAAGACCAAGGTCTTTGTTAAGTCCGGTGATGTGTGATTTAAGCTTCAGTATCCAAACAAGTTCGGTACGCTTTCGTTGTTCTGCGCAAATAAAGTTATTTGCAATGAGGATTACTTTGAGATTTTCGATGGAATGGTGGGGAAGGTTAAAGTGCTCTGCTACTGGGAATCCAAGAGTGTTGTCACGGACTGACTGCTTGTGGTTATTGAATCTTAGACGGAAGGAGGTCCCAGTTTCACCCACGTAGAGCTTGTCTTTACATAGATTACAAAGGAAAATATAAACAACATTACAGGAATCACAATTAAGGTTAGGAGGAAAATTTATGTTAGGGATGTTGATACGTTCTTCAGTCGTGATATGCTTGCAGATTTGGCAGCGTCTTTTGTTGCAGTGAGTGTTGCCCTTAGAGGCGTAGTCTAAGGTCAGTAATTTGGAGGAAGTAAGAAGTCTCCTAAGGTTAGGGGGCTGGCGCAATACTAGGAGAGGGGGGTCGGAAAAAATGCCTGAAAGGGATGAGGTATGAGGTATGAGGTATACTGGGTATATATATATATATTTATATATATATATATATATATATATATATATGAGGACAACAAACACAAACGCAAACACAATTTATCTGTACCAGAACGAAGAGCAATCAAAGAAATTAAAGCGAACACTAACATTGTCATTAAACCGGCAGATAAAGGGGGTGCCGTGATTGTCTTGAACGCCACCGACTACAAATTGGAAGCCTTCCGGCAACTAAACGATACCAGTTTCTACACGAGGCTTCCCTGTGATCCAGCTAACGATTTCATTACGAAATGTAAAACCATGATGAACAACCTGTCGAGCACCACACAGAAGTACGTAGACCCACTGATCCCTAGCGTTCCGGTTCCGGGACGATTTTACAGTTACTTGAAAAGATGGAGAGGGCATGGGCGTAGGAAGCTTTTCGAGACTAGGGGATTGAACCTTGTTTCGGATCGCCGTCCTGGGGGAGGGGTATTTGAGGGTCCTCAGATGCAATTTGGTGCAACATTTTGGACAAACTTTAAGGAAAATTATTGCAAATTTTTGACATTTCTTACAGAAGAGACAAATAAGGGGTTTTTGCCGTTGGATCTTGGGGGCGGAAGCATACTTCACCCCCCACATATTTGACTGGGGACTAACCCCCAAGCTCCCCCCGCTTCCTACGCCCTTGGGAAAGGGTTTGTTCCATATTTAGCTATTAGTAACGAAACTGAGGAAGAGTGGGCAAAGCATACCGAAAAGTTTGGGGTTTTTCGCAGAAATGACCCTTCTGAAAGCTAAAATAAGTAAACCGACCGTGGGTGGCAACAGAATTTTCCCGACATGGAGCCTGGCCATGCCAGCGACCCTAAGTTCCGGCAGCATGTCGAGGGGGTGAGAAGGGGATATTAAGGAACCTAACTATCCCATGCCATTGCAAAGTATACTTTGCATTATATCCGAGCCGAGTTGCGCACTGATAGTGTTCTTTTGAGTCTGAATCGTGAAATCGCAAAGGGCACGAAAATTTTTGGTCGGCTACCACAAAAAAACATGTCATCACTAAAAATAAAAAGAAAAACAAAAAATTGTAGGGATTGTAGACTGTATCGGGACAACATACATATTGTGTCAAAAACACCTGGACTACCCGATGAAATAGCCAAACGTTGCTCCGTGAGTCGCTCACCAACTGACCGTACCTTATGACACACACTAGAGTTAGAGTTTGGTGAGGTTTTACCGCTCAGTTTCTAACCAATTGGTTTAAGTCGGGTCGGCCACGGCCTTTTTTCCAGTTGTGGCTCATCTGACACACACCAGAGAATAGCAACTAGGCTTTGCGATATAGGATGAAATTTACGACCTCTACATAACCTGTGTACCCTTCCTAGATGTTACGTGGCAAGGGTGACAGGACTTATGCTATCTAGCTATGTAGAATGGAACTATCGAAGAAACTGTAGTGACATTACAGCGTGCGTAGCGCGTCGAAAATTTTGGGTTCTGATTACAGATATTGTCCTCTTTCTTTCACTTCTTTTCCTTTTTCTTTTCCTCATGTTTTCTTCATTGTGCCAACTGGTGAATTTACCGACTCAATGCCAGAATACCAAATGAACGATGAACTCCTTTAGTATACAAGCCCTATGTAGGTATTTTGCCGACAGAATATATTTAAGTTTCAAAAAGTGTTGCTAACGGGCTTTGAAAATATTGTGATAAACGTTGTTTACAGATGCATTCCAATCTCCTGTCTTCCGTCTGCACCAACCCCTTTCTCTTGTCCTGCTTTGTCCCTCCCTCCCCTGTTCTTTTCTCTGTTCTCTCGGTCTTTCTCTCTCCCTCTTCTCTTTCCCCATTTTTCTCTTTCTTCTTCCCTCGAACTTTCCTTCGTTTGCACCCCCTCTTTCCTTCATTTTGCCGAGTAGTACAGGATTTTGCCGACTGCGTGGATGATGGGGGAGGGAGTCACACCCCACCCCCTCTCTAGCGACGGCCCTGCCTGCAACCAAATTTGTCTTATTAATTGGATTTTCTAACCAAATACTTCTTAACTGGTATTCGCGTTTGTCTTCATGTCCTTCAAATTTAGCAACACGTCTTCCAAGAAAGATTGAAAAGGAGAAGCATACCATAAATTTACACTGATATCACCCCAATGTCTGTTTTCTTCCTGAGTATGAAGAATATAGTCAGTTGTTTACAATTTCACCTATACCTATTCACAACCAAAATTTCTTGTCGTTTTCATTTATGTTATGCGTGTAAAAGGAAGTTGCGTCGTTTATGAATTAGAAAGATGCGTGATGATTGTATAAGTAGTAAATTATGGGAGAGTAACAGAAGATACATGAGTAATACTTTGAAAAGTCTTTCTCGTCGACTTTCTTCCAATTTTTGTCCTTCCTTCTAAACTAAATATATCACACCTTGGTCTCAGCTCCGAGCCTGTGTCCAACCAAGCACATCTGTTCGCCATGCATATTACATTGACAACAATAAAAAGCTGTGTTTTTTCAAACTGGAGGGTGGGGGTGGGGTGTGAACAGTGTAGAGTAACTGGACGGGATGTTGCGTAAGTAAAATTCCTAGAGCAGAACTTGCAAGCATAGAGAAGAATTGGCCTATAAGTTTAATGATGATGTTGGAAAGAGGCTAGAGTACAGTTACCACGAGGTTTGAAGATGATACTCAGAGACTCCATGTGCAAGTACAGTTATAAGCCTACTTATTAAGCAAATGCTTTAGCAGTTTAGCGGTGGCACTTAATTTTGGTAACGGACGAAATGCTTAGTTTGGGCAGCGTTTTTATGAGCGTACATCGGGGTTCTCTACGGAGGGCCGATGCACACTGTCTAGAAAGAATTTTATGGCTGGCTAATGCTAACCCTAATCCCTAACTAATCCCTAACCTTAACAAAGGATACAACCGATACGATACAATACCATCAGCCAATCGAAAAATACCTTACGACACAGTGCTGATCAGCTGCAGAGGGGAAGCAATCCCTCCCTAATTAATACTAGACGTTATCAAATTCTCCTGTTGTTTAAGGCCATACCAACATATTTGACTCAATGTGCCTTTCTTAACACTGATAAACGAGGGAGGCTATGCGATTTTACCACCTGTTCAGAAGTCAGACTGAAAGAAAACAGGATGTTTTCTTGTAAAATATTCACCGCCTCATATAGTTGGCCAACAAAACCCTACAGATGCATCATACAGTGTTCGGTCTCAGAAATATAGGTCAGGCTCTCTGAACCTGATGTTAAAAACCGTTTCATGTTCAGTCCCACGTGTTACGATTATTATGTACACTCTGCGGGACAAAGACAGTCGTGCAGGTTTGAAATTATCATACGGGCGGATCCCAGCATGGTTCGGAGAAAAACAAAGCTGGGGATCCATTCGTGAGGGAAGAGACTTTAAAACAGTACACCGAAAGTCCCGGCGTATGTAGCGGGGTCTGAGGGAAAAATGTCTTCTCTAGTTCATTGGGAAATTTATTTGCAAGGTAAAATTTACTATTTGATGATCATTGGTGGAATATTGGTAATGTTTCAGAACAAACATCTTCTGTCCTCATGTGAAATGTCTTCCTTTACACCAAAAGGTGCGTCAGCAGGGTCTAGGGCGGGAGGTATGGGATTTCCATCTTCGAATTTTGGTAGGAATGAAGATACATTGCAAACGGATACATCGTAATTTAAAAAGTTGCTATTTCAAAGGAATATTCCATGTCAACTGTGTACATGCATACTCCCTAAAAATGGTCTACACCTCCCTCTCCCCGACAGTAAAAAGTTTTCTCACTTAGTTTTCAGGCTACACCTTCAATAAAATAAATTAAAGTAGCCTGTACTAATGTTAAGTTGTTCATGGTCATATCATCACACTAATGTGTTTATGCTGCTATGCATTTTACAGGAATAACACTGACTGATTGTACAAGTCATGATTGACAAATCACAGTCAAGCTCCTGTTTGAATAAATGTCAAAGTGCCGTCACCCATCGTTAACAGAGGTATGGGGAACAGAGGTATGGGGATAGTCCTACATATGTTAGGGGTGACATGCACAACAACCCCTTAAAATACCTTGGTATAACTATTTACACATGTATACAATGTGAATGAAATGCCCTCGTTTTCGTTTCAAAATAGGTCACTGAGGTTATCGTGAAGTGAAGTACAATTATCTTACGTTAACAACTACTTAGACCTCATTACACAACTCAGACAGCTTGAAACAATTCAGTTTGCCCAAGAACCTGTCATCATCGGGTGAACATACTTTCATACGCTTTCTCTTAAAATTTGACCTACATTTAATTCGAAAACTTTTAGAAAATTCGTAGTTTGGTTGCCTTGATCAAGAAATTCGAGCAGATTGTGAATACTTGTCCCAATGTTTGAACAATTCCGTACCCAAGGAAGGTTCAGTGATCCCAAAGGAGCACCCTTTTAGTGTAGGAGACAAATTTCAATGAGGGGTCGAACACTAAATGCTTCTTTACCCGAAAATAAAATCCCAGTCATCAACACCTTCATGGGTCTCATATAGGTCCCACTTTGTTTTGGACCTGGATGAAACGGTGGTCCCGTATAGGAAACCCCATGTAGACGTACGGTGGAGTTTATCTTGGTCGAAAGTGGGACAACCATTATGGGAAAAAGTGGATATGGTAAAGCACCAAAATGGGGTATAGGCCTACCTCTGGTTTATATGTGGCCCACATTGGAAACCCAACAGGTTCTACGTGGGATCGACATGGGTTTCATCTGAGCAAGATTAAACTTTATATGGCCCAGATATGTTCAAACAGGGCCCATATCTGGGCCAGCATGGGCCTTGTTTGACTGAGTCCATGCTTGATAAAGACGCATGAAGAAGGGTCTCATGGTGTCCATGTCCAGTCTCAACAACAGAAGCCAAAAGGTCGGAAACTAATACCCCCAAAGTTGGTACGTCGCTTTCTGGGACACCATACTTCCCATAACCCAAAAAGTGGATATTTTTTCTCCAAAACTTAGTTCTATTGGTTGCCGGGGAACGAAAGTCAAACGTTAATCCGAAGGAGCTCTGCTTCCTCAAGTAACTAAGACCCCTGATAGAGGAAGGTATATATGAATTTCCGCGAACATCCTTTCAACCGTCAGATCCTTGCATCATAGATCTGTTATGCTTTTACCCTATCTAGACCGGCGAAAAAAAGCGCATCATCAAGGAATCTTGCATACAGTACAGCAATAATTAACCTACCTTGATCGGCTTTAGGAAACGTTTCTTTCTTAAATCCGGACGGTTGGATGCCGGAAAACGAAAACCAAACATTACTCCGAAGGGGTTCTCCTCTCCAAAGAACCTTCGTCCCATGATGCCCATCGTTACCATCCGTTCATCTGTTCACCACAGATATGTAATGCGAGCAGTGGTTTAGCCAGAAAAAATGTGTTTTTGGAAGCTTGAGGGGGGATGGGGCTCTGGGGATGCCACCATTTCATGGAGCTTCACATATGGAATCGTTACGTATATACTTTTTCACTTTTGGATGTTCCAGCGAGGGCGGCACGTCTGAGATAAATCCGGGACTCACAATGCAACGTGCGTGCCTATCTAGGGGACTAGGTAAAAAAAATTACCTGCATCTCAGTATACGTAACGTACGTAGCCAACCTGGCGGGGAAGTTGTAAACACCAACTCACAGCCTTATTGTCAGTTACACCGCATATGTAATGAAAGGAGATGAAGACTAGAGTCCGTGACACAGCCACTAAAACTCACTGCCTAACCTGCGTAGCTGGCCATACGGTCTCTGTCCGAACCATTGAAATAATCTTTGTATTATTCATTTTAGTGAGATAAAACTGCTTTTATAAGCCTAATTCACAAAACTTGACCTCTATCTGCCTACTCCGCAGGATACTCCATTCACACCGGATACATAACTGATCCATCAATCCATGCATCATACTTGCACAATGCTTTTACAAGACCTACTATCAACTCCCTGCTATCTAGCTATTACTTTGTGAGGTATGAAATAGTTGTTCTGTGCAAACTGAAATCGAGGCATCTTCTGCCAGAGCAGAATTTTGTTTTTCATGTTATATGTCAATGCTTGATTTTCGGTATGTGGGGTCAACTTTTGCGTGCTTTATACCAAAAAATTTACTAGACAGACCGAAAGTATCCCTTGACAAATAAATCATCCTGAGGGGTTTCAAACAGTGGTTAGAGCATCCGATTTGAAGCCGGAAGGTCCGGGGTTCGACTCCTGGCTGGGTCATACCGAAGACTTTAAAAATGGAACCTACTGCCATTGTGCTTGGTGCTCAGCATAAGTAATGGAGTAGGGAAAACAAGCCAGTGAGCCACAACTGGAAAAAAGGCCGTGGCCGGCCCGACTTTAACCAATTGGTTAGAAAATGAGCCGTAAAACCTCATCTAACTTCAAACACAAAGCAATGATAATAATTAAAACCAGGTTATTCCCCGATCATACTCTTATAAATTGTAGGGAGCGGCATACAAATCCATGTGCTGATGTACTTGGGAAGCTCAGTATTTTGTGTCGGTTTTCAATTGTTTTTACTGCAGAACTTGTTAAGCCTAAAGGCTGCGCAAGTTTTAACAGAAGTGATAAGGCAAATTGAATTGAATTTGCCCATGGTAGAGAATGATATGCGTGGAAGACAAGAATTTTTCCGGAGTTGCGTTCGGTAGCGCACGAGGGACCCGTGGCGAGTTGGTCTGAGCTTAGGGAAGTAGCTCTGACGGGCTTTTACGTTGATGTATTATGAATGTCTTTGACAGATGTGATGATAAATGAGGGCAATCAAAATTGAAGGAAAGTTGACCGCAAGATCCCTGCTCCAGCCTTCGTCAGCCCTCGTGACTACAGGTCTAATGGCAAGCTGTAAGGATTGAAAATTTGTTTGCAAGCTCTTTCGTTCTTATGGCAACTTAACGACCCCCCCCCCCTTACACAGGTCCTGTGTTTCAAGTCAATGGGGACCGGGTGTCAAGTACGTATTAGTAAGTATGGTCAAAGTGACATCACGGTGCCAGGTGGGCAAAGGTGTGACTGTGCCAACCACCATGTTCAGTCAATGCACTGCATTTTGTAGTTGTTCAACGTTTATGCAACTGGCTGTGTTTAAGTCCGTCGTACGTATAACTTAATGGCTTCATCATGAACATATATAGTACAGCAGGAACACCCAGCTGGGTTGGCAAAGAACACCTAACTAAACTGGTCAAGGATAAGCCTACTTAACGATGCAAGAGCCGTACGGATAATAACTATGCATCCGTGATAAAGGCGTAACAATATTTTCCACTTTTCTAAAGCACCAAAGCTCGCAGCTTGTATAGGTATGATTTTCATCACATTACATATGGCTGCACTCTAACTTGAAACATACTTGAGGCAGTTTAGGTTATAGAAATAATGCAGTCTTCGATTTGTAGGTCCCTGTCGTGACATCATGGGACAGGCATCTGAAAGAGATCTTTATACCAGACACTTTTGCATTGTGAATTTTTCCAAGGGGCGTATTAAGGCTGTCGTCACCAGGCAATACAGGGTCCGTGATAAGTCCAGCTGGTCTTCTAGCCAGGAATTGCTCTAAACTGAACCGAACCGAACCCAGTGATCCAACCCAACTTATCTCAGGCAGTCACGACTTACCCACTGGAAATTACTGTGACCTTATTGTGACGGGACAAAACCTATTTGCTACTAGCCTATCACGAAACTCATCTGCTGAGTATGTTACTCCAAAAGGCTTATGATGTGTGGCGGTGGTTGCGTCCTGATTTAATCGGTGGGGAGGAGGCTAGCCAGTAAAGGTCATGCAGAGGAGGCAGATACTGTGGGGCAACATACAAGATGGTGTTCTAGTCTAATGACGGTTACATTCAATGCTGAGGTCCACACCGTCCATCCTTAATTTTGCATCTCTTTAGCCTTCCCTCGAACGGTTTGTGGCTTTCCCAAGTATCCATCATTCCTTGTCCCCTTCATTCTCGACACTCCTGATAAATGATCATGTAAATAAATATGCACCCTACTCAATGTAAAAAGATGTGATGTTATAGTAAAAGTATTCAATGTGGTCTTGCTTTGTATGATTATGATGTAATTTACACGAAAATGTGGTAATCGTATTGATTATGATTATTGATTAATTGAAATTGGTGATCATCAATGAAATTCCTATGGCCATAATGTAGATACTGACAGTCCATATACGTCTAAATACGCGCACGATGAACATCTAAAAAGTCTGTCGATCATCCTCTATTGTTTTCAGATCTTCCCTTCGGGTTTAAGGTGAGACCTTGGTCAGGCCAAACCATCCGAAAAGGACTAGGCCTATATCACATGTCCATGATCATGAAAGTGTGTGGTGTACAAAAATTCCGTCATATACTAACTTCACACGATGTGTCACATATCATTTGCAAAAGTGATCACGCAGGAAAGATTAGGACATAGGCTTACTGATCATCATGTTTAAACTTCGGTGATCAAAGCCCCCTCCCTTTGCCAAGAAGCTCTTTCTTCAACAGACTCACCTGGGCACCTTCCGGGGTACGCGCCCCTTTAACAAAGTTGTTTTCATGGGAAAGTTGCCCTTAGTGAAGAAAGACAGTCTGAATACCAGGAGACTACGTCCTCCCGTTCGTAGAGCCTTAGACGTTTGTAAAATGATTGGCGTATTCATATTAATGTGAATGGAACTTGATGATGAAACTGATGATTATAAAGAGTAACATACAATAATCAGATAACGAAAAATACAATAATTTCGATGATGCCCCTTCACACACTGAGTTTGGACTGAGTTATTATGAGAAACTTATCCCATTGAACAAAACAATTGGCTTTAATACTCATGAGAGCTAGTCAGGGTGATGCCAGACTTTCGGGGCGATGGGTACTTTTGGCCTTTTGACCTCTTCGAGGAGTATGTGAAGAGACGGAGAGAAATTATGCCCCCACAACAGAGGTTTTCTGTCTACACTGGGGCTAAGCACTACAAGTTGACATTCTATCTGAAAGCCACAAGGCTGTTGTTACTTGGTCCTTGCCTGAGAATGAAACTGGGGGAGCTTGTGACTGGGCAGTGATGGTGTCGAGGCCCTTCCCACAGGGTATGGGGACAGTCACATAAGTGGTGGCTGATCTGTTGGAATGATTGAGGGTTGCTTTCCTTCTCTCCTGCTGTTGAATGGTTAAAGGGGAATGCCTCATAGCTATTATGTGGAATAGGAGCGGCAATTCCCTTGAAATTTCTGGGGTATTAAAAGAGTTTGAGGCATAAAATTGGATTAATAGACTACATTTGAATGATATTAAATCTGTGCTAAAACTGACACACCCGAAATTAGTGTGTTCTGGATGGGGGAAGAAGGGTAAATAAAAATTTAGGCTTTATGGGGAAAATAAGTTCCTTTGTATGGAAGTCCAGAAAATTGCACCTAACAGTGCTTAGTTCAAAAAATATCCTGTTCAAAAATTTCTAATTAGACAATTCGACCTTATTTGACGAAAATTTCAGGGAGTCAGAAATCCACCTTAGGGCCAGCAGGCCTATGAAAAAAATTATATATTGAACTTATAGGTATAACCATGAAGCAAAAATGCTATGCAATACTAATAAAAAAGACCATGTTTAGGTCAGGTATAGGTGTCAGCTTATAAGAGATAAGCCTTGGTTTCATTCAGCTTGGTTTTCATTCAGCTACAATATTGCAAAGTTTGAAAAAAAATGTCAGGCCTTTGTGCTGTTTGTGAGGGTTCATTGGATATCCTTTAATTATAGCCTTTTTACTGGCAACCTTAAACCAAAAGGGGTCCAATTGAAATGACCACTTGAGCTCCAGACACCATTCAGTTTTACATGTGGTATGCAATTCGATAATTGTGATCGGGCTGTGGAACACTGGAATGTCATCCTTCCTCCGACGAACTTCAAAATGAATTTTGAAACTTATGGTCAATCTTTGAGTTCTACTGGTCCATGAACTACTTACCATTTTACTACCTGTGGTTGATAGGCTCTCAAAAGTAAAAGAGGATTTTTTTCTATCTGCCTAGTAACATCAAGTACCAATTTAATTTTTTCTGTTACACGTCTCATGCATTTTGACATTCAGTCTCTATTTAACAAAATGTTTAACTGGGCAGAAAGCAGTATCCCATACAAAATAGCATCCAGTTCCTGGCTACTGCCAAATTCGAGTGTCCGTACTATAAACGATGTCAGAAATTCACCAGTTACGTTGAAAGATTTCCCCTAGAATGTTGAACTGTAATCATGGCAAGCGTAATTGTAGCTAAGACTGGAAATCTTGTAATGATGTATTGATGTATGTGACGAGGGCTAACACCGTCTCTGCTACACACAGAGCAAATTCAAACACCAATGTCCTCTGTGTAGCAGTTAGCAAACCCTGGTAGGCTATTACATCTTCCAGCCCTTCGCATTCCTCGAAGTTGTCTCCTGATGTCATCTCGTTGCAATATATATCTGCCTTATCCGGCTCCTAGCCTTCATAATCGGTGCTGACCGGACTGTAAATAGCTTACACCTAGACACGAGGTTTCAAACTACCCTCTTCCTCACAATAGGTGTCCCTTCTTTCAAGGAAACTTCAGCCCTCTCCTGGCTTGACATGCATGCAACAACTTGACCTTTGTAATTGTAATTTCGGCATTAATAATCTAATATATTTACCGCCCACACGAAATCGCTCTACCTTTCGTGGTGATTTTAAAAAATGCATAAATTCCAGGTAATTTACGTGTTACCAGTCAATAAACAGGAAAAGCTACTTTTACATGCACTGGGCCTTCACTACAGTACATTATTTCAGAACCTATTTGCTAACGTTAAGTGCAGCTAGGACTACGGTAGTAGGCCAGTGGTGAAGTGTTAGAATTCACCTCCTTTCACTTACCCTACTAAAATTCAGAGCAAAAATGACTAGAAATTGATTTTTACAAAAGAAATGTAAAACTACGTTGCCCCTCCTTACCTCTTATTTACCTACAGGTATGTGACTCTTAATTGCCCATAACTGGGAGTCCCGGGCCTGGAAAATTATCTACGTAAATCCACCGTTTGGAATGAACTCACAGTTACAGCAAACTACTACTGCATTGTTCGTTTTGTACACTCCGTTAGTTAGTGCCATCCTTGACATGAACTGATTTTTGGACTTAGAAGTATGGCCAACAGCGAAATTCCGGTAGCTCCATTTTGTAGAACCCTTGGGCAATGAAGGAACATAGGCCTAGATCAGTGGGCTAGACTAGGCTAGTCGCTATTTCGCAGTAAAAGACTGCCAGTGTATTGTCTTTCGCCCTGAGATCACTGTATGGGGAGCTTTACCCTTTGGGCGACCAGCCATACACCGATCTTTACTGAGAACTAGCCTGAGAACTAGGTGTTAAATGGCGTATATACTGCAACTATAGGGCAGTTACCAACTTCACTACAATATCTGTGACCAACTTATGGTGACATATGCAGGCCTATAGGCCGAGGATGACAATGCTGGGCCCCGATGTTAGGCTTAGGCCTCGGCTAGGTCCTATACAGAAATTTCCATCACATCTTGATCTTTAGCTAAAAGTTACGTTACCGAATTTGACATTGTCAGAATGCATTGAATGTTGCACGTAGGCTGGTACTTATGTATTACTACTGTACATCCAAGTTACTCGAGGGGCGAGACTTACTCAAAGAATTTTCCATGTGACGTCATTCTCTTGTACTAGTCTTCAGTCAAAAATGATTAGAGACACAACCAATCATTTCATTTATGTTTGCCAAGCAATAATGGTTATCAATCTTTATCCAAGTTTTCATATATACATAGTGATTAGTACGATATTCTAACATTTCTTTCTAGAAAGATTTAATGCCTTGAATTCGTTCGGATCTACACTAAAGCCCACAAAAATTCATGCAAAAAATGAATTAAACGGCATGAAATTCTGTCCAACAAAGCCGAAGTACCCATATTCCGGGTACTCTGAGGGAAGGGACGTGTTTCGTTTGGGACTTTTCACTTACCCCTTGACAGTGAAAGAACAAATAGAATTCCCCCTTAGCAGGGTTACCCTGACTGGAGTAGCCTTATATAAGTTCGAGAGTATACTCTCTCGCAACTAGAAATTAAAAAATGTATTTCTTCACCTGTTGGCAGATCTCATGTATGCGGTAAAATTGAACAAGACTGGGCATGTAGGCTGCATTATTTCCATGTAAAATGACAAAGCTGAAATGGGATGTGTGCTGCTTAATGCTTATCCACAAAAGGTGTATTAGATTTTCTGAAAGAGCGCCCATGCACCTGTTCGAACTGGCGCTATTCGCCTATACAGTGTCAACCGCAGGATCCCGGTTGGATCATTTTCACAAAGGTCTTTCCTTTTGGCCTTAAGAGTACGTTAGCGGTATACAGTCTAATTAATTTAAGTTAGCAAATTTATGCACTGTATTAATACCTCTAGTTCATGAAAGTTATCATCCCTTGTGTATCAGCAGTCAATTTGATTACGCTTTTTAGGAAAGACTCCTGAAGTCGGCAGACTTTGTTGGGCGCATCGATTGGCACACTTCTTTTCTAGGGTTCCTGCGGAAGTTTAAGTTGATTTAGTCGAATAGCTGTGGCTGTTTTTTGTTGTCCATCTCACACCATCTTTGCTGGTATTTCTTGTTAATGACATTATTTACTAAAAAAAACTTAATATTCCAACAATAATTAATACATGTGTAGAATAATGAAATACTTGTTTCAGAACGGAATACGCAATTCCAGGTCACGACGGTTTGAGTAATCCTCGTGAACTCCACCCATCGGGTACAAACGTATTTACATGAACAATGCTCCCAGTCACAATCATCGTATATAGCTACGTGTACATTTACATAACCGTCTTATTTGACAAGGCAATCACAAGAATTTTATGGAATGTCAGGGTTCCAGTGGCGCAGCCTGAAAATTTTCACGG
Source organism: Holothuria leucospilota (assembly GCA_029531755.1). Lineage (NCBI taxonomy): Eukaryota > Metazoa > Echinodermata > Holothuroidea > Aspidochirotida > Holothuriidae > Holothuria > Holothuria leucospilota. The sequence continues at coordinate 17,962,924 of CM055978.1, forward strand.
GGGATCCAGGCTGGCTCCACGTTTTTATGCGGGCTTCAAAAATGGGATGGATGTAAAAACTTTACTCTTGAAATTTCCAGTGTAAGATGGTTTCTCCTGGGGAGCGTAAGAGCCATGGAGCGGTCTGCGGACCTTTAACTGCGCCACTGTGGGTTCCATAACGCATGTACAATTTGGCCTGAGTCTTTTATTGAGTACATGTGCCGGGACGAATCAGTGGTAGCACCAGGATTTGCCCAAGGGGGGAGGAAAATGCTTTTCGACGTTAGGGGGCAGCAACTCAAAGCCCTAACCGAGGCTACTGATTGCCGGAAGGACCGTCAAGTAAAGCAGATTATTTCCCGAACACAGAGTGTGTGTGAGCTATTGGCTATGCATCGAATACACAAGTGATTAGCACAAGTCATCATTGACCAATCAGAGGAATGCTGTTGTTTCACTTTATGTCAATCAAAGTAAAGTCACCAACTTTCAGATTGTCAGTGGAGATATGGTGATACGTAAACATGTTTGGGGTGATGTGAAACCTGGTAATAGGCTCTGGTCATTTTTGGATTCGATGAAAAGAGAAACCTATGCGGTCATGATGGCGTGTGTATGTGTGTGTATGTGTGGGTGTTTGTGATACTTAGCTCGTTAAAACGATATCTGAAGAAGGGAACTTTGACAGTTCTCATACTTGATATACATATGCCTCATATTGAGAGGAAGAACGCTTTTGTTTTTGGTGGGGTCAAAGGTGATTTGGGGTCACCAGTGGTCAAACTCTGAAACGTTGTTAACACAATATTTCAAGATGGGAAACTGATAAATTTTATACTTAGTGCGAAGATGCCTTACGGTGAGGGGAAGAACCTTATTGATTTTGGTGGAAATCAAAGGTCATTTGGGGTCAACGGGGTCAAACTCTAAAAACCTTGTGTTATGGTGAGAGGAATGTCGTTTTTGGTTGGGTTCAAAGGTCATTTGGGGTCACCGGGGTTCAAGCTCTTCAAACCTTGTTAACACGATATCTCAAGGTAGGAAGCTTTGATAAATTTCATACTTAGGTTGTACATGCATTATGGTGAGAGAAAGAACCGTATTGTTTTGGTGGGGGTTAAAGGTCATCTGAGGTCACTAGGGTGTCAAAATATGAAACCTTCTTTACAAGATATTTCAAGGTAGGAAGCTTGGACAAATTTCATACTTGGTGTGTAGATGCCTTATGGTTATGGCAAATATCCTATTGTTTTTGATGGAGGTCAAAGGTCATCTGGGTTCACCGGAGGTCAAACTCTGAAAACCTTGTTAACAAGATATCTCAAGGTAGGAAGCTTGGCCAAGCTTCATACTTGGTATGTAAATGCCTTATGGTTAGAGGAAATACCCTATGGTTAGAGGAAATACACTATAATTTTTGGTGGAGGTCAAAGGTCATCTGGGTTCACCGAGAGTCAAAATCTGAAAACCTTTACACGTTACCTCAAGGTAGGAAGCTTGGATAGATTTCATACTTGGTATGTGGATTCGCTATGGTGAGAAAAAACCCTTTTGGTTTTGATGGAGGTCAAGGGGTCAGAGTTTAAAAATCTTCTTTACACAATATCTCAAGGTAGGAAGCTTGGATAGATTTCATACTGAATATGTAGATGCCTCATAGAGAGAGGAAGAACCCTATTGTTTTATAGTGGAGGTCAAAGGTCATCTGGGGTCAGCAAAGGCAAAATTTCCCAAGAATTCCCAAGATCTTTATCTGGAGTCTTCAGAGGTTAAAGAGTAAAATTTCCCAAGCATTCCCAAGATCTTTATCTGGGGTCACTAGAGGTCAAATAGCTAAATTCAAGTATGAAAAAAAAATTGTTTTTCTCAACACGTTAAGATAGCTTTTGAACAGTGACTGAAAGAAAGGGGATAACATGACATTCTTTGGAATGAAACATAAACCATCGAAACTTCAATGCATTTTTGCATTCTGATTTATGAAGGCAACGAATGTCATCAAGTGGTCATGTTAAATCCTTCTGCCCTCTTCATTCATGGTAGTTAACAATACTACACCACAGTCGTTTTCCGTCCTTAGAGAGGTTTTTATTTTTTCAATTTTTTGGAAAAGACCAAATGTGGACACCAGCTTGCACTCCGCGATTATCAGTATACATAATTTCCAAACTGTTTCTTATGTATCGAGAAAAAGGCAGTTTTTAAAGGCGATTTCCTTGCTTGAATTGAGCAAGGGGATGTACTTATAATGACAAAGGCCAAATGTTGATAAAAAAACTAAACATTAGTAAGTGGAAGGCTTAATGAGCAAATTAACAGAATCTTAAGACAAATCTGCAGTGGTTCCCTTCCATAATATAATATAGGTCCTTGAAAGTGCTATTTTTCACTTTGTGACTTTTTCAAATTTTGGGCCCATTGAACCCTTTAACAAGTATCGGAGGGCCTTCATCGTGACATTTATGGTAACAGACCTAGAATCAGAGACAGCCAGTTTCGCCTAACTTTCTTATGATTGAGTAGCTTCGGTTCAAACGTTTGTTCCTTGGGATTAGTTTTGTTTTGTCGGAAGGCAGTGTTAGGATATTCTCTACGGTAACTTCATGAGGACATGGGAAAAATGAATCAGACTCCGAAACTATGAACTTTTAACAATTTGAAGTGTCATGATGTTGCCATTTAATCCTCATCATTATGGTTCTGGATTTCATACTGGTGTCTTTTCAGTCTCATTTTTATGAATTATACGGTGAAATGATGAGTTTTTGACAACCAGTCATATTAAAAGGTTAAGTGAGGCATTTAAAGTCGAAATCGTGACTTTTAATCTTTTTCTTATGAACTTTAATGATAATTTTCAAAGTCAAATTCTTTGATTAAAACCAGGGTAATAAAATTGTAACTCAACTCTTGTCAAGAAGTCACATTAAAAGTTTTAGTGTTGACTGTAAAAGTTCAGGATGAGATGGTAATAAATTTATGTCAAAGTCAAAGATGATATTAAGGGTACAGATGTTGACCTTGAAGCCAAACTAATGATATTGAAAGTCAAAAACGTGATTAAAAAGGCGCATGTTTGAATTTTATAGTGAATTAATAATATTAAAAGTAAAAAAATGAGAATAAATCACTGCATTAAAATTAAATGTCAATGTTTTGATTTTATTTGTCAAAATTATGTGATGAAAAGTCAAAAGCTTCACTTAAAAGGTTAAAATAGTAAAATGAAAGTTAAAACTGAGATATCAGCAGTTGACATTGTATAATGATAAGAAAAAAATCAAAATAATGACAGCGAATAAAAGAGCTGTACATTTTACAACAAAGTATCAAGATAAAAAGTTCAAATTCTGACATTAAAGTTCTTCAGTTTACTTTAATTCTCATTGTCTTGACTTTAAAGTCAAAACATTCAGGTTTTATGTAAATTAAAGTTAACAGCAATGAAATAAAAAGTCAATATAGTGACATACAAAGTCAATATGATGGCAATAAAAAGAAAGAATCGAATTTTTCAGCTACGACTTCCAGGCATACTGGCGATAATTTGTCTTCTCAATTCAACATTCATAGTTAAGAAGGATAGTTTTCCTGTGAACCATTTACCTGAATTTTTATAAAAATTATTGCGATGAAAGGTTTAATGGAATTGAATGCCATTATTATTTGTCTTAGAAAAATGGATTGAAATGTAAAACTGTGACACAAGGACTCAATAAAATAAATGGGAGTAGAAATTTCGACTTTCAAGATCATAATAGTCAAGCTAAAAAGATCAAAATAATGTGATTAGGAGTAATCGTTTTTGTTTTCATTACTTTGGGGTAAAAGTTACAGATGCAAAGATGAAGGAACAACAAAGCACAATGTATTACTTTAAGCTAAAAATATCAAAATTAAAAGCAAAATAAGCAATATACTTAAAAGTCAAAAGTTAATTTTAAAATGCAATCATTTCATTTGAATAATCAAGGTTTTGAGATCCAAACGTTACAACCGGTATTAGAATTGAATAAAATAATATAAATAAAACTTTTGACTTGAGTTCAAAATATCTTAACGTATGAAATCTTGAATACACATTTTGACTACTTAAACCCTACCAGGTGATGTTAAAAATAAAAAATTCTCAGTTCAAAATTAAATATTAAATACTTAAAGAAAATATTGATCACGAGTTTGAGCTTATGAAAAACTTATAAAGGTAAGAATCAAAGTATGAAAGTAAAGTGTCAGTATTTTGACTTTCATGCTCATTGTTATAAGATTAAAAATACAGGAAACTTTAAAGTTAAAACGCTTGACATTAAATGTCAAAATTTTAAGAATAAAAGAACATTGTGAGACTTTAAGTCAAACGTATGCATTAAAAATTAATATCTAGAGATTTTCAGAGGAACATTTGTTTGTTTTCCAATTTCCATGCATGTCTCCATTCAGTGCAAAAAAATATACACTGAACAATATTGGACTCAAGCTACCCATTGATTTGCAAAGTAATGTATCAATGGTTGCTCCTGGTTATAGATATGTGTCACCATCATGATGCTCACCAAACTTATAAAAGACATTTGAAACATGGCATGCTGGGACATGAAAAGTCAATTTTTAGTGTTAGTCTCCAAGTTTTGAGTTCGATATTCTTACTTTGACCTTTGCAGTACAACGTCTGAATTGGAACCCCACAATTGTGACAAGTAGAGTCACATTTACATTTTAAATATCATGATTTTGACTCTTTCTTATAATATTGACTTTTAATCCCAGCAATTCACTACAAAAGCCAATCTTTTGACTTTTGTGGTCAGGATTTTGATTTTCCATTTTAATATTTTGACTTCACGGTTAACACTTTCCCCTTTTATCATAAGGTGAACCTAGAATTGTTCCAGTGCTGAACATATAAAGACACTTCCTTGTACAGTTGTAAATTTAGCCAATCAATAAAAGCAGAGGCTTTGCTACTTTCAATCGTCCTGACTAAAAGACCGAAACTGAAAGGAAATTTCAAAATCTCCTTTACGAAAGATTACCTCAAAACGTAAGACGCATAAGCACATAAAACTTCATGTTAATTACGGGTGACGTATACCGTTACTTAACAAGAGAACGGCCTGCGAACTTTCGAGTTTAGTGGCATAGATTAAATAAAATTCTTTTCTTCCTACAATTTCTTTACGGAAGTCCTGGCAAATGAGTTAACCTTACTAGATGAAAAAATGCTGAAAAAGGAAAGAGCCTCGAGAGCGACAATTCAACAAGAAAGTCTACATCCCAGCTCACTGTTAACTTCAATAACCCGTTCGGTATTTTGCACACTTCCCAACTAGTTACAAACGTTTCATAAAAGGTAAGGTACCTCAATACACCACACTGTACAGCAAATGAAACAGGACTTCATTAACAGAGAAATCTTTAGAAAATATAAACACGTACGAAGAGGTTAGATCTGACATTTAAGCATTGTCTTCAAACGATTTACGTTTCAGGTACTTAGGTCCCCAAAGATTCAGAAGTTCCACCGCTCAGAGTTTCAAGACAATGCACACCCAAATATCTAAAAACAAGACATTTAAAAGCAAGTTTGAAAAGAACTGGGATGTTTTTGCTTATATTGCCAAAACAGGACATAAAATATAAAAGACTAACTTGTGCAATCAAGATTTACTCCAGTCTGACGAAACAGGAGGTTACGACGATACTGTACTGGATGAGTTCATAGCTGCCTTATGAATTTCATGACGAACGTAGCCAGTGTTTCAAACGCAGCTACTCTTGACGTTCCGCTGTATAGGGCAAGAGAACAGAAGCCGTTCTAGTTGGTTTTTGTAACACCATCTTGGTGTTATTTTGAGAATGACTCATGTTTCTCCATAAGAGTGGAAGTTTTGAAGCTTTTGCTTACTTCATGTCAAAAACATGATTGGGTATTTTGTACCGAAAAATGCAAGTTAACCAACTTGGTAGTTTCAGATAGTGAACCGCCTACCCTCCAACCCAATTTACCTAAACCTTGAATACTGCTTGTTAACACGATAACTCAAGATGCGTAACCTTGACGGATCTCATACCTAGCATGTTGAGTCAATGATCCATCTTGTTTTACGTAGAGGTCAAAGATAATTTGAGCTCAACAGAATTTAAACTGTGAATGCCTTGTAAACACAATATCTCAAGAATGGAAGTTCACATTTGGAAGTTCCATTGAATGTGATACTTAGTCTATTGACTAAGTCTATTGAGTTCAGTGGTGGTCAGAAGTCATTGTAGTCAGCAGAAGTTAAACAGTGTAAATCTTTAAATCTGCTTGTAAACAAGAAATATCAAGATGCTTGACTTTGAGGAATCTCATACTTGCCGTAATGATAGTCCTTAGTAAGTAGATTATTCGTACTGGTTTTGTTAGAGGTCAATGGCCATTTTAGGTCGTTTAAAGTCAAACTGTGACAAACTTGTAAACATGAAAATGAAATGAATTTATAAATCCATACTTTGCACATGGGTGGTCACTTTAAAGTACATGATCTCTGTAATATTTGGTGAAGGTCAAACTTATTTCAGGTAACCGAGGGCCAAACTGCTTGGACTTAGCGTGAGGTCATTTTGGCAGCAAAATAATGAAGCACACTGCACGTAGGACGTACTTCGCATTTGTTGGTGTAAGTTGCAGTGATACGAGCTTGCCTTTCTTGGGGCGCACTTTCTTTTCTGTGACGTCATATGCTTAAGATCTATTAGGGAGAGTGGGCTTAAAGGCGTGGGGCGGGAAAAACAGGTGGCCTACCTCTAATGAAGGCCGGCCTCGAAGCCGATTTGTGGCCTTGTAAAGTAATGGTCTAATTCTTGTACCTTCTGGCCCTTTTGTTGACGCAATTTTGAATGTTTGAGGTGCATCTGTGTCAAGTTCATTTAACTGTAACCTACTTTTTCTAAAAGATTTGCACAATAATGCAGAATTTTTTCTCCTGGAATCATTTTTCGAATGAATGAATCATCATTTTTCGCATCATTTAAGTGTTTTCAAATTGTTTAAGAGTGTGTATCACCAAGTCTTTTCTACTGTATGGCCTGAAAGTTACAGTCTAACACAAACTGTCATCGCTGAGCAAAGGTAGTCTACTACATAGTCTATTTCATATTGATATACGGTTAGCTAACTTTGGCACTGGCTGAGACCACAACACTGGGGCCTGCCAATGGGAATGAACTGCATGCAGCTGATGGTGTACAACATTAGGTTGTAGGGCCAAGACTGAATGATTCAGTCTTGAGGGAGGGGTGGTAGCAAATTCTATCACTAGTCGCTAGGTAGGTCTTAAGACAAATTTACTTCACACATCGAGTGATTATGATACTATTTAAATGCAAAATGGATAAAATCAAGGAGTTCAGACCAGATGAAAGGGCCATACCTTGGTCAAACTCTCCAGGAGGCAGTTCATGACACTAGGCGGAGCACCAAGTGGCATGCCTACAGATAGTTGACACCGGGGAGGACCCTTCTTTTTCACCAGTGTGCATGAGTGCCATCCCGTGGGAGGGTGCTGAGGGGAGGTACCTGTAGTGCCTGGCTTTCCTGTATCCAAAATGGTGTTATCTTTGCTTTGGACTGATAACATGATCTGAGATTTCAATTACGTATTGAATTTTTCGGCTGTGGCATGGCATCCGTACAAGGCTGGTACCCGGTGTGGGTTTCCCTCTAGCGCTCTCAGTATGCCACTGGTGGAACCACCATCGGTTGCCGCGTAGCCGTAGTGTAGGCCTGCAAGAAAATGTTCGGTCGAAATGTCTCCCTGATGGGGGGGGGGGGGCTGACACAAGTTAAAAGTTGCGTCTAAACATTCTTTACTTCTATATTTCATACCTTAGAAACAAGCTCAGATTTCAAGAAGAAAAGTTAGATTTGATTTAGAGGGAAAATGCATTCACCTCAATTTGAATGAGTGTACCCGGGTATCCTATTTTATGAATGGTTTTTGAAGAACAAGTTACAACATGTTTCGCATTGAGTTGTGAAATTTACATATAGAGTAACTCCTTGATTTATCTTGAAATATTCAATACTTATGTTCTAAAATATCACGAAAGATATTTGCAGTGGAAGAAGACATTTGTGGGATTTAGCTGTTGTTCAAAATAACTGTGCAGGTGATTGTTTTTGCCCTTTAAATTAAAGGTTTCTTTTCAAGCTCGTTTGAGCATAGCTAATGATTAAAGGTAATCATAAGGTATTTTACCTTCAGCCAGCGTATATGCTTATGTATTCAAGCGATGTATCTTGTTGGAGAAAAATGGTTTATTCGCCAGGAGGAGAACCCCGCATAAGAATGCAACCACGGCGGGACTCCGGGGACTCACAGGGAAAATTTGGGAAGAAGAGGAACCCTTTTATGCGATTTCCCAGGTGTTTGGGGCCTTGAAATCATAATTTGGACATTAAAATTTTCGGCATTTCATTATTTGTCTCAAGTAAGCCAACTTTCATTTAGGGTTTGGAAATCTCAAGGGGCAGTTGCTCCCCCTGCCCCCGCTGGCTATGGTCCCGGATAACCATGTTATGTGATTTTGTTTACAGCTCTCGTGCTGTATATACTTATAACCTGAAAGCAGGGCCTTGAATATACCACAAATGGAACACATTGCAGGCTATGTTCCGGAGGGTACTAGTGAACTGTAGGTCATGCATGATTGAGGACTAATATAGGCCTACCTATTAATCTGCTTAGCCCAGGAAACATTTTGCTGTCGTACCGACTTCGGGTTTTGGAACAGAGGGTTGGATTGAGGTCAGATAGCTAATTGCAGGTCGGTCTGAGGTGAGACTGATATCACCTCAAGGAACAACCCGTTGGTTAAATTTCATACAACATCAGATGGACGTCTGAACTGCGTAGTCCTGCTGAAGTCGGTACGATGCCGAACAGAAACTGAACAGTCGGATGTTGGTCACAAAAAGTCTAATAAAAGTCTTTGCCAACATCGATTTCATGTCAAACCGATTTGCAAATGGAAACACAGGAAAAAGCAGTCTGGCATGTATACTGCCCTGTTATTGACATTCATCTGATGACAAATAAATTTCCACTTGGGACAACAAATAGCTCAACGAGTGGAGAGTTCCTTTTGTTTTGCATTAACACTTTTTAGTCTCAGATGCACTTTCCAAACAAATATAACAATAGTGGTCCTCTTTGTTTCTGTTAACAAATTGTAGCCAGAAGACTGTGAATTAAGCGGGCCAATACAAGAAGAGATTTCGTCTCTAAAAGAGAGAGTAGCTCTTTTACTAGCTGCATTGACGCAACATTTTGGCGATGACTTTCAACTGGGTGCTCCAACCGATGTAACCCGCGCAGAATTACCCCATGCTGAGCAGCCATTAACTCCAGGTATGAATTACAAGAATTCTTTAATGGAAAGCTACTTACGACACTTCTAGTGATAACACTTTAGTCAGCAGACAAATTTAAGTTTTTACTGGACATTGAAGAGGATAGGGAATAAGGGCGGAATATTCACAAAGACCTTCACAAATGGCAAACGATTAAGTAGGATTTTATTCACTGTATGCAACTTATTTTTTTTGCTTGCTGAAAATTGAAGGCGTCATTGCAATCCTCATGACACATGTGCATTTGTGTGGATTAGTGTGTCGTGTGAGAAATACTGTTACTCAACAGTATTATTATTATTATTATTATTATTATTACTATTACTGTTATTATTATTATTATTATTGCTATTACTATTATTATTACTACTATTATTACTACTGTTATTACTAGTATTATTACTACTATTATTACTACTATTACTGTTACTATTACTTATTGTTATTGTTATTGTTATTGTTATTATTATTGTTATTATTATTATTATTATTATTATTATTATTATTATTATTATTATTATTATTGTTGTTGTTGTTGTTGTTGTTGTTGTTGTTGTTGTTGTTGTTGTTGTTGTTGTTGTTGTTGTTGTTGTTGTTGTTGTTGTTGTTGTTGTTATTATTATTATTATTATTATTATATCAAGTCGGACAGGCCTTGTATGCATATTTATCCACTATACTCAGTTCTCAGCTAGAAGTATTTTCAGATGAGATCAAAGTTCACAAGAGGTCTTACTTGGAGAATTTTGTAAATATAGTGTCAAAAAGAAACCATAGGTGTGATGACCCCTGGTGTTATATTAAGTAGGCCTATGTGGATGCACCATTCTGACTCACCGAGTGGAAAACTATTTTTCTTACGCTGGGTAGAAGTCAAAGATCATACGATCATACTAGGTTAAAGAGGTCAAAAATATGAAACCTCATAAAATAAAGTACCATTATTCAATATTTAAAGACCACTTCAGGTCACCAGATGTCAATCTTTGAAAACCTTTTGGGTGGAGGTCAAAGATTATTACGTAGAAGTGGTAACAAATGATAACTATGAAAACATCACGATCACACGATAATTCTATATTAAGGTGAAGGGACTTAGTAAGTACACTTCCTGTACCACATAGACCCTTTTCCAAATAGCAATTACAAAGGATTGTGGGACAGAGTTTTGGTATACGTCGTTTTGTTAATGGCAATCTACTGTGGCGAAAAACGACGCACACCAAAACTCTATCCCACAATCCTTTGTAATCGCTATTTGAAAAAGGGTCTATTGTGATCTATCTTTTCATCTAAGTCTGCATGTCTGCGTTCGTTTGCTCATTCACTCATTCTTTCGTTCATTCATTCATTCGTTCGTTCGTTCGTTCGTTCGTTCGTTCGTTCGTTCGTTCGTTCGTTCATTCATTCATTTATTTTATTTGATTCATGAATTAAGGAATAAATCGCATTTGATTTTCTATTATTGGTGAATAAACCGTCGAGACTACAAATTTGGCAAAATAACGAACGAGGCGAAGCCGAGTCCGTTATTTTGCCAATTTGGAGTCATTTTTATCAGTTCTGGAATAACAGGTCAGTGTTGAACCAATCAGAATGCAGGATACTCAATAACGGATGGCTAGAGGTGGTAGAACTGGGGATAACTGTAAGCCAAACTTTGTCTTCCCTAAGGCCTTTGTAAACACACATAAACCGGGTATATGCATGGATGCAATAAACACCCTAAAAAGTACAGACGCAAGAATGAGACTAAGGACAAAACGGTTTACACATAACAACAAGATGATAAACGTAAAACGCAAGAGTTACCACTTAAAACTGCAACTATTCAAAAATATAAACAGATAAGAATATCACAAACACGAAAATAGATAATAAACGGCATTAAAAGACCTAACACATCATGACGCCGGTTAAACAAACAAAAAATGCACAGACCATCAGTAGCGCAGCTAGTTTATCGACAGTCGGAGGGGTAGGTAAACCGGGGCAAATGTACCCACAAAATTTTGCAAATGTTCTGCCAAACCGGGAAGTTTTCCGGTGCAAAGGTTCCCAGAATTCTAACAGTTCGGGGATGCAAAGAACTTATATAGCAGACTTTATATTGAAGTTTGAAATCAGTCCATAATTTTGATTAGAGAATGAAGCCCAGGGCTTCTCCGAAGGATAAATTTTGAAATAAAACGATTCTACTTTCCTATTACCTGGCAACTAACAATAAAAATAAGTACCTGTACAGAAATTTAAAAAGAACTTTGAATGAAATCGTGCGTTAGTAGCTCGGCCAGTCAGCGTGCAATATGGGTAGACAAACAATGATGATATAACCGTCAAAATAATCCAAACTAGTTTGGTCAGGAAAATTTTGAATTTTACACTTGAGGATGACAAAGTTGGAGGAGAAACAGCAAATGAGCAAACAGTACGACAAATCCTTAAATGCAAAATGACACAGATTTCAAACATTCCAACAATGCACATCATATGGGTTAATAGCAAGATTAACAATATAACTTAATGCAGTTTTATGTTATGGATGAGTGTATCAGGCTTGCGAGAAGGGGCTCACTTTGTGTCGGAAAAGCTTGGACCTACAAACGGCCCGCCGTTCAATGTGCGAAACTTGGTTAGTCAAGCCAAGGACTTCTTCCCACGAATATTGTGAAATAAAACAATACTACATGACATAATCTGGCATATTCTGGCTTCTGGATATCGAAATACGTACGCAAAGAAACTTTTCATGGAACCAAGCATTACCATGAAGTGCTACGACTCTACTTACAGTTTTAATTTGGCCAGGAATAGTCTAGTATCCGTCAAAGCCACTAAAAGCGGAGGTCTAATAAGGGTTCATTTGTGACCATGAGATCACCTAAGTGAAATTTTGAAAACCTCGTACATACCATATCTCAAGCTGTGTAACTTTTAGTGATCTCCCATTAAGCATGAAGATGTTCCTTACTGGGTTCAAGCAGTGTATTTTTTTCTGATGGAGGTCAAATGATATTTGAGATCACTAGTGGTGAAACTGAGAAAACCCCGGTGAACGATTTCTCAAGCAAGGTTATATGCATAACTATGCTCAACATTAGGTTCACGAACCTTGAAGAGAAATGATTTTCAATAACGCAGATCATAGGGCCGCATGTAGCCCCTTGAGCGCTCCTGCGGTGGTCCTGTAACTCACTGAAGTTTAAAAAATCATCTTCAGCACGGAAGGACTCAGCCGACCCGAGTTCATTTTCCTGCAGACATTTATTGTTCATGAAGATTCTGAAAATTCCATTGTCTTTGTTATGGTCGTTAGGCCCTCAAACCTAGGGAAAGTGCATACGGTATAACTGAATTTGGTTTAATCCAATTTTCCCAGAGGAAGTCCCTGACTCCTGCTATAGACCGTACCTCCGGTTTGTGGGTTTTGCTCTCTTTCTCAGAGGAGTAACCATGATCTGGTCGAAAGAAGGGAAAAAATTAAAAATCGAAGTTAAGAAGCAGTATTTATTAGGAGGAAACGTCAAAATATTGGATAACTCAAGAAAACAATGAATGGAAATTGTTTACAGGTGCAGTATGTTCCACGCACTTCGTCTGCTTCATGCATCTCATATCACCATCTCATAATTAGCTAGCGTAGAACATCTTGAGTATAAATATGGTTGTTTAAAAGCTCCCATCATCCATCTTCACCATCCACAAGACCCTGTATCTCCACAGCGAAAGGACGTTGATCCCGGGTAGGGTTTTGTGAAAAGAAATGTGAAAAGAAATGTCGAAGAATTATTATTATGATGCGTTAAAAGTACATCCAATACCACTTGAAGATGGTCAGATTTGTCAATAATGTTGCCCACAATTTTTTCACACACTCCGGAGCTTCCAAAGGATTCGCTCCTAGTAGACCATGTGAGCTTGGCCCTGGATATAACGAGGGGACCTAAGGGGAGCTCCAAGACCCAATGTCCTTTGCATCGCTCTCTATGCCTTTCAGTTATTCCGACCTATTGTAGCATATTTGCGAACGAGCATTTTCCCTAAATCTTGGACCGATCTCGGCGATTGATCTGTTCTTTTCCATTTCGCTCTGTTAGACTGGCACAGTTATCTTTATAAAGTTTCTTTTCTAAGGAGTCTTTTGTCTTATACGGTCCACGACCGCATCCCTGTCTCTCTTGTTGGCCTTTACCCTGAAAGAGTTTGAGAATTACTGCTGAAGTGTATGATGACGATCAAAGGAGATTTGAGGTCACCAGAGATCAAACCGTAAAAAAAAAATGTAAAGACATCATATCTCAAGAAGGAAAGATTGGCAGCTAGGTGCCAAAGTGTATCTATTTAAGCTAACGAACCTATTGATTTCTGTGGAAGTCAGAAGCTTCATGAAACTTAAAATATTGCACGCATATTATATCTCATGTGTTGCACATAGAGCACATGTCAAGCACGTTCCCTCTAATATTGCCTTGCACGGCCTGGAACTGTCTAGCACCGCTTCGTATCAGCTAGAATGAAAGCATTTGACATTTAAAATTATCTACCAACAAGAAATAAGAAAACGGAAGTTATGGTTCATTTTCAGACTCCTGTGATGTTGTCGCCTGTGCTGATCCACACTGTGATCCTGGTTTTGTGATCGATTATAGTATAGGGTGTTGTGGCGCATGTGTGATAGATCTCTGTGCTGATGCTGAATGTGATGAGTTGCCCTGTCCAGAGGATGTACAATATACTCCATTTGGTTGCTGTCCACTATGTCCAGAAGACTGGGGTGTACCCCCTTGTGTGATAAGTGGAACTTGTACAGTAGAACCAACAGAAGGTGGGCATCGATTTTCGTTTAATTTTCCCATGGAGCAACGACTGAATTTACATTACTTTAAGGCTATATGGGTTTTCTTAAAATTGGAAGGGAGATCTCAAGAAACTCAAAACTGTTATTCAGTATTTCCTGTATTTCCTGTCAGGACATATTTCCGTCCAAAATGTTCTCCAGACTAGTGGCTTTGTGGCTCATCAACCAGGCCTACCAACCAGGCCTGAATTTTTGATTGTAAGCTTACATATTTCTTTTTTGTTTGTTATACTTTAGACCCCTGTAACGGTATCATCTGTGATGTTCCACAATGTGGTCCTGGCTTTGTGATCGATTATAGTGTAGGGTGTTGTGGCGCATGTGTGATAGATCTCTGTGCTGATGCTGAATGTGATGAGTTGCCCTGTCCAGAGGATGTACAATATACTCCATTTGGTTGCTGTCCACTATGTCCAGAAGATTGGGGTGTACCCCCTTGTGTGATAAGTGGAACTTGTACAGTAGAACCAACAGAAGGTGGGCATAATTTTTCTTTTCATTTTCCTATGGAGCAATGATTGAATTGAATTCACATAACTTTAAGGGTATAAAGGTTTTCTTAAAATTGGAACGAAGCTTTCAAGAAATCTCAAAATTGTTATTCAATATTTCCTGTCAGTACATGTATCCATCCAAAATCTCAGGATTAGTGGCTTTGAGGTTTACCAACCATTCCTATCAACCAGGTCTGCGCATTTGACTGTAAGCTCACCTTTTTTTTTGTTTGTTATAACTAAGACCCTTGTAACGGTATCATCTGTGATGTTCCACAATGTGGTCCTGGATTTGTGGTCGATTATAGTGTAGGGTGTTGTGGCGCATGTGTGATAGATCTTTGTGCTGATACTGAATGTAATGATCTACCTTGTCCCGAGGACGTACAACATACATATCCTGGTAATTGCTGCCCTGAATGTCCCCAGGATTGGGGTATAGACCCATGTCAGCTCGGTGGAGGATGTGAAACGGCAACTACTAATCCACCAGTACCAGGTACGTGTGAGCTACCCTGACTTGCATGACCGTACATGAAGGAAGGTAAACATTGTTTCGTCTTAGGTTATACGGGTAGAGTATAAACAGTAAGATCGGGGTTGGGTCACCTCAAGGCAAACCTTGAACCCATCTGTCAATTAAGTCTTCATTTTGAAACTTGATTGCTTTGCAGGTAAGTATAAAGCACCGACTGATTGTGATGGGGTTTTGCAGAGAATTACCCTTACCTTGCCTTTTTTGTGGTACATATTACTGTGTTTGGACGTTGTGACCAGATACAAAACCATCCACGTATTACACATCGGTCGGTTTGCTTAACTGTGTGAAGTAACCGCTTCCTTAACGAAGAATTTCGGGTCTCCTCCACAGGCGCTCTTAAAATAATGTCGGGATATTCCAATTCTAAGAGAAAAATGTGTTCTCTTTTCAAGGAAAAGACTTTCACATCAATTAGAAGTACTCTACAGTAGGCCTTTTTTCATGAAAAGGAAAATGTGAGTGAAATTCAATGGAAGTGTGAAAGAAAACAGCATATTTACCATGCAATTCTGCGTCAATGCTTTCGTAACACTTTTTACCTGGGTCAGATTTTATGGTGTAAGTTGATTGAGGGAGGAAAAGTCTTTCGTTTTGCATACATTGCATTATGATTAATTGAGTAGGCATAAATAGTAGGCATATCTTCCATAAAGAAAAAAATATCTACCCTCCACTCTTTCATTTTCTTTGTTTTGTAATGACGTCACATCGATATCATTACCGTGTTATGTGGAACCATGCGACAGGCATTACAAGAGAGGAATTGATTTTGCCTTTTTGATTCCTTGCCGAAGGCAGGCAAGGAATCTATGCGATGGTGATGTCTTGTGCGTGTGTTTGTGTGTATGTGACGCTTTTGCTTGTAAACACGATATCTCAAGGAGGGTAACTCTGAGGGATCTCATACTTGGCGTATGGATTGCCCATAACCAAAACCTTGTAAACACTACGCCTCAAGAACCGTAACTGGGAGGGATCTCATACTTGACATGTGTATCGCTCATATTGAGTTAGATGATCTCTATTGTTTTTTGTGAAGGTCAAAGGTCATTTGGGATCACCAGAGGTCAAAAGGTCAAAACCTTGTAAGCACTATATCTCAAGAACGGTAACAGTGAGGGATATCATACGTAGCTTGTAAATTGCCCATATTAAGTGGATGATTCCTCTTGTTATTTTGGTGGATGTCAAAGATCATTTGGGGTTACCAGAGGTCAAATGGTCAAAACCTTGTAAACACCATATCTCAAGAACGGTAACTTGGAAGGATCTCATACTTCGCATGTGAATTGCCCATATTCAGCAAATGATCCCTGTTGTTTTTGGTGGAGGTCAAAGGTCGTTTGGGGTCATCAGAGCTCAAAAGGTTAAAACCTTATAAAAACTATATCTCAAGAACGGTAACTGTGAGGGATATCATACTTACCTTTTGAATTGCCCTTGTTGATTAGATGATCCCTATTGTCTTTGTTGGAGCTCAAAGGCCTTTTTGGGGTCACAAGAGGTCAAAAGATCAAAACTTTGTCAACACGATATCTCAAGAACGGTAACTCTGAAGGATCTCATACTTAGCATGTGTATTGCCAATATTAAGTAGATGATTTCTATTGTTTTGGTGGAGGTCAAAGGTCATTTGGGGTCACAAGAGGTCAAAAGGTCAAAACCTGTAAACACTATATCTCAAGAAGGGTAACTGTGAGGAATATCATACTTAGCCATCTTCACAGCCCACATTGAGTAGATGGTCTCTATTGCTTTAGGTGGACGTCAAAGGTCATTTGGGGTCACCAGAGGTCTGCAATCTTAACAAGGTCCACGAAGGTAGAATCTTTCCACCCTGACCTGCAGTTCAAGCACTTTCATTTGACTAAGTATGTGGACAATTTGATACATTCTTCCCGAAGAAGGTTTCCACGACAAGTGATAGGAGGTCAGTGATCTTCACTACAGACAGGTCCCTGTCAGATGGACTAACGACCTGAAACCTAACAAAGGTACCAAGAACAGAGGGCCCATATCCACGAACTTTACTTGCCAGCTTACTACATGGTTTCAAGGGCTAAGGGTATCAACATCGGGACAGACACGCTCTTCGGAGAGGGCACACAAGACCATATGGAAGCTGCATTGTCTCAAACCGAACCCTCTATTTCTAATACAGTCAGCTTACTGACTTACTTTGTAACGTCACCATCAGGCTCTCGACCCTTTTCAATTAATGTTACGGTCTTTTGGGAACTGGATCCTTTGTAAGCATTTCTCAGGGTCAACTAACCACTGTGATCTTTGTAACTTTGTTTCTGTTCAACCGAACTGGTCTCCCCAGCACTTAAGCCTTCCCAGCAACAAACGTCACGGGTTTCTGGCAAGGCTTCGGAGAGAAGATCTATATTCGATCTGTTGTTGAGTTGCGCCTTCCGGTCTCTGGTGAGCCTCAGCCGTAATTTAAGTATACAGTGATAACAAACATGGCAGTGATAAATCGAAAATGTGCGGTGATATACGCAGTAGTACAGTGAGAAAAATGTGCGTCGTATGCTAATTTCACATTACGGAGATTAAATTAGTTATCAATAGCATAAAAACATGACTCATTACACAACTGAACTCTCAACAGGTCCACAGTCCAAAATTCGCCAATTTTAGATTCAAACTTAGCTTCTGGTAGCTGGTGTCCAACGTTTATGACCCAGGCCAGATAACTGAGAGACTGTGTGTGATTTTTAAAGCTACAAAAGTACTTAACCGGAAGTCATATATGACGCCATGCTTCTAACTGCCCTACGACAGGTAGGGTAGGCTTAGCTAAAGAACCCATTGGTTAAAACATCTACGGGTATTTTGGCTGAGTGGGACCAAACATAGCTATATGCTATTTCTTTGCTGTCTCATACACGTGTGAGACGAGCTTAAAATAAAGTATGGGTGTATAATAGGGAAAGTGAACTATCTGTCCATATTGGCCTTTATTTTTAGATCTTTTAGCTCGGATTACTATGTATGTGTACCTGGTATGCAAAAAGTATCACTTGGACATCGTATCCAACTTTGTATTGATTAGTTCATGATCTTTATCTAGGTTAGTAAAAACATCTGATTTTGAAACCGAAAGAACTTTAATGGCTCTCTTTCTCGAAAGGCGGGATCCACCATGGTGAGGTAGGTGAATGCGCTAAGAAGAAAGAGGTCCTCAGGTATTTTAGACCAAGCTGCCCTTGACTGATATCTGGTTCTGGCTTTACTTTCATACTTGATGTATTGATTTGTTACATTGAGAGGAACAACCGTTTTGATTTTAGTGGGAGTCTAAGGTCATCTGAGGTCGTCCGAAAACTTCCCAAACTGCTTGTAAACACGACACCTCAAGACGCGTAACATCGAGGGGTCATATTCTTAGCATGTGCATGTCCTGTATTGAGTACAAACCCCATTGTTTTTATCAGGCCCATATGACCCTTAACATCCCATTAAAATAAACAATGGGGTTCTGTTCTCAATGAGTACCAGATAAACAGTGAAAATGTTGTAAACATGACATCCCATGAAGGTTACCTTAATGGATGAAGTACATAAAATGTAGATGTCCTACGTTGAAATTTAAGCTCCAATTAATGTGGTTAGTGTAAATTAGAGTGATCCTTCACTTAATAAGTATATGCTCCTTAATGAGTTCAAGAAGGCTGTTGTATTGAGTGAAGGTCCTTGGTCATTTGAGATCACCGGAGATAATCACCTTTTGAAAAACTATTGAACAAGATATCTCAAAAAAAGTAATTCAAGGAATGTCACACTATGCATGTAGATGCTCCACATAGAGTAAAGAGCCCCTGGCCATTACTTTTGATGGAGGTAGTAGGGCATATGAGATCACCAAATGAAAGGGTGAAAAGTTTATAAATCTTGTATCTCAAGAAGAGTAACTCCGATGGATCTAATAGGTATCATGTGATTGCTCCACGGTATATATAAGACCCCTTTAGTGTTTGATCGAGGTGAAAGGTTATTTGAGGACACTGGAAATCAAATTGTAAAAGCTTTGTGAACACGATATTTGACTATGAAGTGTAACTTTGAATGATCCCTCACTTAGCATCACATACTTAAGGTTCAAGAAGACTTTGGTTTTGGTGGAGGCCCATGATCATTTTGGGTAATGAAGGGTCAAATTTGAAAATTGTGGACATGTTGGTTTATTTAGAGGCCGAATTCGTATAGGTCAACAGATGAAACACTTAAAACTTCGGAAACATGGTATCCTGTGATGGCTAACCCCACCCAATTTTTTAAAAAGCGTGTGAATGCTCCACATTAAATTAAGCACCGGACAGAATAGAAGAACTTGACCATACTATCTTTATGAAAGGGTGATTGTGATCTATTATAGCCCTGCTTCATTTCATTGAGGTGTGTGGCTGCTCTAACAGGCATGCTCGTAAAAGGTGGCTGGACTAAACTATTGAATATTCAAAAAATGCATACATATTCGTTTACATTAAAATTACATCTACAAGAGTCCTAGTAAAATAATGGGAAGGGCATGAAATATTGCGTCTCTAAATTTAAGAAAAACTTTTTGTTAGGGCCACATGCGATAAAATACTAGTATTGGGTAATGAAATCCAGTGAAACTTTGATGTAATTTTTCTGCATGTGTTCAATAACAGATCAATAATATTTGGAATGATACTGTACATGGTTTGTGAGCAACGTTTTTTCGGCCTCTTCCAAATTCCAGACGATTGCATCCGTCCATGTATCCTAATCTACGACCCAGTGTGTGGTTCTGATGGAAAAACCTATCCCAATCAGTGTGTGTTTGAGTCTCAAAATTGTAAAAATCTAGAGGTAACATCAGAGCCAGGAGCATGTGAAAGTGGTAAGTTGTCTGAGAGGGCTTGCGAATTATAAATTGGACACCCAGTTGGGACAATTTTTTCTGTACTGTTTTCTCAATTCATGCTTCGAAGCATGAAAACTGCAGAATGATGCAGTACGGGATTATGTTAATTTATGTTAGTATCCTACGTTAGGTTAGCAACGGAGAATTGACGCTACATAGCATGAAAAACTGTACCGTCTCGAAGCATGCTTCGAAGTATAACAGGTTTGTCCCGACTGGCTGAATTGGAGTGCACAGCCAGATAATCGTGTGATGTTACACTGTCTCTAGTACCTTAATATTGATTTCGAAGTCCTGTCCAGGAAGGGGGATGCAAACATCCAAGGGATTAATTGCATATTTTGTAGCAAGTCGTTTCAGTAGATTGGTCAAATTGCAATACAAATGCAAATTATCGTATTGTTGCTTTGCTTTAAGATTGCCATAAAGAGCACATAAAATCTAAATAACCTCGAAACTGCTATGCAATATTTATGTACTTAATCATACGAGGTGGCCCTTAGCAGTAACCTGAACATGTTTGGTTTCCAGAATTTTCTTAAGACTAGGGACTCGCACCTTTAACAACAGGGCTGAGCTTCATTCACTAAGATCCCATATTTCTGTCTTTTCCTTGCCAAAGGTAAAAAGACTCTAGACAATCACAGTGCTATGTGAATGTGTGTGGGTGTGTGCATGTGCCCATGTGTGGAAGTTTGTGATACTTAGCTTACAAACAGAAAATATCAAAACTCGTAAACAAAAAATCTCAAGAAGAATAACTTGGATGGATTTCATACTTCGCATGAAGTTACTCCACATTAAGTTCAAGAATCCTATAGCTTTTGGTAAAGGCCAAAGTTCATTTGTGGTCTCCAGAGGTCACACGGAATGTCTTGTAAACATCTTTGGCTATTAGGTGCCAAAGCCTATTCTGAGTAGAGAAACCTTTCGATTTTGGTTAAGAGCAAAATTCATTTTTGGTTAAAATTTTGGAAGTATAATTGATATTATTTACTATTAATATTTATGGTTTTTCATTCTGCCAACTCATGACACTGCTTTGAACTGAGCAGCATGAAAGAACTTGACATATGCTTTTTTCTGCAAGTATTTATTTAACGGACGTTATGGTTTCTTTCAGACCCATGTGATCTTGTCGTATGTGATCCACCACAATGTGGTCCTGGATTTGTAGCCAATTTCAGTATTGGGTGTTGTGGAGCATGTGTCGAAGACCCCTGTGCTGATGCTGAATGTGATGAATTACCCTGTCCAGAGGATGTACAATACACTCCATTTGGCTGCTGCCCACAATGTCCAGCAGATTGGGGTGTACCCCCTTGTGTGATTGCTGGAACTTGTACGCCAGCGGAACCATCTCCAACAACAGAAACAGGTAGTTATCCATCATCACATGTTCCTGTGAACTGTGGTTTGAAAACATTAGTAGGTCTCTATCCTTTTTCTCTCTTGCCTCACACAGATATGTTTTTTCAGAGGTAGACTTGATGTTTGATCTTGTGGTGCAAATAAAAGTTTGTGTTGGGAACAATGCCATTTGCAGTGGGAACTTTCAGAGAATTTACCAGAAACGTAAACATTTTCTAAAAAAAATGAAATTGTTGAGAAAACTGCTTTTGGAAAAAGTACGTGATCCTGCTATCGTTGGAGTTAACTTAGTTGAAAAATCATGGTAAGATGGCTTACTTGAGCTCAGTGGAAAATGAAAATCCTCGAAAATATGGACCCCAAATGTATGGAGACGACAATCCTTGGCTCGTGGTTTTTTATTCCTTGCTAACGGTAAAAGGAATCTATGCCACGGTAATGTCGCGTGTGTGAGGCTCCTTGCTTGTAACACGATATCTCAAGAAATGTAACCGTTAGTGATCTCGTACTGAGCATGTGGATGGGCCATATTAAGTAGATGATCGTTATGTTTTGTAGTGGGGTCAAAGGTCATTTCAGTTCACTAGAGGTCGAAGTGTTAAACCTTTGAAAACATGATATCTCAAGGAGGAAACTTCGATGAATTTAATACTTGGAATGTAGGTGCCCCATAGTAAGAACAAAAATTCTTGTGAGGTTTTTGGAGGCCAAAGGTCGCTTGGATCACCAGAGGTCAAAGAGTATAAACCTTAAAAATTGCTCGTAAACATAGTATCTCAACATGGGTGACTTTGAGGGTCTCATACTTGATATGTCATGCCAAGATGATCCCACAGAACTGACGGTCTTAAGAGTTGGCAATGAATTGGAAAAGTCTGACAACGAATTGGGACATATGTCCTTCACTGCCACTTTATTTTAAGGACCTCTCAAGGTTGACTGGTACTGGGTATATTATGACACAGGGTTTTCTTCAAAAGAACAACTTGGTTATTGATATTATTGAAAAAATCAGATTCTATGGAAAAGTTAACCTTCCTCAATCTAAATTTTGTCAAATTCAAGCCCCCAGCACATTATAAATGATAGACGAAAAGTAAGTAATAAATCACAATAACACCTGTTCGACAGCTATTAAACTTACTCCCTGCCGTCAAGAGAGTTGGCACCATAGAATTCTGTGGAACAACTTGGTAAATAACATGGAATACTGAAAAACGATCTGCTAGGTCAATAAAACTCAAATGAGGGAGTAGGTGTAGCTAGAGAACACCTCGTTTATGAGCTCTGCTTTATGACTAGATACATTTTAGCCTTACGGGTATTGTATTGGTTTTTAGACTGTGTCTTCTGTGGGATCAACTTCTCATGGTTGATTTACCTTGCAGAATAAATGATTCCCATGTCTCGGTGAAGCTCAAAGGTCATGTGGGTTCACAAGAGGTCAAATTGTGAAACCATGTTAACACGATATCTCAAGAAGCGAACCTTGGATGAATCACATGTATAACTGTATGCGTCCAACTTTCAAGTGTACCTTAAGTCTGGAATTACAAGAAGATATTCCTAGGAGGTTTGAAAACGGATTTCATTTATCCATCTCCTATTTTCATAGCTTGCTCCGTTGCTGAGATGCAAACTGTTGAAATTTATTTACTTAATTTGTAATAGTCGATTGTTCAATAATTTGTGATGTCCTTCTTGTACAACTTACATTACATGCTTTTGTTTCCTTTTGAAATTAAGATGTTAATATGACCTTGAACCATTACTGTTCCCTTGCATAGCATGTTATAGGTAAATAGCTTATACAGACAAGTCACCCTATGACAAGAAGATAGTGATCATATTTGGCACAAGCTGCAATGCCTTTCGCAAAAACAAAGAAAAGCATAGACGGTAATTTGAGTAGTACTAGAATGAAATCACTAATTGTGGCGTTAATTCCATTTTATACTGAATGAATATGCTTCAATTTTTTTTTTATCTCAGCTCAGGAATGTTCTGTGTAGATGGGAGTTGGACCAGTTGGATCCATTTTTCCAGCTTTCTAACATTAATTTTTTGTAGGTATCCCATCTTAAGTAGAAAACCTCTATTACACTTGGTGGACGATGAAGTTCATTTTGATGTCAACAGAAGTCAAATTGTAAAAGTTGTAAACATTGTATCTCAAAAAGGGAAACTTGGATGAACCTCGTTCAAAGCAGGTCGGTCCCCGTTTAAGTAAAAAATCCTTTTAAATTTGGTGGAGGTTGAAAGTCATTTGGGGTAACCAGAGGTTAAATGGAGTTAAATTTAAAAAGATGGTTTGATGAGATGGGTAATTCGTGAGGGATCTCATATTTGGCATGTTGATACACTTGGTAGATTAAATAATCCCTAATGTTTTGAGTGAAGGTGTAGAGGTCATTTAGAGTCACCAGAGGTCAAATTGTGAAAATCTTGTAAACGTAAAATGTCAAGAAAGGAACTTGGATGAATCTCATACATGATATTTCGGTGTCAAATATTGAGTGGGAAAACGTGTAAAATATCAAGGTCATTTTGGGTCATCGGAGGTGAAACAGTGTAAACCTTAAAAACACTCAATCTGGAGATTGTAATTCCGAGCATCTCATATTTAGCATGTTGATACATTACGCAGTGTACATAATTCCTAATATTTAGTGGAGGATAAAGGTCGTTTGGGGTCAACAGAGGTCAAACTGAGAAAACCTTGTAAACACATCTCAAGGAGCGAAACCTCAATGAATCTCACACCAAGTACGTGCGTGCTCAATATTAAGTAGAAGGACTGTATAGAGTTTGGTGGAGGTCAAACTCTTCTGAACCACCATTGGTCAAACAGTGAAGACCGTGTAAGCATGGTAACGTATGGTGGAGGTCGGGGGTCATTTGAGGTCTTTGAGGTGAGAGGGGAAACTTTTTAAACATGCCATCTCAATAAGAAACCAGTATCCCATAACTGGCATGTTGGGACCCCATATTGATTGCTTGGTTTGTACTCTCTTTGGTGTAGTCAAAAGTCATGTGAGGTTATCAGAGGCCAGGCTGTGCAAACCTCGCTAATATGATTTGGCAGGTATGAAACAAGTTTGGGTCTTGTATCTGGAATGTAAAACCCCAAGTTCAAGTTAAACCCTGATGTGCGATATGACCTAAAATTGTATACAAGAGGCAAGGAATCACTACGTCTTTTGGCTTTCTGGGAAATGTTAATGTAGTTTAGTCAGGAGAATTGATACAATGATCTAATGTGTCAATCATTGTACCTACCATTCCTCGATTTTGGCCAGAGGTGTTCAGATAATAGGGCATCATAAGGGGGTTGCATACGCAAAGGTAGTATAAGCTTATTGACATAATTAGAGGGCGAAGTATCGAATTTATTAAAAGTATGCCAACATAGCTTCGCTTAAGGCTGTACATGAACGAAACATTAGTCTTAAAAATTTCCAAACTGGAGTTAAAATTGCGCAAAGTTAGGGGGAAAATGTTTCAGATACCTTCACCCGTTTGTGAGATAGTCGATTATGATTCAAGGCTTGACAAAACCTACCTGATGTCAAGCATGAGAAAAAAGAGAACAGGCATTAGAATTAAAGGTCAAATGTCATATGAGGTCACCAAAAGGTAAAACACTGCTTTAAGTACTTAAAATAACATTCTTTATTTAGAGACATTACAAGGAAACCATGTTAAAGAGAGGAAAGGAAAAGGGTTGTGCGGATGAGTTAATAGATCTTTACATAACTGAAATAAGATCATGCTATACGTGGCCAACATCTTCGCCACTCAATCTGTCGACGGAACTTTTTTCACTCTCCTGATCTAAAGACGTTTATCTTTGAATGGTTCCCATTACTATGTGGTAAACTTTGACACTTTGCTTTATTCCATTGTGGTGTGTGGCTGCTCTCACGGGCAGCTCGTAACAAGGGGGCTTGCTTCAAAGGTATGTAGTAATGGACTGAACTATGGTTTTTCAAGTAAAATGCATACATTTAACTTAATATAAAAATCATTTCTTCATGAGTCCTTGTTAAATAATGCGAAGGTCATGAAATCTTGTGTCTTTAAATTTTGAAAAAGCCTTTGTATTATTACCAAATGCGACCAGAGACTACTATTTTGTAACGTAACCAGGTGAATATTTACTGTAATTTTCTGCATGTGTACAAGTACATATCAATGATATTTGAAAAGTTACCTTCATTATTTGAGAGCACCCTTTTTCGGACTCTCCCATGTGACAGACCTTTGCATCCGTCCATGTATCCTAATCTACGACCCAGTGTGTGGTTCTGACGGAAAGACATATCCTAATCAGTGTGTGTTTGAGTCTCAAAATTGTAAAAATCCAGAAGTTACATCAGAGCCAGGAGCTTGTCCTGTTACTGAAAGTGGTAAGTTGACTCATTTTATCATTACTTTGTATTCAAGTTTAAGAATTATCGAGAGAATAAAATTGCAAAAAAAAAAAAAAAACTAAGTTGTTTGCGATGGTTTGTATGTTATAAATTGGTCTGCACAGCCATATAGTCTCGTGATGTTATACTGTCCTTAATTTTGATTTCAAAGTACTGTTCAGACGAGAGGGCACATCCAGGGGACTTATAATTGTATATTCCATAAACTGGTCACAAATGCAAATTCAGTATGTTGCAGTTAATTGCAGTATTGTTCAACTGCAACATTTTCTTCAAGTTGCGATAAGGTACCCTTAAAATCTCAAGAAACTCCAAACTGCTATGCAATATTTAAGTACTGTAGCATTCCCTGTTGCTTTCATGAACCTCTTACATGTTTGGTTTCCAGAATGTTCCTGAGACCTTAACAATAGGTCTGAGCCTTTATCACTTATATCATATATTTCTGCCTTAAAATTCCTTGCAAAAAGCGGAAGGAATCTAGGCAATCACAATGGCTTGTGTGTGTCTGTGGGTGTATGTAAAAATTTGTGGATGTATGTGAAGCTTAGTTTGTAAACAGAATATTTCAAGACCTCGTGAACACAATATCTCAAGAGGAATTGGTTAGACAGATGTCACATTTCGCAGGTAGATAATCTACATTGAGTTCAACAACCCTTTAGTTTTTGCTCTAGATCAAAGGTCATTTGAGGTCTCGGGAGGTCAAGCTGAAGACCTTGTAAACATTTTCTTCTAAGAAGGAAAGGATTTTTATTGTCATAGTTGGGTTTTAGGTGCCAAAGCATATTTATTCTCTGCAGAGAAACCTTCTGTTTTTGGTGAAGTTCAAAGCTCATTGGGGTAAAAATTTTGAAAGCATAATTCATACCATGTACTGCAAATATTACAGTCTTTCATTCTGCCAACACTTGGCACCATCTGCCTGATTGGCAGTGAACAGAATGAAAGAACGTGCCATGTATTAGTTTTTGAACCTTTACTTGAGGCAAGAGAAATCTATGCGAGGGCTACGGGGTGTCGTGTATGTATGTATGTATGTATGTATGTATGTATGTATGTATGTATGTATGTATGTATGTATGTATGTATGTATGTATGTATGTATGTATGTATGTATGTATGTATGTATGTATGTATGTATGTATGTATGTATGTATGTATGTATGTATGTATGTATGTATGTATGTATGTATGTGTGTATGTGTGTGTATGTGTGTATGTATGTATGTATGTATGTATGTATGTATGGGTGTATGTATGCATGTATGTATGTATGTATGTACATTGACACCGCAGAATATAAAACCTTGCCAGAACTAATCAGTCCCAAATTGCTATTTGAAAAAATAATCTGTCGGAAAATCTTAGTCATTCACCTGGCACAAAAAATTACAGCTAAGACACTCACAAAGTTCTCCAAAACAATTTCGCATATACAATTGATACTTAGCACTTTCGGCCAGTTCCTCGAACCAACAGTGTTTTAATTTTACTGAACGCATTTGGGGGACAAACCTGGGTGGACTGTCAAACGGCGCTGAAAGCGCTGCGGGAGCGCGAAGCGCTCACCTTACGGCGTGGGGACCAGGGGTGCGCCTCAAGGCCCCCTGGCGGGGTCCATGAGCAGAGTCCTGGTGGGGGTTTAGGGGCAAAGCCCCCTCAAGCTCTAAGACATTTTTGAAATTGAAGGCATTAAAATGATGCATTTTAGCTTCAACTTTGACATAAGGTGGTCACCTAGACGGAAATATTGCGTTTAAAATGAACCAACGTGGCATACAAAGAAAACAGCTTTAATCATTATTAAACCATTTCCCCTCACCAATTAATTAAAAAATAGCTTTATCTCCTCAAAATATTGTGCATTACAAGAGTTACAGAAGCTGCATGTTTGAATTTTTGAAAGTTTGGGCCAACAAATTGTTCTTGAGCAAACAATAACTGAATTTCTTTCTGTGAGAACCTTATTTCTTGAAAAAATACTGCCTTATTTTAAATTATCTATATAAATTATCTGTTAAAATAATGAAATTTTAAGTAAATCAAACGCAATATTTCCCTTTACAGACACAAAAATCAAAATTTGACGTTTTTCAATTATATTCTTACTTCATTTGACTAACAGTCGGCCGGGGTCGATATTGCAGAGGGCTTGAGGAAGGATGGGGGATGAATTATTCTGAGTGTTTCCCGGGGCTTTGGAACAACTATTTAAAGAATGGGAGTTTTCAATGTGAATGCGGACGAAGCGCGCTGAAAAAATGGCATTCTTTAGACGTAGAGATGAGTAAAAGAAAAGTTAAAAAGCTATACATGGTGGGGTCTGGAACTTTGTTGGTAAAGATCATGGTGCATTTTATGGCGTACATTATAGTACTTTCATGCAGTGACCCTTATTACAGAGCTTCATGTCATTATAGTGTAGCGCGTAGGACAAAAAAATTACGGTGCTAGACAATTTCAGTGGAATTAGTAGGTTTTCTCTAAAGGTACGCGCGAAGCGCGCCGAGACAAATCTTTCTGGCATTTTTATGGTGCTTAATGTTTTCCTTCAATCCATTTAACATTGCAAACTTTTAATCATAATGGGCTATTGAAACTTCTCATATAATTTCTCTGGTCTCGCTAACTTTCTCTCATTTTTTTTTTATTATTGTTGTTTTTTAAACTCTGGAACAAAAGTGGAGAAGCAAGTGCCACCCGTTCCCCCGTACTCCCGCCTATGCCCCTGTTATAATATGTTATTGAATGGACAGTCAGCTAGATGCAATCAAATAAGTTTTCTCATTGTTGCTTGATTGGTTCTTTTAGCTATCCAAGATCCCTGTGCTGATACCGAATGCGATGAGCTACCTTGCCCAGCTGATCTACAACATACATATCCTGGTAACTGTTGCCCAGAATGTCCCCAGGATTGGGGCCTGGACCCATGTCAGCTGAGTGGAACGTGTACCATCAGACCAACTGCGATAATTGGTATGGTACATTCAACCTTTGAATTTGTTCTCACTAATCCAGCCAATTTATATTTGCAGGAAGTTGATTCAGTGAACGACTTAGACTGATAATTTAGCAGAGGATAACTTTTCAAAACATTTGGTTGAAAACAGGGAACACTGGTAAAGATAGTTTGGTAAAATTTTGATGTTCCCCCGACTATTGGCCTACCCTGTTTCTTAAAGATCTCTGTTTGTGTATATTTCCCATTATTTCTAGAGTAAACCAGAGTTATATTATTGTGATGAACTGTGATCTAAGGATATTTTGTTGAATTTTTTAATATTATCTGGGATTTAGTTTATCCACAAAGGGTGTTGCATGACATTTTTTTACTTTTTAATGAGAAAATAAAAATGGTGTAAATTATGATTGAATACGCCAAAAAGCCTTTTTCAATCCTCTCAGTGATCAAGCATATTAACAACTGAGAGGACGGCAAGGTATTTGCACTTTCCCACTCCAACCATACGCTAAAAAATTGATCCAGATTTAACTTTACATGGATGTACCTATTTCCTACTTTTAAGTGTTCTCCTAATTTACTAAGAAGAGATGACAAGGTGGGTCTTAGAGAATTGGGCCTATATAATTACATACTATTTAAATATGACAGCTGTGTAGTGAAGTGAACGAATACCTTCTGGAGCCACGACAACCTTAAGTCACCCCCTGCTTAAGCTCAACATTTCCATGAATGGTAAAAATCTTTGACAAATTTCCTGTTGTTTAGGAGTTGGGTTGATCATCATCTAGATCCTTTACAACAGGGCACATGCAGAATGAATGTAAAATTGTTTCCTCCTCTTGGCTACAAAAAGGACATATGCGCAGATCATTGCAGTTTAGTCAAATGCATAATGTAACGCATTCTGGCAGAAAAAGGGTCCACAATTTAAATACTGAAACCATTTAAGGGCAACAAGAGTCACGCAGTCGACAGTTTATTTGTTGTAATATTTCCATATCTCATTAATGATAGATGCGTTAAGGATACCATTCCACTTGTCTCTCACATTAATATTTCAGCTGGCATAGTGTTTTACAACAAATATGCAGCTTTAATCAGACGTTAATGACAAAGTAAAGATTGAGGATCTAAAAGGCATGGAAGTTGTCTGATAAATCTGTAAGGAGTGGTTTGCTGAAACAATAGCTCTACGAGGACAAAAAATGGGGAGGTCAATATTTATCCCACGACAATCTCTAACAGTCTCATTGTTATACCCCCCCATGAAAGAAGTCATGTATGACGTTGAACTTCAGGATGCATAAAGCGCGAAGATTAGCATGTTGCCAATCCAATACAAATGCCTCGTTGTTACATACTCTTCGCTCGTCGCTGTCTTTACAGCAATATTTTACTGAGGCTTTATTAAGCAGCAAAAACGTCAATCCAGAATGGGTTTTCATTGTGTTAATATAATATAAGTTGTAATGAAGAACTCATTTGTCTCAGATCAATTTACTACTATTCTTAGATCTCTGTACATATCGTGCAAAGAAATGTGTCAATCATTGTGTCCATTACAATACGGCTTATGCATGAAACCTCAATAGAGGTAATGAATTTATTTTATTGTAGCTTAATTTTAACAGGGTAACTTTATTGGGTAATCAAAACTAACCTTCCAATGCGTAGGCACTCAGAAAGCATAAAACGCATGCAAATAAAATAATATACAGAAAGCCAAACAGTAATCTACAACTGATAAAGTTCTGAAAACGCCAAATCATCCGTCGAAAATTAAATCACGAAAACTGATGAGAGAGTTTATCTATATCATTAATGTACTTATAAAGAGTTTAAATTTAAAAGAAAAGTAAAACTCAGGTTGAACGTAAGCAAGACATGAAAAGCTGAAGAAATGCTACATCAAAACGCTAACAACGACCAAAAACACGATAAAGTCTGAAATCAAATAAAAACAGTGAGCTTGAAATAATTCTTTCAATAGCCCTTAAATTTGTTACGATTTGGTGGGTGCCTGTTTGGCATAACTAGGCAATTCATTTCATACTTTCGCACCCTCAGAAGAAAACCTTTTTGGTGAAGTTCTGATCTGAGTTTCTGCAGGTATATTTTTTTTCATGAAATTGACCGTAAATCGTGTGAAGAGATGTCAGAAACGTAAGTCAACGTGTCCTTCAAATTTGTCGGAACAAGTCCGTTGAGGAACTTGAACATTATACTTGCTCGTTTACGCTTCTATCTAACATTGAAAGAGTCCCACTCCAGTTCTTTGTAAAGATGTGTCGTTCCTTGCTCATACAATGCGTGTAGTATTATTTTTGCTGCACTCTTTTGCAATTTTCCCGTTGTTTTGATATTTCCTTACGTTCAAGTTCCCCAAATTAGACTAGAGTAGTCAAATATGGGTAAAATATTTCCTTGAAATATAAATATCTAGTTTTACAATCAAAATATTGTTTTATTCTTTGTAACAAAGCCAGTCTAGTGCGACATTACATACAAAATGAATATGTTGTTGCCAAGTAAGGTTAGAGTCTATTCTGACTCCCAACAACTGTCATTTCAGTGAAGGTGTTTCCCAGTATGTGTTGCATCAATAGTCACATTAAAATTTATGATTAGAAATATTTGTTTGCTTACTTCTGGAGCATAGCAGTATATTTTTGGTTTCGTGGGTGGTTATAACCATTTTTAGCTCAAACCAGTTAGCTGTTTGAGCTATTGTGATCCGCCATCATCACTCTGTCTGTCTGTCTGTCTGTCTGTCTGTCTGTCTATCTGATTTTCTGTCTCTCCATCCATCCATCCATCCGTCCGTCCGTCCATCCATCTGTTCTGTCCACAATTGTTAAAAGTGCTCTAAAACGCTCAGTGTTTGATGGATTTTTGTTAAACTTGGACACATTGGTCTTTGGTGGGTGTGCTACATGTGACACCCAGGAAGTCAAGGTTAAAGGTCGTTTAGGGGTCATTACAGGCCATTTTAGAGAAACCTTCAAAAGGTATTTCTTCGTACCCAGAAGACTTTATAATCCCGCAAGTGGCTAGGAATGTTCCTCGGGTAGCCTTGCTTTGTAATTGTACAAGGATTTCAGATTCAATGTCGTTTGGGGTCAGGGGAGATCAGAATTTAAGCGCTGTCTGCTAAATATGTGCAAAAATGTGTTGCTATTTCCACACTATACAATGGATTCCGATGAAACTTGGTTAAATTGATGATTGGAGCATGGGTTAGCTAGTGTATTCCAAATTTTAAGGTGAATAGGTCATTCAGGGGTCAATTGGAGTCATTGTTTGAAAAATGCGCTAAATGCTCCTTTTCTACAAATAGTAATATGGATCTTTTTGAAATTTGGTCACAGGAATCTTTTAGTGGTGGTTTGCAAGGGTGTATAGGATTTAAGACCCAAATTCATTTTGCGCTCTTTTGGGTGGGCGCTTTTCTTTGAAAATACTTTCAGTGTTGCTTCTCCTACAAATATCACTAGATTTTCTTGAAACCTTGTCACTGTAGTCATTAAGTAGTGACTCTCTGTGTCTGCGAACTTGAGGTCAGAGGTTTACTAAGGGTAATTTGGGGTCATCCTTTTAAAATACTCTGAAGGCTTTATCACCCACCAATAACAGTGGATTTTCGTGAAACTTGGTCAGAATAATCCTTGTGATTCACATAAGGTGTGCAATGAAGAATTTTTCATTTGGGCCTATGTGCATTTGTCTGAAATAAGTTAAAACATTTTATAACCATGAATGCATCAGATTGAACAAATGACAGTTCAATGGCTTTATGACAAACGGCCCTATTAACTTCTGATTCAAGTGTACACCCTTACCAAACAAATTTGTTCGCTGCGACTGCACCGCGACTTCGCCGCGAATGCGCGTCGAAGGAATCACATCGCAGCAAGACTTCACTGCACTTCGCTTTTGCAGCGAAGTCACCGCATCTTCATTGCGGAGAGATTTCACTTCACCAGAGGGTCTCTTTCATGCGAATAGTCGCGGCATTGTCACAGCAAAAATAAATGACTTCACCAGAAGACTGTTTTGTGGTGACGTCAGAGTACATACCATCTCATTCATTCTCTCTAGGAGGTCTTTTGTGATTAGCCAGTTGCTTTAAGAGATGTTTTTTGAAAGTTGATCTGTGTATATTGGATCCACATGCAGATACTGTGAGTACAGTGTGGTAGAGTAGGCTATAGAAGGAGGTGCAGTGTTAAAGTGAGCTGTTTTCAGTTAAGTGTATAAGGCTGAGCATCAGACAAAAATGGCAGTTGGCGATGTAGAGTACTAGAGCAGTTCCTAAAGTTTGGATTTAATTGTGGAGTTTGTTCCTGCTTGAAACAGAAGTATGGTATGGGTTTGAAGTTGCATGCTACTGTGTAGGTAAGACCTGGATACATCAGACAATGTGCACTTCTTGACTGTGTTGTTATTTTGGACATACAGTCTGATCTTGGTGGAAATACTGTATATTCTGCAGTACTGCAAATTGATATGTTCACCCATGCTCAAACTGACCATCTTATACCAGCCAGGAACCAATTAGAATGCTGATAATTGCAGTGAAGACTTTGGTGCCTTCACCCAATAAGGCTTTTATGAAGGATGTTTCTTCAAGTTGGCCGTTTGCATGGACAACTGACAATTTTAAACTGAATGTGCCATTGCTGAGGAATTCGAAACAACCAATTTTAATTTTTATCTAGTTCCAAGCCCATAGGGCAACAGTTGAAGTTTTGTGATCAAATTATTCTCTATTCTTTGTTTACAAATAGTTAACAAAATTTTATGAGATACCTTTTTAAGAACTTGAAAAGTCACCTAGCATGAATGAGCAGCTATGCATACCAGGATTCATACTGCACTTGGTCTATAACTGCCATACATGTACTGCACATGCTGTGACAATTGTGCCAGGTATGATAATATACTACTGGAACTTCATTGCTGGTGAAAGCCAAGCCTTTGTTGATCCTATGGCAACTTTGTTTTATTTCGAATGCATTTTCAAAATATCATGGCTCTGGAACATTTAGCTTTGAATTGTAATCTACTTGGACAATGAAGTATATGTTTTAGCTGAACAATGAAACCTTGGATATAACATGCATCTACTCCAGTTAAGTATATCTACCGCTATGATAACAATTAACAAACTTCAAGTTCCATATTTTCATGCTTTGTTCAGTTGAAATGAACATACATGCATTTATGGCTTTCCAAACTTTCACTCGTTGTACATTTTAGATAAGTTGGCAGGTGAATAGGCCTAAGCAATCATAAATACTTCATGTACAGGCTTGCAATACAACAACTGCATGCATGGCAAAGCTACAAAATAAGTCGCAGCAGGGCTCTTAGTGGTGAAGTCGCAGCAGGGTTCTCTGCGGTGAAGTCGCAGCAGCTGCTCTCTGTAGTGAAGTCGCAGCAATGCTCTCTCTGGCAAAGTCGCCAGAGAGCTCACTTGCATGTGAAAAGCAAAGTCGCGGTGGAGTCGCTGCGAAGTTGCAGCGACCAGTCGCGGCAGGCAGGAATTTTTGGCAAGGGCATTGCTTGAGGGAATAATAATATTGGCATCATAATTCATCGTCGTGCACGAGTTGTAATTGACAATACCTCTTCCTTGCAAAGTTACCAGCTCTACTGGTAACTGCCTACTCTAAGTTCCTTGTGGGAACATAGAGCCAATACCAGATTGTTTACTTACTTTATATAACTGTATAATATGGTGTATTAAGACCAGAGGCAACTGGACATTTAGATGAAGCAACCAGTTGTGGTTAAAGGAGCTGTAGCCGTTGGAAGTAAGGACTCCACTGTCAAGGTCGGACCAGGGAGTTTCTATTAGCAACCCCTAGTCAGACAATCTGGCTTGTCTCTTCCAGGAAATTTCTATAAGACTTAGTTCATACTAAAGAGGTCTGTCCTCTGCTACATCACTTATCAGGTAGGACTAGGGGAATTTATCCACTGCAATAACATTGACACTCCTCAAATATTTAATATGGATCTTTCGGCTTGTGGGGTTGCATATATGTGGGTACATCAATATCGTTTCATTGCAAAACTGTTCTGTTAATTAGTGCCTTGATTAGCTCAATGTGATATTAACTACCCTCGTTTTATGAAGATGATTGGTATGGTATTACTGCTTTGAACTTGTATTATTTTCACTGGGGCAAAGGGGCATTTCTTTACCATGCTTTATGGATGGGGGGTGGGGTTCGAGTACGCCTTTGCTTTTTATGTTCAATTGGAAAAGACGTACGTGCTTATTTCATCTGTGTTACCTGCATTCCTACCATGCAATGGTGTACACAGGATTTTGGCTTGGGGTTGCAATGGCCAAAGCCCAAAGTGTGCCCAAGACAGGGGCATGTCCCCCAAATACACTTAGTTTTGAACTACGTGAGTGATATACTGTATTTTTATGCGGGGGATCTGGGGGATATGGTTGTACCCTCGATACGCCACTGATACCATGCCCTCAGAAAGATGTTCAACAATAGAGTTAAAAATGGTCCAGTCGAACTACCAGTTTAAAACTAAGACTTGTGTTATGATCTCTGAAACCCTAATGCATCGATCGCTTTCGAACTAGCAATTGATAGATCATTTTAAATTAGGTGTAAGTGTGACCTCTAAATTTGGTTCGGATTGAGCTACTGCACCGTTGGTGCTCTAGTATTATCACTGCATCATCTACTCACATTTGTTAAATTTCCCTTTAGTACACTCGCTAAAGTTCTTGGGATCATCGCCAAAATCATTAAAAGTTGTACCATCTACGCACGTATCCACAGAACAATGTGAAAAACATAATTCAAAGTCGTTTATATAGATTAGAAATGATATGAGTCCTTTTATCAAGCCTTGTGAGTCTCCACGTTTTGCATGGAGATCTGAACATACCGCTCCCATTGCCTTCATCGATGATTTTGAGCCATTCATCAGTCAGTTCTATTGAGTAGGTGATTATTAGAGTAGTTGATTACTTACAAAATAATTACACAAAGATTCATGCACATGTTTTTCAAAGACCTTTGATATAGCAGCAGAGACAGGTAATGGTCTGCAGATGCTCCTGTCTAAATTTTTAAACACAGGTTTGACTTGGGCTGTCTTCGATGCAGTAGGAAATTAAGTTAACTTGTATTGATATTTAAATTGATGATGAAAGCAAAGCTAGAAGTAATATACTTTGCTCTTAATTTTAAGACATAAACACTTATTTGATCTATCCCAGTCGCTCTTAATGTGTCCATACTAGACAAGTACTTTGAAACAAATTCTTTAGTAATACACGGTATAATAAAAGTGCTACCCCTGAGTAACCTTATTGTCAGGATGTACAATTACAGCTGTCTAGACTCTTATTTTCTTGACACAGATTCCTTGTCTTACAATAGTCATTGATAGAGGTGAAAGATTGAAAGCATTGGTTATATAGTTGTCTCAATTACATCTGCATCATTCACATTCAAAAGGCTTTTACCATTATCATATGCATTTGATTGAATATTGCTCAATATTAGAGAGGTATGCTTTATTTGATTTAATATTCCTCAATATTTGCCATATGGTCTTGCTGTACGACCAGATTTACTCGAAATGCAGACTGAAAAACAATCTCCTTTAGCTTGTTTTAAAGTTTATACTTCATTTCTCCGTGTGACGGGGTCTTCAATGATTGCATAATCCCGTCTAACGGATCCCTTGAATTAGTCGTTAAACCATTTAGATTGACGTCTCCATTTAACCCTTTTATGCTTGGGCTTCGCGTGTTTATTAATTGTGTCTACTATCAAAATGAGCTGCAGTATCAATGCGCTATCAGTTTGGAAGTAAATTTATTGTCAATTGCAGTTGCTGAGGTACAAGAGAAATAAGCCTTTATCTATTTTCGTAACACCTCTGCACATAATATAAGTGTCCGGTCGGCTTTACAAACCTTACACTTGTTACACTTCATTGTAAAGTATAATAGAAAATGGGCACAAATACGGATATTTTGGACGCTGACATCACTAATTATGCTTCTTGACTAATTGACCTAAATTTTTGTGACAAACAATTCCATTTTAATTTTACATTCCGTATTCCTTGATAAATCGAAATTGAAATCGCCCATGATAATTTTGCTTTTATAATTATTACTATTACGTTCATTAAGCATACTGTGTAATGAGCAAACCCATTTAGCTTTCCAGTCAAGTGCTCCGTGTAAACCTTAACTCTGCTCGGGAACAAGATATATCAAGAAGCAAGAAGAGGTCTCTTTTATGCTTTGGTGGAATTCAAAGGTCATTTTGGGACACCAGAGGTCAAATTATTAAAATTTTGTAAACTCGATGTTTTAAAAAGGGACATTTAAGTGACTCTGGTTCATCATGTTTGAGCCCCATATTATGTAAAAGAAATTCTCGGAGTTTAATGGCGGTCAGAATTTCGGGATATCACAGGTCAGACGGTGTAAGCTTTGAACAGTGCATGGGTAAAATTCGTCCCATGAAAATCGGCGCTCAGATCGGACGATGAGGGTTCAAACTGGGCGATACTTCGACGTTATCTGACCACAGGTTATTAAATGACCGTGACTGAAATTCGTAAGCACTCTTGTAGAAACAGATTAATAGTCCACCAAGGTGCTAGATTGCAAATTTTCTTTGAAGTATGATCGATATTTTCACTTAATATGGACCGATGTTTTCTTTTCAAAGTTTAAATTCATGTTAATTAGTGCCCAGATGTTGGTTTCAATGAGTAGAATTGCATAGCTTTACGACATAAGTTCAACTATATCAGGCGCATTAACGTTCGCTCTGACCATGTAAACCGCAAGAGTGTATCAAGGTTAGCTTTCTTGTCAGTCTCTTAACAAGGAAGTTTGTCCAACTTTCATGGGAGCGTTTCCTCTCTTGAATGTGCTCGTAAACACGATAAATCTAGGTGGGTTAACATGACGGAGAAATCTTATACTTGACGTGCTGAGAGTCATTTTTGAGTAAATGATCCCTGTTTTTAACGGTGGAGGTTAAAGTTCATTTGAAGTCACCGGAGGTCAAACTGCAAAAACATTGCAAACATTATGTCTGAAGAAGGAAAATTGCATGAATCTCATGTGTAGAATGTGTGTCTCCCGTTGAGTAGATGATTTCTCTTAGGCCTACGTTTTATTGGA
This sequence comes from Holothuria leucospilota, assembly GCA_029531755.1. Lineage (NCBI taxonomy): Eukaryota > Metazoa > Echinodermata > Holothuroidea > Aspidochirotida > Holothuriidae > Holothuria > Holothuria leucospilota. Next base: position 18,001,058 of record CM055978.1, read on the forward strand.
GGTCAAAGGTCACATGAGGTAACCAAAGGTCAAACAGCGAAAATTAAGTAAACATGATATTTCAAGAAAGAAAACCTGTGTGAATCTCGTACATATTGGATGAGATCTCTATTGTCTTTAGTGGAGGTCAAAGTTCATTTGGGGGGTCTCCAAAGGTCGAATGGTGTAAACTTTAAAACTGCTCATAAACACAATATGTCAAGATTGGTAACAGTGACGGACCTCACACCATAGCTCCATGCTCATACATAGCATTTGGGAACTGTTTCCTAGACTTCGAAACCGAAAATGTTTATTGCCTTTAATGGGGTCAAACATCTTTTGAAGTCACCAGAGATCAAACTTCGAAACCTTGAAACATGATGATTTGTCAAACATGAAACATGTTTGGATCTTACATCTGACATGTAATGAAGGTCAGGTTAAAAGAGATTGTGAAAGTTAAAGATTTTAAGCAATGTGACTGGCTTGATTACGGTACAGTGTTACTGCTTTTTGGTGTTGAATGAAAAGTGTTGCCCAATCCGTACTATGCTATACGACCTACACACTGATCTTCGTTGGGTGATAATAATTAATTCAGGCCTTGAGGGGCAGTAGTTTTACGAAGCTAAGCGACCACAAATGTGGGAGTAGCCTATATGGCTTATGAATTACAACTTCACGTCGGGTCACTCGGGTCACACTAACCAACTTAACAATTTAGATCAAATTTGGTTTCTCTTGAAAAGCCAGTTCAGATGGAAAAACCGTAGGTTGCTCTTGGGTGAAAAAACCATCTTACTTTGACCCTACTGGCAGGGGCGTCAATCCTTATTGAAATGTGTGTGGGGGGCATACATGACTTAGCACAAACCAAGCCCTTTGCTTTTGAAAAGGGGGTGTCTTCTTATAGGCCCTTCCCTTTTCCCCTCTTATGATGGCTGACATTGTCCTATTCTAATAAAAATTAGGATTCCCAAGTTAACATGACCATCATAGATGATCTGCCAGTTGAAGTACACGGGGTCACTACATAAAAGTGCCGTCCTGGGGGAGGGGTATAAGGGGATGGAGTGCCCCCTTCCGTTTGAGAAATTTTGTTTATTTAAAGTTGCTTAGATGTAAAATGGTGTTATCTTTGGGACATTATTGGAGCTGACCATACGGCTGAAAATGTCCATAATTTAGTGGATTCAAAAGTAGGGATCCTTCTTTTGTCACTACATAAAAGTGCCGTCCTGGGGGAAGGTCCCTCCTCTTTGAAAATTTTTTATTAAGGTTGTTTAGATGCAAAATGGTGCTATCTTTGGGACAATTTTTGAGCTGATCATATATGGCCGGAAAAGGTCCATAATTTAATGAATTCTAAGTTTTGGTTAGGTGAAAAAGGAGAGAAAGTTTTTTAAGAAAAGAATACGTTATCAACAAACCTCCTGAAGCCCCCCTTTTGGCTACTTTACTGTCTTCTATTCGGGGAAATGTTTTACTCAAATATACGTGGGTGGAGTTAACGGAAACATTCTTGGACTATTACGAAAATTTTCCTTTCCTTCATTGTGCATTGAAAAAAGGGCATCTAAGGCTGAAAGATACCTGTAAAGCCTCTTGTGGGTCAATTATAAAACGGGGTCAACGACATAAAACCTGACATCCAAATGATAATATATGGTATGACGTCAAACACTTTGCATCTATCGTATTTTTACTGATTTTGGAGGAAAAACTAGACGAACAGCTTCCAGCAATGGGGAATGGACAGGAGGTAGAGAATAGGTGCAGGAAGACGATATTAGAACTCTCTGATAGGTATAGCAAAAGTGGTGAAGGACTAACAAGCGCATTTCAGAATGCCTTTTCGTGGTAAGTGAATTTTAACAATCACCATCTATATATAACGATAATGGCTGCTCGCGGACCGCTCGGTGATTTTTTTTTGAAAAGTGAAACGGCATAACGGCAAATACGTACCTTCAACCTTCCGCATCATGCTGCAAATTAGATTTAATATATTGATGCGAGGCCCCTAAAGATGTTTGGAGATGTATCTCTTTTTGTCGGAAAGTTTTGTGATCAGAATAGTTTCATATATAATTACCTTCATAATGGTAATGAGATGGAGAGCAAACCGTAATGCATGCGCTCGAAGCGCGCCAAAATCTTTCATTAAATAAGACGGCAAAGGACAGTTTTGATTCAATTTTACGTGAGGAAAATAACGTTTGGCAGAATTCTCTCTTAATCCAGTTGGAAAATACATACAAAGTTGGAACAGGCTCAGTGGAAAAATATGCTAGACTGAAATATCAGAAGTTCCAAGTGGAGGTACACCTGAGGTACACCCCCGGTCGCGACGGCCCTGTCCCCACCTTTGACGCAGTAACAACGCTATTGTATGGGGACAGACACCCTATCACCAAACATTTTACGTTTGTTTTCGCTTGACTTGTTCCCTGCTACCTGTGTTACGTCGCCACACTGTGAGAAATTTCTGTAAATTCAGGGGCGTAGCCTTTTTTTGATGTTGGGAGGCAAAGTCGATTCAACGTCTCCATTCATGGCCGCCGTCATGGTGGAGGGGATTTAAGGGGAGGGGTGTCCGCCTCCCCGTTTTGATATTTTTGATGTCTCAAAGAGCTTAGAAGCAAAATGGTGTTATATTTTGTTGCTTTCTAAACTAGATCCCAGTGTTCCTCACAGGGGGTTTTAGAGGGGCGACCCGCCCTCCGAGTGAAACTGGCTGCCAATCAAAAAAGGTTGCCGCCCTCAAAAAAAAACAAAAAAAAAAAACAAAATCAAGCTTCCATTTTCAAGTCCATTGCTTCATAACACATATTCAAGTCATATAGTATGAAGGAAAACTTTCCCATCCTCCAGGGGTCGCACCACGATTTTCCCGCCGGGGGGGGGGCAGCAAACAGAAGCCCCCACAGCCAGAATGCCGTCGAGGGGTTGGTGAGGGGATTTTAAAGAAAACCTGTGTACTATACCATGCAATTGCGGGGCATATATTGAATAAAATTTGCATATGCTAAAGGAAAATAGCTCCGCGCTGATTTAATGCTTCTCCCGGAATCTAAACTGTGGAAAAGCGCGCGAAGCACTCGAATATTTTTGGATTAGCCTACACGAAAATGAATCTGTACTTATTTAAAGCTTATTGTCCGGGCATTGTCGGGGCAGTTGTTTCCTCGCGGGCGCAACTTACATTGTACTTACCTCCTCGAGTCACTAGCCTTACCGCACGACAGACACAAGAGAACTTCAACTAAGATTAGTGAAATGAGATGAAATTCCTGACATTTACATAAATCCATGTATTTTACTTATTGACTTGAGTTACTTGAAAAGATGGTAAGGGTTTGCACTTTATTTGCTATGAGTAACGGAACTGAGGAAGAGTGGGCAAATTTTGGGTTTCATCGCAGAATGACCCTTTTGAAAGCCAAAGTAAGTAAACCGACCATGGGTGGCGACAGAATTTTCCCGAGAGGGGGCCGGGTCATGCCAGAGACCCCAAGTTCCGACATCCGCTATGTCGAGGGGGTTGTGAGAAAGGGATATGAAGGATTCTTAATATCCCATACCATTGCAGGTTATATTTTGCACAATATCACTTAATGCTTCGAAAGACGAGTTGCGCACTGATAGTTTTCTTCAGTTTCGAGTCTGAATCCTGAAATTGCAAAGCACGCGAAAATTTTTGGGTAGGATTACACAAATAACATATGTAATCATTAAAAACAAAAAGAAAAAAACAGAGCAAATGTAGGGGTTGTAGACGGTATCGGGGATAATATACATTATGTCAAACCATCTGGACGACCCGATGAAATAGCCAAACTTTGCTCCGTGAGTCGCTCGCCAACTGACCTACCGCATGACACACACACGATAACAACAAGGCTTTGTGCTATGGGATGAGATTTACAACCTCTACGTAACCTGTGTACTGTGCCTACTTGTTAATTGGTGAGGTTGACAGGATTTACGGTATCTAGCGATGTGGAATGGAATTATTGAAGAAAGTGGAGTGACTCTTTAGCGCGCATAACGCGCCGAAAATTTTGGATTCGTATTAGAGAAATTGTTCTCTTGAGAGCAAAAATAGCTGTCGTCGGACACTTTTCATGGGACTGAACTTCTCATATACAATGATATGAATGCAGAATGCTGAGACACGTAGGCCCTAATCAGATATAGCCACGACACTACTCTTTAACGAAATGTTGTGAGGGGGGATTTGATATTGTGTCCCCCACCCATTGAAATGTGGGAGGACGTGTCCCCCGTCCCCCAGGAGTGACGCCCATGCCGGCTGGGGATAGAACCCCGAACCTCCCGGTTGCCAAGCTTCATCGCTTCAAATGCCACCGCCTTTGTCCACTCGACCACAGCACCGGTTGCCCGAATCTGTCTGTAAGATAGGTCCAACTTAGCCTTCCAGGAAAAATTTACTATATGTTAGTCAAGTATGCTAGTAAATACAAAAAAAAAAATTGATTTTACTGTCTGCTTTTCTAAGTTTATTTTTGATAAACCTCTGGGGCAATAATCAGCTGGTCCGCTCGAACTAGTAAGTATAAATACGGAATTTGATATTCAGTACAAGAACAGAGACTGGTCACTTAAAGTTATTGATTGAAGCTCTCGAATAAGTTTCTTTTCAGTTTGTTAATGGATATTTCTATGCTGTGATGGACCTGAACACCAATGAAAAATGCCAAAATATTCCCAAACAAATTGTGTCTGATGTTTCGGAAGCATAAATATTAATTCATTGATAGAACTCATGTTCATTTGAAACGAAAAACTTGTACCTCAAAAGTGCTTCATATAATTGTAAACTTTTCCATTGTGTGTCCTTCTAGATCCTGACTCTTGCGGCAAGCCATGTCATCGCATCTACAGACCAGTCTGTGGCTCTGATGGCAATACGTATGCCAATGAGTGTTTGTTTGAGATTGAAAAATGTAAAAATCCAGAACTTACTTCAGAACCAGGGGCCTGTTCCGAGACACCAATAGTTATAGGTAAATTTGTTCGATAACATGTAAAATTTACATATTTGAAGCATATTGTTGGCCTCTTTTAGGTAGTCAGTGTGACTACATTTGCGACTGGTCATAAGTGAGAGACGTAACCAGTCCAGAACACCGTACAAAACACAGGTTGAACAGTGCGGAATAACCTTGTTTATCTAAGTACGTCATGCTAATATTAGTTTGGAAAAGCATAATATTTGGGTAAACGGCTGAACGGGGTTTCAAGTGCTGGTCTTACAAATACTGTGTGTGGGGTCTCAAATAATTCTAACACTGCCAAGAAAATAAAAAAGATGGCCGAAATTTCTTAGAAATTGCATTTTATGTCGGAGGCTCCATCTCAAAATATTTTGATATCATTGAGTTCTTAGAAGTCTAGATGTACTGCAAATTGGTAGGATATTGTGTGGGATGCCTGACTGGCGAAAAAGAAGAGATCGATTCAAATATGGTTTTACTGCAGTTACAACTTGTCCAAAATATCTGCATATAAGCCGTGGAAAGACCAGATTAGAAAACATTATAAGACAGCACCAACAATAGATCAAGTTTGAGGTGGAGGGTTGGCCAGGGTTAATTTGAATGATCTTACGTAAATTCACAATTTTACATTTGGGGTATTACCTTCATTTCAAAAGCAAAGTTTCAAAAGAAGTTAACGGTAGGATTTTAACTCAACTACTTGCCTGTTTTGGAATACAGGGGAACTTTCTTTAAAAATAGTAATATGTACACATGTCTTTTGTTGGACAATTTGAAATTCCGTTAAAAGCTCAATTTTAGATGGCCTTTTCATTCTGAGAATGAAATGTGAAATGGTATGGTCCATTCCGTCCACTTTTGTTTATTTAATATGATGTGTAAAATATGCATAGAACACTTCAGTTACGAACTTTTGTTTCATTGATTGCCTGATAAAGATCCCTGTGTTGATGTTGAATGTGATGAGCTACCCTGCCCAGAAGATGTACAATATACAATTGGTTGCTGCCCAGAATGTCCGGCAGATTGGGGTGTCCCCCCGTGTGTGATATCTGGAACGTGTGCAGTTGAACCAACAGAGGGTAAGTATCTATTTTATCACGTGTCATCAGGCGCGTAGCCAAGGGGAGGGGGCGAAGGAGGCAGCCACCCCCTAGAGCATATTTTTGGTATTTTTTTAATGATTTTTGGTTTCGATGATAAGAATGATGAAACCAATGCATTCATGATGGCGTGTGTTTGGGTTTGTGTGTATGTGTGTTTGTGACACTTTTCTCGTTAACACGATATCTCGAGAAGGGAAACGCTGACAGTTCCCAAACCTGGTACATAGATGCCCTATGTTAAGAGGAGGAAGCCTATGGTTTTTGGTGGAGGTCAAGTTCATCTGGTTTCATCGGAGGTCAAAGTCTGAAAACCTTGTTAACACGATATCTCAAGGAAGGAAGCTTTGATAGATTTCATACTTAGTTTGTGGATGCATTACGGTGAGAAGATGAACCTATTGTTTTTGGTGGAGGTGAAAGGTCATCTGGGGTCATGGGGGGTCAAAGTCTGAAAACCTTGTTAACACGATACTTCCAGGTAGGAGGCTTGTATAGATTTTATTCTTGGTATGTTGATCCATTATAGTAAGAAGATGAATCTTATTATTTTCGGTGGAGGGCAAAGGTCATCTGAGGTCACCGGGGTCAATCACTGAAAATCTTGTTAATACGGTATCACCAGGTAGGAAGCTTGGATAGATTTCGTACTTAGTATGTGGATACAATATAATGATAAGATGGACCCTTTTGTTTTTGGTGGAGGTCAAGGTCAGTTGGGGTCATCAGAGGTCAAAAAGCAAAATTTCCCAAGAATTCCCAAGACAAGACAAAACTGTATTTATCCAACACGTTAAGATAGCATTTTACCAGTGACTGAAAGATATGGGACATCATGGCATTATTTGGAATAGAACATATATCATCGAAACCTCAATGCATTTTTGCATTCCGGTTTTATGATGTTGCTAGTAACTCAAGATGAAAAAAAGTTTAGATCCAACTTACAAGGCCTGTGAGGTGACATTTCTAGCGATCTGGGAGGAATTTTCAGCCAAATTTACTTGAATGCGTCGCACCAACCTGTGGTGGCGCTACGCTTACATAGTTTGCCTACAGGCTTCGCCCTCCCTTTGGCAAATTTGTGGCTACGCGCCTGCGTGTCATGGTCTATCGATTAGAGATTGTAAACATTACTTTGAGGCCATTTTTCTACAATGCCGTTTTATCATTCCTTTCTCTCCTTTGTACTCACATTTTTATTATTGAGGTAAAAACGAAATTAAAAATTAAGAATTCCTACATTTTAGCGGGGATGATGAAGGAGACTTATACGAGGTGGATACCAGTTTCTCACACGGAATTAGTATAAAATGTTTGTACAAATAACTGGTGGTATCAGTTTTCTTTTGTTCGATCAACCACGTCTCATTATTTAGACATGCGTGTTAAAGTAAGAAAAAATAAAAGTTACAGTTTATTTGTGAATGCAGAACCGTTTAAGCTTGTTGTGTGCAAAAAATTGCCTTCTGAATTCTTACCTGTTAAAATTGATGCTTTCCCATGCGCCGTGGTCTTCCACCTCTTCTGTAGTTTTTCTTTGTGGCTCGTTGTGACCTCAGGGTTTTTCATATGTTACAGTGACTTAGGCTGACATAATGATGTGGAAATCGAATATACAAATGGATCAGTGTTCCAAATGCCCCTATACTCCTCCACTTTTAAATGGGAAATGCTTGCTCATAATTCTTGCAATTTTAAGTAATTTTGAAAATTGCGTTGGACTTGAAAGTAGAAAAACTACAAAAATTACAAAGTGCATGTGGAAGTAAATTGACTAGGTAAGCTTTGGTTAGGTGGCAATCTAAGTATCTTGTGATTACTTCTAATGACGCCGAGATGCTAACATCTTATAACAGGTCTTAACCCAGATTGTAAGGCTGAAAATCTGAGTGGAGTGGATGAAAAAGGGGGCACATTTAGTTTTCCTTTTAGAGTTTCAAGAAACCGCTATGCATTCAGGCTGGAAGAATGTTTTTGATAGTTGGAAACAAACTGACTGTTTGCGTTAGTGAGGGTCAAACGGGGTAAACGTTGGTCCATCACTTGCTTCCAAAATCATAGCAGTACAACAGTTGACAAGTATTTAAAGAATGCTTATCCATCGACTCTCTTTATGTTGCAATGTCCTGCTTGAAGCCGGATAAATCTGCTGGTTTTGGTAATGTAAAGTCCACAATACTAAGAGAAGTAATGCCCTTTATTTTCAGACCTTTTACGTATATCATTAACTTATCTCTGTCAACTGCTATTGTTCCTGTGCAAGTAAAAATAGCCAAAGTCATTACTGTTTATAAAACACTTGATCCTCTAGCTAGTGACAATTGTTGTGCAGTTTCTGTTTTATCAGCTTTTTCCAAGATTTTCGAAAGATTAGTTTATAACCGCATTCATGATTTTCCCAGTAAACACAATATAATGTTCAAGGGACAATATGGTTTTCGACCAGGACTTTCGACTGAGTTGGCTATAGCGGATGCTTTAGATAGTTTATATATTGCTATGGATAATAAATTGATTTCTGCGGGTGTATTTTTGGATTTTTCGAAAACCTTTGTTGCAATTGACCATCAAATAGCTTTCTCATTATGGTGTAAGAGGCATCAGCCTTGACTGGATTAAAAGTTACGTTTCGGACATAGTCCAATGTCACGACTTTCAAAATGTGAACTCGGATGTTAAGAACGTAGCATGTGGTGTCCCACAAGGATCCATTTTAGCACTGCTTCTTTTTATAATTTTTTGTCAATGACATTCATCAAGTTTCAGAGAAATGTTCCACCATATTGTTTGCTGATGATACTAATATTTTCTTTACCATTCATAATGCTAATTTACTGAAAGACACAATTTGCCAGGAGCTTGCACAAAATTTTACACCTGATTCTCTGCTAATAAACTTTCTCTCAATGTCAGTAAAACCAACTTTATAGTTTTTTATTAACACTACAGACAATGTAAATAACGTACCGTTTGATATTTCAATAGATGGAAATTTTCTTAAAAGGGTTCATTTCCCAACGTTTCTAGGGGTAACCATTTACTCTGGGTCAAAGTGGGATAATCACGTTAAAGTTGTCTCAACTAAAATTGCCCGAGGTGTTGGAATTCTCTCTAAGTTGCAGCATTATCTACCTAAACATGTTCTGCGTTCCCTATATTTTACTCTTATTCACCCTCCATCTAACCTATTGTGTGACTGTATGGTCCGGTACCTTGTATTTTTATGTTAAGAAACTTTTTACCCTTCAAAAGAGAGCAATTCGTCACATCAGCTCTTATGCTTTTTTCAACGATCACACCAGCAAGCTATTTGCTGCTCTCAGTATTCTTAAATTTCCTGACCTTATTGATATTCACTCTGCTATGTTTGCGTATTGTTCTCTATTAAAGTCCCAATACGACTTTGTATAAAGAAATACTTAAACCGCCAAAAAATCGTCATAGCACGAGAGCCAGATATGTGAAGTTGGTAACAGTTTAAGAGGTTCAAACATACCTAGAAAAACAGTCTTAGCCTTCTTTCGGGAGTAATCTTTGTCCGAAATGCAGATGTTGAATTCGGATTGCCAACTGAAATTCGAGTTCTCTCCTAGTAATGAGCCTATCAGTCAGGCGTATGAACCAATGAAAGTCTATTTGTTTATGATTATTCATGAATAAACAACTATAGATGCGTTTTCTACATGCTCAACTGTAGTGAAATGTACGCACGTAAACAGTGCAGAGCATTTGCTTGTATATTCGACGGATGGACTACACAAACAGCGTAGGACTATACTCAGGTAACTCAGGTTAGTGTAGGCTTAGAATTGAATTGTAGTTTGAAATAATTACCCACGCAAACAAAATTGCTGCACAACTAACATGAAAAAGGAGGAAAACCTCACCTGAAATCCTAAGCAAGATAACGTTGGTTGTCTGGCACAGCGAGGCAAAATACAGGCAGGTTGTACGAACATGCACAGCCGCAGTCCACCCGCCAATAGCACGCAAGTTGACTACTTGTGTGTTACAGCCCTATAGCTACATTCTTCGTGCATCAAAGCACATCGTAGCCTAGCATTCGTCGTTGATTAGTGCCACAATGAAAATACGGTAAGCGAGTGCCTATGCAGTAGGTGTACACTGGCTGCATCGTGCTGGACAGTCGTCAACATAATGTGATCTCGAAGCAGCTGAGTAATGAATATTCATAATGATCTAGAACTTCCCACCGTGATGAACCTTGTGCATATTGAAACAGCCGTTACATTTACAGTCACGATTTGTTTAAAACAGCCTTTCACATTCGTAAATGTCTTTTTTCTCCAACAAATCATTTCTCAGGTTATGTTTGGGTTTAAGTAACCTTAAGCACCACTCATTTCTCTTATCCAAATTCCTATACAAAGTCGTATTGGGACTTTAATAGTCGTAATCCTCCTGTTTTAAAAAAATACTTAACACCCAATGAGAACGTTGATAGCCATTGTACGTGGCAAGCCGGTTACATACACAAATCTCGACCCCGTACAAATATTTTAAAAAGAATCATTATTTAAAGAGCTTTTGTTTATGTTCTTAATTATTTTCCACATGGTTTTGGTATGCTTTCTGTCACTTAAAATCGTGCATTTTATCTATTAATATTCTTTATTTATTAGTTTTATCATCTTTTCTGTTTTTCTTTTTTGTGGATCTACTTGCTAAGCCTTTTGAGGTTTTTTAGACTACTTTCTTACTCTCTCTCAATCATTGTTAGTTCATTGTAATTTATCTAATTAGTCATATCTCGTTCTAAAATAAGCAGAGGGAAAAAACAAAAATAAATGAAATGAAAGGGGGTAACAAGGGGAGGGGAGATAGAAAAATTGAATAGGAAAATTGCAGGTTTAGACTGACTTGGCTGCTACACAGGGGAAGCTGCAAGACAACGTTACGTTCTAAGTAATATAAATATAATACAATACAAATAGTCTTTCAATGCAATATAATTTGTAAAATCCCCTTGTTTACTCCAGGCCAGAAAACAGTATAATAGCTTCCACATGAAAAATTTCATGTGTAAGATTTGAGGTGTAGACATATCCTACTTGAGGCCTACCTTGAGGATAGGTTAAGAGTAGTGCCATACAGTCAAAGGCTAACTCTCTGTTGAAAACTTTTACCACCTTATTTGTCTTGCAAGACATAGTCTTCTATGGTTATGGAATACGCATGGGTCCTTGCCTACACAATTAAATGTATAAAAGTATATTAAACCAAACATTAACACTCAGAAGAGTTTTCGAGGCCTCATATGTGCCTCATTATTAGCGATTTCTGTGCGACGAACTGAGTGGAATTGTCTCATTATTAATTTCTGTGTAGCAACTGAAGTGAAAAGCCAATGCATAATAGTGATAATTTATGATCTTTGCGGGTTGTTAATAGACCCCTTTTCAAATAGCAATTACAAAGGATTGTGGGATTGGATTCTGGTGTGCGTCGTTTTTGGCCACAGTAGAATGCAATTGAGAAAACGCCCCACTTCAAAAGTCTATCCCACAATCCTTTGTGACTGCTATATGGAAAATGGTCTATTACCAATGCCATTTGTAGAAAGTTGGAAGCTTCATTCTAATGGTCATAATTTCATGACAAGTATTTCCCATTGCTCTCTCTAACCCTATTTGACAGGGGCAACTCGGGGAAATAGGACTCGGCCACCAATTGTTTGCTTAGTGGTTTCCTCATCACAACTATTGAGGAGGCTCTTAATTCCATTCAGGCTAAGCACACCTTTTTAGTGTGTCATGCATGAGTGGCTTTCAAAAGTACAAGTTCTCAGGGGTCAAGATGAGTTTCATGCCTATCAGCTACTTAGTTTATTTGCTAAGAGGATTAAGTCGTGGTTGGAGTTTTCTCAATCCTGGTTAATGGACATTTTCTCTATGTTTGTAAATTTTCATTGCTCTCTGTGCTTTACCACTGTACTTTTCCACGTTCCTGGACCTGGACCCCAATAGCAAGGTGGACTCTGGATTACATGCTGGCAGGGAAGCGCGTAGTGGTCTAGCAGCACCTTTGCTAATCGCAGTTAAAATTTGCTGTCATGATGGGGGGGGGGGGGCTGAATTGGGAGCGATTAGTTCTCCTCTGCCTCGTTACTCTCTGAGCACTAGTCGAAAAAAGAAAGGGAACACCAAAGCATATAAATACATAGCCCTACAATAACTAGTAGAACCAATTGAGTTCAGTGGCAGTAACAGGTCATCGGAGTCTACCAAAGATGAAACGGTGTGAACCTTAAAAACTGTTTATAAATACGATGTTTAACATTGTTTAATCTATTATATGTTGCATGTTGATAATCTTTGTGGAGTAGCCGATCCCTTTTTGGTGTAGGCTAAAGGTCATCTGAGGGAACGTTGTAAATGTAATACCACAAGACAGAGGAAACAGTAACTTATAGTGGAGTACAAAATTGAGAGTTCGAGTATGAGTACATAGCCCAGAGTACGAGTATGAAAATGAGTACACAATTTCGTGAGGGCAAGAGTACGAGTGCGATTACCGTTACGAGTACAAAATACCGGAGTACAAGTACGAGTACACAGCTCACGAGTACGAGTACAATTACACAGATTGTTGTTATGAATTGATCACAGCTTCATTATCACTCTTTTGTTACATATGAGGAGCAACAACTAATGCATGTACTCAAGGATTGCATGAACACACAGTGTTAGATGTCTCTGTTACTGGCACCGTAGGCCTTCACCTCAAACTCCGCAACCTCCAACCAGAGCACCGACTGACGCAGATCATGATAGCAAAAATAGTCCAGAGATCGCAGAAACTGCATATCTGCAGTGAACCCACATTTATCTGATTTGATGGATATCTTTTTGACTTCAGCTGAAACTTGAAAGCATAGCGGAGGAATTAATCCAACCGCCAAGCCTGACCACCACAATAGCCTGTATGATCTTGCTTGTTCCCTTAAAAAGTGGAAGCATTCTCTGACTCAACCTGTGTTGAGAGGGAGGGTAACCAGTTTGATAAAACTGAATTTTTTGACTAATTGATTAAATTAATTGAGAATAATAAATTGAAGAAAATTTATGATGGAGTAATTGAAATAAAATGCAGCAGTTAATATGCAGGAGAATAATTGTACTCGAGTACAAGTACGAGTACAGACATGTCGAGTACGGGTACGTATACGAGTACGCAGATCCAGAGTACGAGTATGTGGTACTGGAGTACGAGTACTGAGGCCAGGTACTCGAGTACGAGTACAGAATTTTTACTCCGGAGTACGGAGTCGAGTATGTACTCGAGTCCGTACTCGAGTACTACAAGTCTGGCATCTCATACTTTGCTGTGGGCTCTAATATCGATTGCACTATCTTTATTGTTTTTTGGTGGTGGTCAATAGTCAGTTGAGGTCGCCAGGGGTTAGGCTGTGTAAATCTTGTTAGCATGGTGTGTCAAGTATGGCTTATGTTTTGTTCTCATATCTGGTATGTAAAACCCAAAATTAAATGCAAGAAGCTGATATATGTCCACGGAAATCCTTGTACACTATGTATGTGATGTTCATTAATGTCTCTGATCATGATTTTTAACTCTGTTTACCTAAATTTAAGCACAGTCAGTAACTCCCCAAAATACTCAACTCGAAACCACAGTACTAAACTTTTTTCAAGTTGCAAGTGATCATCACAGCAAGCTTTTAAACTCTGCTTTTTCTTCCTCTGTGGAAGCCCAAGGTAAAATCTTTTTTGTAAGATCTACCCATCAGAACATATTTTCATTGATTTAAGAAGTATATTCATCCCTCAGACAGTAATAACAAGTTTGCTTTGAACCGTTAGTGATACCTAAAAATGTTGAAATATGTTTCAGCGTCGCACTAAGTAATTCTCAAACTTATCCAATTGGGACGGGGTTCTAGCTTTTTACACCCCTTCCCATAGGTGGCACTAAAGTTTGGAGCCAAGATCCCTAAATCTTTTACAAAAATAAAATTCAAATTCTTGCCACAAGTAATAAGTCCCAACTTGTTGTTTAAAAAAATAATCTGTCGAAAAATTTTATTTTTTTCCCTGGCTAAAAAAGTTACATCTAAGATACTCAGAAGGATAGTACTGCAAAGCAATTTAGCATAAACGATTGATACTTAGTGCTGTGTGTGCCAGTTCATCGAACCAATTTCTTTTTGGTCTGTTAATTTTTGTTTTATAAGCACTGTTCATGTGTTGCTTCCAAGTTAATAGAAAACGAAATTTCTATTACATATATATGTAATTAGATGGGCAGTCAGCTAGATGCATTGAAATAAGTTTTCTGATTATTGCTTGATTGGTCTTTTTAGCTATCCAAGATCCCTGTGCTGATACTGAATGCGATGAGCTAACTTGCCCAGCGGATCTACAACATACATATCCTGGTAACTGTTGCCCAGAATGTCCCCAGGATTGGGGCTTGGACCCATGTGAGCTGAGTGGAACGTGTACCATCAGACCAACTGCGATAATTGGTATGGCTCATTCAAACTTTAAATTTGTCCTCACAAATTTATATTTGCAGGAAGTGGATTCAGTGAACGACTTATAGACTGATAATTTAGCAAAGGATAAATTTTCTCCTTCTAATTTGGTTCAAAGCCGGGAACACTGGTAAAGATAGTTTGACAAAACTCTGATGTTCCCCGGTCAACAATACCCTCTTCCTTGATAATCTCTGTTTGTGAATATTTCCCATTACTTCTAGAGTAAAACACATAATAGAGGTGTGGTTGGCTTTACGAACATTATATTTATTTACACTTCGTTGTAAAGTATAATAGAAAATTGTCACTGATACGGATATTTAGAACGCTGACATCATTTACTATGCTTTTATTTGTGCAGTATATGTGATCAATTGGAGCCTCTGAATTTTCAGTCACTCTGATTGGTTGCTTGACTAATTGACGTAAATTGTACTGGAATACATTTTCAGGTTGTACATACCGTTTTCCTTACCCTTACAAAAAAAAAACGTGTGTCAATTGGTTCCAAATCCTCAGGTTTTCTCACGTGTCTGCCATGGGTTTTCACGGGTTTTTGCAGGGAAACCTGTGTTTTCCCGTGAAATTGACACAGGTTTGCCAGTTGCCACACTTTGCCACAGGTTAACCACAGGTTTGCCACAGGTTTGACACGCAAAACGCGCGGCAATTAAAAATAGTATTGACAAAGAATTCTGAGTCAAAACCTGTGGCTTAAAATTGAAAGCAAGAAAAGGTGGGTAAACCTGTGTCAAACCTGTGTCAAACCTGTGTCCAGAGGGTTCCAAAAACACCAGTTTGCCATCCAGGAACACGCGTGATTTCTTTTGTTTTTCACGTGTGATCTCGCGTGGTAACTGACACAGGTTGACACGTAACTATTTTTGTAAGGGATTTCATTTTCGGAGGCGTGGATGGGTGTTTAGTATATCAACCATCTGACTGGAAAGATGAATGGGTTAGCTTATTTTACAATATACTTAAAGTAAAAGTAATTGTAAAGAAATATTTATCATGAGCGATTTCAATTTCGATTTAAATCGCTCATGATAAATATTTCTTTACAATTACTTTTACTTTAAGTATATTGTAAAATAAGCTAACCCATTCATCTTTCCAGTCAGATGGTTGATATACTAAATACCCATCCACGCCTCCGAAAATGAAATCTTAACTTCCAATCCAAATG
This sequence comes from Holothuria leucospilota, assembly GCA_029531755.1. Lineage (NCBI taxonomy): Eukaryota > Metazoa > Echinodermata > Holothuroidea > Aspidochirotida > Holothuriidae > Holothuria > Holothuria leucospilota. The sequence continues at coordinate 18,016,877 of CM055978.1, forward strand.
CATGCAATATCTTCAACTTCAAATTCATTTTTTACATAATAGGGGTGGTCTCGTCAATATGAACTATAAGTCCACTTCCAAATTTACCGATTATATCTCTGTTGGGTCTCTGTTCTAAAACCTGACATGCGTATTTCGGTATCGCTTAAGCTATCGTCCAAAGAGACTGTTATAACTAAAATTTTCAAGTCTTCCTCCCGATTAGGCAAATAGGGCCCAAGGTGATCAAGTTTAGGTTAAAGGTAATTAATGTTAATGAATTCTATTCGCAGGCCGTTCTCATGACTTTTCGGTTTGCGAGTATCTGTTACGATAGCACGGGACGGAACTGGTGGTTTGTCTTAATCTAACCTTGTAAGGTCGCCCCTGGCAATAATGTGACCATGGAGCTACTACCTATACTAGCTCCATGATGTGACTGTCGGTCAGTGTGCTGGCGATGATCGAGAACGTTGGCGATGTCGGGTACGTGGGGCTCTTGTGTCATGTGAACGAGATAAACCAGATGGATTTGGCATGTGAAGTGGATTTCTGTGAAAGTTATATTCTCGGAGCCAAACTGTACCAGTACCTGTTAATTTAAGTCGTAGCTTTATAGAGCGTTTGCAGCTGAGATGGATGCCATCTGACACAAAAAGAATGGAATCTATTTCTCCATCACTATACAGAAATGAGGGTACTTTTTTGGGTATCCGCAGTCTAATGATTTTGTAAGTTCTTGTAGTAATACGTTCAGCTCGACTATTTCACCAGAAAATTTGTTCTCTCTGGAATATGGGCCAGAAATATGAATCTTTGTGTTTGCCCCAGAGTTAACATATACCATAGCTATAAGCTCGTTATATTCATACTGATTTATATACTTCAGTCCCTACATTGATTACTGCATGCTGGATTCTTGTTTATAGTTTCCATTGTTTCCCTTCTCATCGTTTCTGTTGTAGCACCGCGTTTGTACCTTACGATTACGGTTCAAACTAGCTACTTGTGATGTCTCTTAACATTGAGCATGGAGCTAAAATTTGGACAGGTAGTAGCTCCATGCATTGAAGCTCCTATTGTATGAGGACAAAACTCGGTGGTGGACTGTCAGTAGTTGAGTTAAGAGTTTCGTTGTCGATTTTGTTCTTGTCGGTCTCATTAATCATCTAACAGTTGTTTTGAGCAGATATTGTGAAATACTGAAGTGTCACCTGTCTGTCTGTAATGTGTTAATTAGCTGTAGAGCGTCCAGGTCTCTGGGAGGTCTCAGACAGGACTGGCAGAAACATCCTTTTTGCGCCCTTTGGTTGGAAGTTTTCCAAACCTACACAACGGACATGATAACTAACAAAATCGCACTCAACAATTTTCGGTAAGTCTCCATCAGGATTGAAACAATTTTTAGAGCATCAATTTAAGTATCTTAAATCCCCAGTCTAGACTGATTTTATTGCACACAACTCTGGTGCCCCTGACTGGCCTATAGTTGCAAGGCAAGCTTCAAACCACCTTTTTAAACATTGGAGTGTCATTAGCTACCCTCCAATCGCCTTGTAAATTTATTGCGAACCGGTTTCTCAGAGGTAACAATATCACTAATTAAAGATGAGCTATCAGAACCGCAACAAGTACCCAAAGTAGATGATTCCTTGATAAAGACAGATACAAACTAGAAGGTTCGTACTTGCAGGCAAGTACAGATCGAAGCCACTGAAAATGGTATGAAACGAAGCAGAAAAGCCCAATATTGGGCCACTTGATTCCAAGTCTCGATCAATGAATATTATGAGCGGATAAAAAGTAGCAAACGGCCTACCATGCTCACCGCTCAGAGCAAAAATGTTCTGCCGCCAACTCAACTTTAACTGTTGTGTAAGAAACGTATCTTCCAACACGCGCACAGACAGTTGTAAAACGTTTCTACCAGATTCGGGCATTTACGCAGGCGCAGCTTAAGCTGAGACGTGAAAATGGATTTGTAGCGGGAGACCAGCGTGTTAAACAAGCGGGGATTTTCGATGGTGTTGTCGTTGAGTCAGTGCTAGTATAAGTCTGCGTAGCGGCTTTCAAGTCTGGGACTATTTTATGATTGATTGAACCAAGTATAAAAAGAAAGTAAATAGAACTGCGTAACGACTTATCGTCCTTCAAAAACAATACTTCCTATATGTCTCAAATGGAAAGACTATTCCCATTGCAACACGGTCACGTCGGTGAAGTCGGGGAAATGGTCAAAATTTCCACATCATGAAAAAGTCAAAATAACTGCGTGGCAGATGAAATGCAGTAAACGTTCGCAGTTATCGTGTTCAAATAGACAAGTATCACACTGAAAATATTCATACGCCGAGCCATTAAAGAAGGTACTGATTCACGTGACAAACTGAGCAAATCCAACAATCGAAGCTGTAGGCTTTGATTAAATAATCATTTAACAAATTAGCTATATCCTGATGAACACCAATTAATGTGCATTGAATACCTTGGAGAGGACCAAAACCAGGCCTCCCAAAATTTCTGCTAGACCTGACGTAAGCATGAAAAGATATAGGATCTACTTTGATCTCTTTGGCCACCTGTTTTTAAACCTAGCCTAAGTGTCCTTAACCCATTTTTGAACGAACATGTCCTGATTCTTGTACTCTGCAATATCAGAAAAACTCTTGCTGACCGTATAGCGACGCCAAAATTTACGTTTCTTCCTAGCTGTCCCAAGTACCTCTCTTGAATTCCAAATTGGCTTATATTTTACAATAGTTTTCTTGAGTGGGATAAATAACTGTGCGATATCAGTACAAACATTACGAAAAACACTCCATGCTTCAGCAGGGCCTAAGTGAGACAAACGCACAGTCAAACCTATGGAGAGAAGCTCTTTAGCACTAGCAAAGTCCGTCTTGCTAAAATCTAAAACAGTTTTGTCACTACCTTGAAGTTTACTGAAACAGCATACCGTATATCAAAAGTAATAAGATCATGGTCACAAGATCCATCTTAACCACCACTATTATAATAGCTACTTTTAAACCATGTTCTCATCAGTGTTAAATCAGACGAGTATCCTCACGAATTGGGATTTGGAAATAGAACATACTGGGTGAGGAAACCATCAGCCATTACCTCAAGGAAATCCTTCTTGTGTGACCCACTAAAACATGAATGTCAATCAATGTCAGGAGAGTTGAAATCTCGTAAGACAACTATCCTTTCAGAAGAGACTTTCCGTAAACTTTCAAGCAGTCACTGAATATTATCAGCACAAGAGTTTGGTGAAGAATACATAATACCAACAAGCAAAGGAGTACCACACTCATTAACAAAACGTAGCTCATATCAAAAGCCAGTCAGAAAACCCAGAGGAGAACTTGTTGGTGACATTAACAAAATTCAAGCTATCTTTTACATTCAGTAAAATCCCACCACCTCTACCACTGACGATATCAGGCCTACCTTGCCTAAAAATTTCATACCCAGGAACCTGATTTTCAGAATTACCTCGCTATGGTGCCATACTATGTCTGGATTGTCTATGGAATATGTTCAAGAAACTCATTGAACTTATTGAAAATGCTGCGAACATTAGCAAACATGATCTTTATTACAAAAAACACCCTTCATCAGTGTTTCCCCTTGCTACTAACAAAATCACTCTGGGCACACTTTTACTCAAATACCCCTTCCTGTTTCTGGCAGACGTCTCCCCTGAACCTACTTTCACACCTGAGAGTCAACATTCCTAGGAACCAGCCTACCCAACTCGTTACCTCCAATGCTAGACAAGTGCAGCACATCATTAGCGAAATGATCCCACCTATTTACAAAACCAGTACCTCCTTAAAAACAATAAGTTTCTCTTATAAAGCTAAAACCAAGCATGGGAAGGATCCAATTTTCCTGTCTCAAGGTATCTTTTACACATGAATACACACACTGTTGACTGCTATGATTCTCTATTGTCCATTTGACACCCGATCCATTGAGGACTACTGGTGTACAAATACTCATTGGTAGGCAGGTCATCTACACTTATCGGATGCTGCTGAAAATGTTTCTGTGTCAGTACCAGTGTCCAAATATGTTGTAGCCACCCATACTGCAATGGGACCCAAACCTTGCCCGCTGACACCCATATTACTGTGGTGTTAAATAGTACAAGTTTGTATAAAGTTGATTTGTTGAAGTGACCGCAAGAGGACATTTTGACTAACTCAAAATATATTTAAATGTCTCTTTTTTATTTTCGAACTTTCAGATGAAGATGGACTTTCCCCACCGACGGATTGCAACGATATTGAAGCACTAGAGAGCGGGGTTTATACTGTCATCCCAAATGAAGGAGAGGCTGTCACTGTTTTCTGTGACTTTGACACTGCTCATGGACCTTGGACTGTAAGTCTCCTCCCCCTTCAAACATATGAAAAACGTAAACTTTTGTCTCCACGCCCTTGACTGGTGCAGTTTTATTTTTCCACTGGAAAACACCAGGAATCAAACACTGTCGATTTGGTAAACATTGATATGTCACTAGATAGCAAGTGTGGAAACTTTTCATAGCTAACTTATGTATGCACATTAGGTGGAAGAAGCCTTATGTTTTGTGGAGGTCAAGTGTCTTGTGAGTTGAAGTCACCATAGGTAAAAATTTTAAAACAAGTAGGGACATAAATACTTTTCAGGCTTGGTTGTGTTGATGCATCACAACGGTCAGCACAAACGTTTAGTCCAGGAACTTAAGTGCTGCACTGGTTGACTTACTCCTTTCGACAAAGCTGAAACCTGGTACATTGAAGTAATGGAAACCTCAATTCATTTTGCCTTCTGGTGCTTCTCTCCGACTGGTTACCTTTCCAAAAATGTTGTGGACCCTAAAGAGGATTATTTACCCAAGTTTGACAAAACACAGACTTAGAGCTACTGGCCACCATGCAAAAAGATACATCATTTTATAGCTAAATTATACTTATAGCTGAAATCTGATAAAGTTCATTCAATCTCATCGAGATGAATACTAAGATGTTACATGTTCTGAAGCGGTTTCTGTTTACTTCCACCAGAGGCCTTCAGTCGGTAGAGGACAACTTCCTCCCAAGACTGTTTTCCCTTGGACAATTTCTCTCAGGGTGACTTTCCCCAGACTTATCACCTGCGAAATTCCCAGCCTGGTTATTTGCCCAAAGATGTCTCCCTTTATTGAAAATGGGGTATTGTTAAAGGTGGAAATTTTCTCCATGTAGCCGTTGGGGAGCCGTTTAGCTTAAACCTTGCGATAGCATGACTCATTTATGTCTGTTCTGCAATTATAGGTAATTCAGAGAAGACAGGATGGCTCTGTCAACTTTTACCGCCACATGGCTGATTACAAGGCGGGTTTTGGTAATTTAGAAGAAGAATTTTGGTTTGGCCTTGACAACATTTACAGATTCGTATCCCAAGGATCGTACCAGCTCAGGATTGATTTGCAAGACGGTAGTGGGACAAGCAAGTTTGCAACGTACGATGACTTTTCCATCAGTGATGAAAGTGATGGCTACCGCCTCTCCATTGGAAGGTACTCTGGGAACGCTCGTAAGTATAGTATAAATTGTATGGATACGGCCTCACAATGTCACAGCCTATCGATGATAAAGTAAGGCCGTAAAAAT